>CM035407.1:137027289-137484789 GCA_020310875.1 Ceratopteris richardii
ATCTTTATTTGTTTCCTTCTCCTTTTTCTCATGCTTCTGATTTTTTTCTATTTCCTTATGTTTGTGTTTCTTATACTTGCCTGAGATTTTATCTTTTATTGCATCTTCAACTTTTACTTCTTCCAAATATTGTATTTTCCCTTTTTTCAATATCATTTCTTCTTCCTGTTCCTCTTCTATTTTTGATACCTTTATCATTTGTATTCCAATGGGAAAAACATCATACCCTTCTTCATTTTGAAATTCCACTCCTACATACTCATCACTGGCTATATCCATGGTAGCCAAGATTTGGTTCCATCCATAGGGCTCAAATTCCTCATCTTTGAATTGTTGTGGTACATAGTTCTCATCTTGTAACTTCCTTCCTTCTACACAATCTTCTCTTCTCAATCTTCTCTTTCTATTGGTGAAATCTCTTATCATATTGCACTTCCACATTGATGATTTATTTTCATCCTGGTCTTCCATTTCTGATTCTTCACTTAAATCTTGATTTTGATGTATTTTATACCATTCTTGAGGAGATATGTCACAGTAGTGCCCATTTCTTAGATTTACTTTGGTTATTCTTCCTTTGCTTTGAAGGTATAAGCAATCATTACCCCAATCTTGCACAATTTGCATTTGTCTCATAAATGTTCTTCCTAGGATAATTTCATATGAAGTGGATTGTGGGAATTCAACTATAGCAAAGGTATGTTCTATCTCTATTCCACATATGTCCACAATCACTTTTTCCCATATTCCTAGGGGTTTTTCTATGTGTCCATCTGCAAGTTGCAATCTCATTTTGGTGGGTAATAATTCATTTTTTCCCCATTTTTCCCAAGTTTGTTTAGTCATGATGGCCACTCTTGATCCACTATCCAGAATAGCTTTGGCCTGGTTTTTTCCAAATTGTATTTTTAGGGTTGAGTTTCCCTCTTCTCCTTCACAATATCCTCCTATCTTATCAATGGGAATATACCATAATTCCTCCAATTCCTGTAGTTGTGGGTGAAGATTTTCTAGTGTTGTTTCCCATCTTTTCATTTTTTTTTGTAAGTGAGGATTTTGTTTCATTAAATCTTCCAATGTGGTGTGATATAGAATTGTGCATTGTTTATCTATGTTCACCTGGAATTTTACTTGTGGGTTTTCTTCCTTGTTACTATTTCCTCTTGTTTTTGTTGTCTCAGATCCTCAACTGTTTTTTGACAATTGTCTACTTCCCCCATTTTGAGTTGCACTTCCCGTATGATTTGTTTACACCTCTGCATCCTTTCATGTTCTAAGTCTAGCATAGGATGAGCCATTGTATGATCAGTAGGGCTTGGTCCCTCTTGAATTCTTCCCTTGTATGCTTTTATTAGAGTGTCTAGACTTTGTGAATTTCCTATCTCCAACTGGGTTTGTGTCTTCTAAGGAGGAGTATTGTTTGATTGTTCCCTATTTTCTTCTTCCTAATTTTTACCCATTCTTTGTTTCCTTTCCCATTTCCCATTTTGTCTATTTTTCTTCAGCTTTGAGATTGAACCTTCATTTTGTTCCTTAATTGTTCTTTGTTGTTTTGTTTGTGACCTTGTTATAGCATTTACATTCTCTTGGTCAATGTCACTCAATTCTTCTTGTTCCATGATATTGAATACTTTTAGTGGTATCTTATTAGGTGTGTTTTGTTGTTTTTGAGGATTTTTTGGACAATCCTTTATCAAATGTTCCCTGCCACAATCCTTGCAATAAGCTCCCTCTATTCTTAACGTAGGAGGTTGTGGACAGTCTCTAATGAGATGTTCTCCCCCACACCTATAACAAGCTATCTTTGGTCCCTCTTTGAATTGAGGTTTTTGATTGGACATATAATTATTGGTTATATACATGAAAGTGGCAGTGTCCATCTCAATTCTCCCATTTCCCAAGTCTAGGGCTTGTAATTCTGGTTCTCTTAATTCATAACCTTCCCATTCTTCTTGATATCCTTCATTCAATTGATAATCTTCCTTGTATGGTGACTTTGTTCTTGAGTTTCCCTCCTCTATTGGTGTGTATTTAATTGGTATCACATTTGTTGGTATAGGAGGTTGTTGCCCAAGCACAGGTCTTGGTTGCTCAATATACCCTGATTCTCTTTGGCTCCCATAATCTCTCTCCTTTATGGGTTGTTTATTATAGAAACATTCCTCCCTGGTATGATTTGTCCATTTCCTCTCTAGTGTACAATATTTAAGTGTTTTCCTATCTTGCAAATGTGGTGGCTTTTGATATGGGCATTGTTGTACCAAATGACTTTCTCCACAATTGTAGCATTTTTTATTTGTGTTTATCCTAGAGTTTATCAAATTGGTTTTGGTGCTTACCTCTAGGGATTTAGCAATGGCTTGAGCCAATTCTTCTGCTGGTGGGATTTTATCTTCATTTGATCTAGGTTGATCAAATGCTAATAGATCTTGACCTCTGTTATCTTCCAAATCTATTGCTTCTTTTACACAAGCTCCTAGGTCAGGGCATCTCCTATAGTACACTAGGGTTCTTAATTGAGCACTTCTTAATCCTTCTATGAATAGGGATACTTGTCTTGCCATGGAAGGTACTTCTTCTTTGGGACATCTGTCAATGTATTGCTTAAATCTCTTGGCTACCTCTCTGACATTTTCATCTTTTTGTTGTTTAAAGCTATGTATCAGAGTGGCTGTGCTATGTTTTATTCCAGTCTTTGAGAATTCCCCAATGAAGGCTTCTAGGAAGGATTCAATATCTAAGTACATTTCCTTTCTCAAAGGAATGAACCAAGATAATGCAGGTCCTGTTAGGGTTAAACCAAATGCCTCAAATTGGACTTTGTAATCCTCTACTTCTTCAGCTCTAATCAACTGCCTAAATTCTACAGCATGAGCATGAGGATCAGAATATCCTTCATACTGATTTTTCATGCATTTGGCTACTTGATATGGTCTAAGCATTCTTCCCTGATGTTGCCAATGATGTCTTCTCCTTAGTGAAAATTCATTAAATCCTTCTAGTTCTTTTTCAAAAGGATTTGGGGAAGCATGTGTTCTCCTCCCTTGTTGTTGCTCAGTACTAGTGTAGTTTTCATGTGGTCTTGGTAAGTCTGATTGTCCTAGGTTATGTTCCCAAGGTCCTTTGTCAACACATTGCCCTAAGTCATTTGAATTTCCTGGGTCTTGGGAGAAGATGTATACACATCCTTGCCTATCCTCATACCTACCATCTTTGAATTGAGCTACTGGTGTTATGTTCAGGGGAACTTCTAAGTTTCTCAGTCTACTGAGAAACTTATGCATTCCATCTTGATATACATATGTTCGAAACCTATTTGTATACATGTATTTGAGGATATTTCTATAATCCTCAGTTTCAATGGGCTCATTTGTTTCATTTAAATTTTCCATGTTGTTTTCTTGCCCTAGATTTCTTTTTTGCACTTCCCTTTCCCCTGGCTCTATTTCCTTCCTTCCTAAGTCTTGCTTAGTATGTATGTTTAATTTGTTCTCAGACCTAAGGATCATTCAATTAATTTTCACAATATATGGTCAGAATCGTGTTTTCCACAATTTTGTGGCCAAAATCGTGTTTTTCACGATTCCGTGTTCAAAATCGTGTTTTCCACGATTTTCTACTCAAAATCGTGTTTCCCATGATCTTCTACTCAAAATCGTGTTTTCCACGATTTTCTACTTAAAATCGTGTTTCCCACGATTTTCTACTCAAAATCGTGTTTTTCACGATTTTGTGTTCAGAATCGTGTTTTCCATGATTTTCTACTCAAAATCGTGTTTTCCACGATCTTCTACTCAAAATCGTGTTTTCCACGATTTTCTACTCAAAATCGTGTTTTTCACGATTTTGTGTTCAAAATCGTGTTTTCCACGATTTTCTACTCAAAATCGTGTTTTCCACGATTTTCTACTTAAAATCGTGTTTCCCACGATTTTCTACTAAAAATTGTGTTTTTCATGATTTTGTGTTCAGAATCGTGTTTTCCACGATTTTCTACTCAAAATCGTGTTTCCCACGATTTTCTACTCAAAATCGTGTTTTTCACGATTTTGTGTTCAGAATCGTGTTTTCCACGATTTTCTACTCAAAATCGTGTTTCCCACGATTTTCTACTCAAAATCGTGTTTTTCACGATTTTGTGTTCAGAATCGTGTTTTCCACGATTTTCTAATCAAAATCATGTTTTCCACGATTTTGTGCTCAAAATCGTGTTTCCCACGATTTTCTACTCAAAATCATGTTTTTCACGATTTTGTTCCCAGACAATCGTGATTGCTCACAATCATAAATAACACGATTTTTTATGAAAATCGTGTTCTGGAAATCGTGATTTTGTCCTTAGTTCAGAGAATCGCGATTTTGTGTTTGACTACAGAATCGCGATTCTGATCAATTTTTTTGTAAATTTTCAAGTATTGATTTTTTAAAATTTTATTTCATCTATAGAATCGCCATATCTCTTTTCTAACATGCAATGAAAGAATTCTTCAAAATCTCTTTATTTTCTTACTGAAACTTCAAAAAATCCACAATCGCGATTCCGTGTTTTTTCTATTATTTCCCTCTTATTTGCTCTTAATGATCATGAAAATTTAAGATACTGCAAAAAAATGGTACTAAAACCCTTTACCTTGCTTGCTTGATCAAAAACTTCTCCAAATCAGTTAGCTGCAGGAAATCGCGATTTTTTGCTTGCTCTCTCTCTCTCTCACTCTCACTCAAATGAGTTTCTCTTGCAATTCCAGGATTTTATAGTGTCCAGAAAATCGCGATTCTGTGTAATTTCCACTGTTCTTCACTCTTTCACTTGTCCAACTTCACCCTTCCACAACTTTATGATTTTTAATCCTCAATTCTTAATTTTTTTTATTACTTACACCCTTTAGATACTGATGAAAATCGCGATTTTGTACTTTTCTATTTCTACGAATTGATACTCAATTTTATTTTATTTTTTTGAATCTTTGGAATTTGTTTTCCTTCACTTACTCAATCTTGATGAAGTTTCTTGCAATTACCTTTCTCCAAAAACCCAAATATGTTGAAAATTCCAGAAAATTTCTCTTACAGAAAATCGCGATTTTGTGCAGAAAATCGTGTTTGTTCTGTACTTCTTATTTTGTGCAAATTTGAGTATTCTCTTCTGTTGTTTCCCTTCAATACCCTTTACCAATTGCAATTCAACAGACACCTATACCTTTGCATCAAAATCACAACCTTATTCAGAAAATCGTGATCCTGTGCAGAGAATCGTGTTTTTCCAATTTTCTAGTTTTTGGCAAATTTTTTGCTTTCTTACCACCAGGTCTCTTCCACACTTGTCAGACACCTATACTTTTGCATCAAAATCACAACCTTATTCAGAAAATCGTGATCCTGTGCAAAGAATCGTGTTTTTCCAATTTTCTATTTTTTGGCAAATTTTTTGCTTTCTTACCACCAGGTCTCTTCCACACTTGTCAACAAAACTTTAGTCCATCTTCCCAAGGAGAAAAGAAATTTGTTTGATTGTTTTAGTGACTTTTATGAATTTTTTTAGTATTTTGCCCTAAGTTAAGGTAAACACTTCACTTAGAGTTTCTTGTTTGGTGATCTATTGATCCTGTGTTCCTTGATTGGTTATACTATCTTATGCTTTTGGCTATCAAAACAATTCATGAGATAACTTCCCAAAGAAAAATGTGCTAGGAAATGCAAGTATCAACTTTTGCAAAGATAAACTCAAACATTTTTTTTTTCTTCAAGATGCAAATCAATTTTTTTCAAGATTAATGCTTTGACTTGGTAAACAAATGGATCTTATCTACTTGCATCTAGCTACTTTACTTGACTTTTCCTTAATGCAACTATGTTATCTTCCCAAGATCAACAATTTTGCCTAGTACTTAGTCAAAAAGCACTCTAAAAATACAAAAATAGACACATGTTACCTTATCTTCAGCTTTCTTGATTCAAATTTTTCACACACCTGCACTTTACTTCAAAAAATGAGATAAGCAACTATCAATTTACAAAAATTTCAGCACTTCCAATTCTTAAAAGATTATCTATTGCTTTCTTTTCCCAAAAGATAAACATAGACATCTACCTTTTCATGTTCACATTTCTTGATTAAAGAGTATTAGCTTTTCCATGTGTTCATTACCATCAACAATAGAAGATCCAACAAGGTCCAACTTCAATGAAGCTTTTGATATACTCCCTGGCAACGATGCCAAAAAATGTTTGTTATTGAACTTTGGAGTTGTCCTCTCCAATCATTTAGCATAAAGAATTAACAATACATCTTTATTTTGTCAATCCTAGAAGTATTCAAGAGACCACAGCCCCTTCTAGATGATAGAATCCAAGAAATAAGAGAATAATGCCTGGATTTTTGAGAATGGTGAAAATGAAGAGGAATTTCTAGGGTTTGGATTATCTTGAGCAAATCTCCACCATCTTCCACAATCTTGGTGTCTAATACATGCTATTTTCTCAGCAGAACACAATTATGAAGTCAAAACTCAAAAATATTACCTGTACCATACAGACGAGACAATCGCGATTCTGTGAAATCTGACGATTTTCATCTCCAGCACCATTCTTCATCAATTTCTCACTCAACACATCAATATTCAGCTCTCTTCATACACTTTCAACAGAATTACACAATAGAAGCTCACAAATCTCCATGGATACACAAAGAATAGACTCAACAAATCAAAGAAACCACACAAAGAGGAGGAACAAGATTTTGAGCAGGAAACTCTCTCTATTCACTTGGATAGCATGTAAACAAATAACCAACCAACTCAAAATAGAGGAAATTGTCTTATATACATTTTCAAGTGTCCCTTTTCACACTTGAATTTTGATCCTTTCCTCTATTATTCTAAAAATATGCTATCTAGGAGTTTTCAAAAATTCTAGAAAAATTACATAAGATTCTATTCTACATAAGGAAGACTCTTCCTTATTTTTACATCAGTTGCATAAATATTTTTACAAGTTTTTGACATTTTACAATTACTTTCCATCAAAAAATGCTTCACAAAATCACTTCTTCCAACAGAAGGCGATGACGAAGCCAGTCAGGGCACACATGAATCCTAGGAACATGTACACACAGACAAACAAGGACGACACACCGACACCCAAGGAGACACCTGTACACATGAGGATGAAACCTTTGAAGCAGCAGCTTATACACTAGCCATCAAGAAGCTATACCGCACCATGGATAAAGTTTGGGCACGCAAGAAATTGACTGAGGAAGAGAGTCAAGCACTTATAGAACAGGAACTTGTCTTAGGAGGATTCGAAGAAGTGTACATCAGAGACTTCAGAGAACTTGTCAAATCAGTGGGATCCACAGAAGCCTTACGATATTTGCAGAGGAAACCATTACCGCAGTATGACCCTCGCAGAATCCGTCTACTAACCAAACCGGGTGAATACATTAGGGTACCCACCGGCGGTCAGTCTTCAGAACAGGCCAGGGAAGCACGTCTCGTCCCAGAAGGCTCATTGGCATGGGACACCATTATTGTCGACTCCCCACCCCGTACTACTGCTGTACATACCACCACAGTTGTCGAAGTACCGACTACTGCAACCGCTCCTCCGTCACCTCCCATTCATCCTGTCTCCCCCATACACCCTCCTTCCCCCAGAACAACATCCTCCTTCCACGGTGAAGTAGCAAAAGCCCTTGTAACATCCATTCCTCTCACCATGTCCACACCCACTCAACCTAGTCTACCCCCTAGCACATCCACCTTTCTATCCAATCCAATTTTCCCTCCATCCTTCCCGTCCTTCCCCACACGTCCAAGACCCCTTTTCCCATTCCCACCTCCATTAACCTTCTCCGAAGTCTCACCTCCCCGACCCACCGTAACTCCTCTTTCCCCTTTCCACCAAGCCGTCCAAGACAACCCATCTGTAAATTACTCTTCAACCTTTGTAAATCCTGTATTTACACCCACACACTTACCCATGATCACACCACTATTCACAGTCACTGCACTCGAAACCACATCCAGCGATATGGATATATCACCACCCATTGCACCTCCACTCACTTCATTTGAGGCACCACAATATTTAAGCACACCACAATTTTCCACAATCACCACAACATCCACTTTCCCACCCCCATTCCCTTTGCATCTACACCTACTACATCTTCGCTTAGCACATCGTTAATATTATCACCCACTGTAGATACTGCATTCCGACAGATGTTCACATGTATGACTCAAGTAAGAGATGAGTTCACATCTCTGGGAAATAATTATCAACAGCTGCAGAGGACAACCAATGATTTACAGTCGCAGCTAAATTCACTGACCATCGAGAATGTCTCCCTAAACACCAGATACCAAGAACTCCGAGAGGCATACCACAAACTAAAACTAGAAAGTGAAGAGAAAACCAAAGAGGCCACTGCTGATCTTGATAATTTGTTAAGGGCACAGACAATTCGCAATGTGACGCGTACACGGAACATGGGCTTACTCAGAAGACACTTGGCAGCAGCAAAAGAAGAAAATCAGCGCTTATAAGAACAGAACCGCGAGAACTTAGAGGCTGCCCTAGATCAGCCAGAACAACTATTAAGTCCCAGTCGCTTTAAGGTCATGCCCTCAGAATCAATGAAAATGTTGTTAGATGATCATATCAGATTGTTAGATGAGTACGACAACATGAACAAGGAGTTTCAGAAACTCAAAGATGAAAACAAGATTTTGGAGTTAAGAGCATCAATACCACAAGGCCTACCAGCTCTTGCGGACCCATCTCCTGACATCCTAGAGGAACTCAATGCTTTACGGGCCCAGGTATCAACTCTTGAATCACGGATAGCTATATATGAAGCACCACCAAGGCCAGATTCCCCACCAGAGCTCTCAACAGAGGAAGAAACAGTCACTATTCCGGTGGAGGAAACTTTTGAGGAAGCGTATGAGCCCCAACCCATCCCAGGCTGACGAGTCACGGCTGAAGGCCAGACAACTTTCAAACTTCCAACTCCCGCATGGATGAAGACAATTAAAGAGCTTGGAACAACCCACTCAGCATGAGTAGAGGAGCAGCTTCACGCCATGGCAATGATTGAGGAAAGAATTTTACAGTCGCCATACTTTGCTCACTTGGCCCCACGTAGATACATATCAGGGCACGAGCTATAGTATAAACCGTATTTCATGTTAATGGCCAAATATCAATTGTCCATAGAGAAAGAAACAGGCAAGAAACTATCTCACGCGACACAATTTGAACCGGAAGATTTGCCATTAGATGCGCAGCAAGGCGAGATCTATCAACCAGATTGGCGTAAAGATCTTTTACAAGAATATCCTAAGATGATGAGTACTTGGGTTAAGGCACCTTTACACTTAAACTATAACCCATGTTGGGAACCAGTGCCACGTTGCCGCTCCTGGAAGGCATTCGCTATTAAAATACAGAACAACAAACAATGCCAGGACTGATTAAACTACCCATACTTCAGACCACCTATCGGACCACCTACAATCGGATACATGATGGCCACGATTCGTCACTGGCTCCCTCGCTTGAAACATATGGATGATATAGCAGCGCACATGACTGTCAAGATATTTGACATGATGCAAATGGTTTTCAAAGTCTTCCGACGCATCAAGGCACCACATGTAAACACCTCGGGCTTCGAGCATGGCAATCTAGATCTTGCATATGACATGAGTAAAACGCCATCGCTACGGGTGTGTTACGCCTGGCATTGCAGAATCAAATACTTACCGGCGTGCTACAAGCAGACCTTCGAAGAAATGTTCACAACCGGTTTTTGGGAATACCATTAAGAAGTGTTCATCAGCAGGCCAACCCACCTATTGCAACTATTTGCCTGTGAACAAATGGTATATTCCACGCACTATCGACTCCCGCCATCAGTCAAACCACAACCAATCGATTGGGAGAAACTCGAGGCAGATTTGGCCGGAGGCATTTGAAAATCAGAACACACCCTCGCTCAAGAACTACTCCAGAATTACATCCGACAGACCTCACAACAAGGTTCTGTCGAGGACGACAGAAGCGAGAGGGAGGGGGGTGTTGGCAGTAGCCAGAGGCACAGAAGACGTGGAAGCATGTAAAGATAGAGCAGGGAGTCAGTCGAATCAATTTTTCAAAGATTTATGTTTTACAAATATTCTTCAAAACCTCCAACAATGATTTTCATCACTATTGTAACATATGTAACATAGAGAAAACCCTTTTTGTAATTCATAGCTCCATTTTGTGCAAGCCGACGAGTCCTCGAGCTTGAGGAGCTTAGGTAGAATGAGCATATCAATTTTGTTTATTTTTATACATCGTTTACCCTCTCAAATAGCACATAGGACCTATTTTTTAACTATGCCGGTCACTAGATGTGAAACCGGTCAAAACTAGTCTAAAATCTATAAAAAGAGCTAGAGAGCTCATTTTTGAGGTTAGATTGTTGGTTAGTGTGAGCTTAGAGCTATTTTGAGCTTGTAATTGAGATCTTGAGCAATAGAGTTGCTTTTTCACCTTCCATTGTGTCTTGCTTGTCTCTTCGTAGTGTGTGTGTATGTGTGTGTGCATCTCTATGCTTCTCACCTTCACTCTCACTTCATCTCAAATTCACGATCTTCATATCACTCCTATCTCTTCTGTGGATTGACATTAAGGAGGTGGAGCTTCTTAACGTAGTTCTCACCATTGTGCTAGAGCAACACATGGCTATATCAGGAGATGAACATTTGGCTATCATTCCAATGAGAGGCAAACAATCAGTCTCAACTTTGACATTTGTACCAATGAAATATTCTTTGTCTGTTTTCAAAGCTGTTACCATACCCCATAGTTCTCGTTTGATCTGTGGATATTTTTGTTGTGTTTCATGTAAAATTTTGGCACCAAACCTAATTGCATATCTATTCTCTTCACTATCATCTTGATGTATGACCCAACCTATACCAATAGGACTAGTATCAACAGTCAATATAATAGGTTTGTCAGCAGAATATTCTACACACTTAAGGATGGGAGCTTCAAGCAATAATTTCTTCCATTTATGCATAGCTTGACTGTGTTCCTCAGTCCAAATAAATCTTCATTTCTTCCTCAACAAGTCATAGAGACAATCAACAACATGAGCAAAGTGTGGGATCCAAATAACATAAAAGATGCAAGCACCAAGAAATCTGCGTACCTCACTCATGTTGTTACATGTTTCAAAAATCTTGCTAGTGGCATCAACTTTTTGTGGGTATGGATTTCGACCATAATGACCACATAAAATGTCCAACAATAAGAACCTTGTTGACACCAAAAACAGATTTTTCTATGGAAAATGTGAGACCTACCTCTTCAAATTGTTGAAATATTCTTTCACAATTAGAGATATGGTCAAGAACAAATTTATGACATCCAGATGAGTCTAAAGTAATGTCCTTTACATGTTCCTCACTCCCTTTAATTGTAATATCATCAATGAATGGCATAGTTATATGAGGGATAAAATCATGTAAGACCATATTCATAGCACTCATCATATGAGCCACATAATTAGTCGCTTCTTGAGGTAAAGTACACATTCGCACTAAGAATTAAGGAGTTATCATTGTGGTTATGTCATGAATGTTAATTGCTAATTGGAATTGGTCATATCCAGAATATAAATCACCCATTGAATAGATAGAATGTCCTGAAAAATGATTCAGCAAACTCATCTACAATGGGTCCTGTTCCTACATTCCTTATGGTGACTTTATTGATGGGCTGGAGATCTTGAATAAAACGTAGTTTCCCATTCTTTTTAGGCACAGTGAACCATCTATTTGAGTAAGGTGCAAAAGATGGCTCTAAAATTCTCATGTTTATCTTCTCCTTAAGTAGTTTCATTAGCTCAGGTAAGTGAGCCTTTGGAACTGGTATAGGTCAAAGATTCCATGGAATATGTGGAATAGTAAAGATTATCATGGGTGCAACTAGCTTAGGATCTACGAAACCAATCTCATGAGGATATATAGTAAAGGATTTTCCATGGCTACGTATGACTCTCTCAAATTTATCTCTCTCTACTGGCAAAAGAAAGTCATCATCTGTACCAATTTTCACATGTTTGATTGTCTCATCCCTGAATGTATGTCCTATGTTTTTCTTATCCTGAAGAATTGGATCGTTTTTCACATCAATAATTTTTTCATTACTTCCTTGGGGTAATGGTTGAGCTATGGGTTTGATTTTTTTGTCTACAGTTTTGTACTTTGTTTAGTTTGGTTCAATTTTGAGCACTTGTCAACATTGAGAGCATATTCCTGGATAAGAGCATACTCATCAAGGGAAGAAAGAAGAATAATATGGGAATTAGAATTTTGTTGAAGACATAACTCTAACTCCTCAAGAGTAGAGAAACAATGAGATGTTTCAATCACATGCTCAATGTTCTCATCATGTTCCATGATTTTGTTGTTTTTATAATTTTTTTGGGTTTTTTGGATAAAAGACTTGGACAATTGACTCTTATGAAGAAAATCTAATCTAGAATGTGGAAAACAAAGTGACAAACTATTGTACATGTTCGTTGGATGTGAGATATCAAACCAATATCCACTGTTGTCCTGCTCAACAATGGATTCTATATGAAATTTTGATCATATGTAGCTCCAAACATGAATCGAGGTGCACAATCACTACAAGCATGCTCATGACCCTAAGTAACAATAGGTTTCTTTCTAATTGACAATCGATTCTTAGGATGATTCACTCCTACTGTCATGACTTGAAGTTATTGCATTCCATCCTTAGACTTAAATCTAGCATAGGTAGACCCATCATCCATGGTTTTAGTTTCCATACGACTCTCACAAATAAAGGGTTGACCTAAGAGAACTTCATAGGAGCAATTATCTTGAATAAAAAAGTGAAACTCTTCTATGATTCCTCCTATGGATATGGGCACACTAGCACAAGCTCCATACAGGGTACCTACACCATTAGCTGCAGTTCTCATATGCCATCCACAATCTTTATCTATGGGCCATCGAAACTTATCATAGACTTCTCTTGAAGTCACATTGATTTCGGAGCCGAAATCTGCTAATGCATTTATAGTGATAGTGTTCTTATCATTTCCTATTTTAACATGCATCTCTGATGTACCTCTAGACCAAAATTTTCTTTTAAAGTGACTTTCAAGATTGTTTTCATGATTTTCATGGTCAGGTTGAATAGGTCCTAAGAATTTTTTTTTAACATTTACTTCATCATCATCAAAGCCCTCTTCATCAGATTCATCAAAGTTTAAGGCTTCATTCATAGCTTGATCTTGATCTAGAGAATCTTGCATCTCAATATCTAGATTAAGCAAAAACCTCTTCCTTTTAATTAGGGTGATAAAGTTATCTTAAAACCAGGCTTTGCAATAGAGAAAACTTGTTCTAAAGACATAGTCACTTGACTCTTAAGCAAAATGTCATCTAAAATCTCCATAGG
Organism: Ceratopteris richardii; assembly: GCA_020310875.1. Classification (NCBI taxonomy): domain Eukaryota; kingdom Viridiplantae; phylum Streptophyta; class Polypodiopsida; order Polypodiales; family Pteridaceae; genus Ceratopteris; species Ceratopteris richardii. Next base: position 137,040,784 of record CM035407.1, read on the forward strand.
ATCTATTTTTCTCTCAATTTTTGAAATCAAGATGGCTTTAGGTTTTCTCTTTGCTTTCTTTTGTTTTTGCTCAGGATCTTGTTTTTGTTCATGTTCTCGTGTTTGGTCTTCAGTTTGTTTCGATTGTTCTTGTTTATCTAAAGGCTTTGATTCTGTTTTTCTTTGCTTTGTCTTCTTCCCTTTTTGTTTCTCCTCTTGTTTTTGTTCATTGGGTTGTGATTCTTAATTTTTATCTTTGGATTGTGATGTTTCTCCTTGCTCTATGCTTGTTTCTATTCCCTCTGAGGTTTGCTTTCGAGTCACTCTTCTTTCACTAGGTTCAGCTTCATCTCTTTTTCGTTTTTCTTCTACATTGGATATGTGAGAAATAAGAGATTGATCTTCTATCGATGACTCCCAAGCCATTATTCTCCTAATCTCATCTCGTGCTCTTACTAAAGCCTCTATGGAAAAGTCAACTTCCTTTGTGGGTTTACTTGATTCTACTTGTTGTTCATCAAGAGCTTCTAGTTTCACTCCTCTAGTTCCTGCATTCGTTATGGTTATATTTTCATAGTGTTTTTTCATTCCTCCCTTACCATAATTTCCTTGCAAAGGTAGCCTAGATCGATAGTCACAACTTTTCTTGTCTATGTCTATTACTAGTCGTTGCTCCTTAGCAGCCTTGAATAGTTCACAATCTCTCAAAAAGTGCTCCAATGAATCACACCAAGGACAACTATGAGGGCCACACACAAAACCATTTTGATTTTGAGGATTTTGATTAACTTGTGGTGGGAAATTTTGAAATTGAGGATTTTGTTGATACGGTATTTCTTGAGCAGGATAATTAGGATTTTGATAAGGTAATTGATGTATTTGAGGAGCTTGGGGAGCAACATGTGGTACTTGAGGTGCAAGAGGAGCTTCCATAGTATACAATTGATGATTTTGAAATTTTTTATTTTGAGGATTTTGAAAAGCTATTTGAGAAGCTTGAGGATACATGTTTTGATACATTTGAGGATTTTGCACATGAGGATGAGGATTTTGCATTGAAGGATTATGCATTGGAGGAACTTGATATGCTTGAGTAGGAGCTACTTGTGGATTTGGATTGGTAGCTAAACATGTTGATTAGGCTCTTGAAAAGACATTGGGCTCATTTGATTTTGGAAAGTTTTGGTGTAATTAGATTGTAAAGCATCTATAGTCTTGGCCAAATTGGATTGTGTAGCAATAAGACTCTCCATTTGCTTACTGAGAATTTCCACTTGAGATTGTTCAACTACACTTTTATTTGGTTCTACTTTAATACCTTGAGTAGGCTCCATCATTTGAGGAATAGGAGTAGAGTCAAAAAGCATAGCATGGGATTGTTCTCTAACTTGCTCCTTAGTTTGTGGAAGGCTAGCTTGAGGAAGAATTGTCTTTGATGTCTATGGGCTACAACCTCTACTACTTTACACACTTTTTGCCAATTCTTAGTAAGACCATAGCGCTTATCCGGCTCTTCTAATCGCCGTTCAACTTCCCTACGAGTTTCAGGATGAAGAAGCTTAAGAAAATTGATCACAAGATCAGGTTGCAAAGTTATCTTATCCTCATCAGGAAGCTTTTCATAGCGTCTAATATACTATTAAAAGTGCGGACTACTATCAAGTCTGCCTTTTAATCTCTTTTCGGGTTCTTGGGGATGGTAGGGGTCTGATAATTCAAAGGCCCTGTATCTTATTTTCCCAGTTAACTTATCAAACAAGCAGAACGTTATTATCCAGTATAATGTCTTCTACACAGTATTACTGTTCATATTCCGGTTAGGCTTTTCACAGTATGTAACGTAGAGAGTAATTATTATCATCGCACAGACTTATCATCACCAACGAACATTATTGTGTAATCAGAAATTAATGTAATTCAACAAGGTAAAGTGTCAATACTTAGAATTACAAAAGTCTGCACTACAATGTCTCCGCAGGGTCGCAAATCGTCCAGACAGACAGTCTGGCGATCCCGTCTCCTCTCTACCGAAGAGCCACCGTAATGTCTCTTCATTGATTGATAAAAAGGGTACAACACTTTGCTACGACCTTTCGGTACGTGCGGTATAGGAAAATATAAATTACATGATGCCAATCCAGCGGCCTTACACTGGCACGCACGGTGGACTTGAACCCACAATGCAAACAAATTAAGGCTCGTCTACGATGCCTTGTATATACATAGTTCTTGCTAATTTGAAGGTTCGAGAGATTTTCTGTTTTAAGGAATCCAACATCAGCTTTAGTGTCTCCGACTCTACCAGTTGTGCGTCAGTTCAAATGGAACTTGCCGCAATGACCTGGCTTATCAACATATAAGTCTACGACTGCAAAAAGGCCTCTTACAAATAAAATTCATTGGCAAGGGCTGCATCTCGGCTCAATCTCATATCATTAATTTGATTATCAATTCTTGATAGTCGCTCTACTTGAAAGCCTAGCTGCTTTTCTCTTCGTTCCAGCTCCTGAGCTTGATATTGAATTGTCTGATAATAAGCATCTCTTTCTTTCTTAATCCCTGCTATCTCCTTCTGAAGTTGAATGGTTAAACTCGTCATGGCTTTGAGAGCAGAATTCGCCTGAAACAAATCGACAGTTGCGGTCTGAAGTTCTACATTAGTCTACTGAGCTAAAGTAGCCATCTCCTCTCCTTTTTGCACGACTTCATCAAGCTAGATTCAAGTTTCTTCCAACAAATTTCCAATTGCCACTCGAGCATCTTTTTTATCCTGTACCAGTTGATTTAACTGCTTAATCTCTTCATCACAAGCAATCAACAAAACATCCTTGGCTTTTAACTCTGCGAATGCTACATCGCGTTGAGCAATTAATGTATCTTGTTCTGCAAGCCTAGCTTGGAGATGCTGAAGTTGTATCTGCAAAGCATGGTTTTCTGCTTTAACGGCATGTGCTTCTTCTTGTAGTGGGGCAATATCGGCCTCCAAAACATCAACTTTGTGCTGCAACTCCTGTTTGATATTATCAGTGGCCATCTTCAGTTGCATTGGTAACTGCTGCGAGAATCGCATCAACAATCGACCCATAGATTTGTTGGAGCAAGTCTATGACAAGCCTAAGTATTGGCTTGAGTCCCACAAAGTCATAGAAAAAGCCTTAAAATGAAGACTATGTAAAGTTCACTTGTGAACTACCTCTTATAACTTTTGAAGAGTTTACTTAATGTAAAAGTGAAAGAATCTTAAGTGGTTGAGTCCACTTGATCAAGAATGGAAAGAGGAGCCACGAATTCGTGATTTGTGGTAGGTAGAGAATCAAATCAATCATTGATTGATTGGAGAGTGATTGAGGGAAGTTAGCCTCCCAAACTCAACTATAAATAGATGGCAGTTTTAGTCGTGGTTAGAGAGACCTATGTGAAGACCTCCAAGAGCTGAGCTTTATGCCATATCAAGGTGTGATTACAAGGCACACATATGTATCAGTAAGTCATTGTATTGTACAAGCAATATACTTTCATTTTCATGATTATTTGAGTTCATCTTTCCATGTTCTTGTGAAGTGTACTACTCACTGCCATTACTCTCAGTTTTCTCATTCAGCTTGCAGAGATGTTTTCTCTGAGCTTGGTGCATCATTTTTAGTGATTTAACTTGTAAAGATAGCTCTATAAGTCTACTATATGCGCACAAATTTTCATGTCATTTGGAAGTTTCAATCTTCAGTTATGTTCAGTTGAAGTCAATACTGTCTGTGCATTTTCACTTCTCTGTCAGGTACCCGACTTTTTCACTCATCTTGTCAGAGGTGTTTCTCGGTGGTTACTTATCCAAATTCAGTGATTTAAAGCTTGTTGGATTCAACTTACTGCCTAGTATAATAATACAAATTTTCATAGTCATTGGATTCCTACATTTTGAGTTATGCTTATTTGTCTGCTCACTGGTCTCAAACTGTAGCAGCCCGTGAAAATCGGGATGATGTCATCACTTGTTAAAACTCATTCTCAGTGTGTGGTTAGTTATATTTTATGAGATTACTCTTGAAAGTTAGCTCTTTAAGTTATCTAGACTTCCCCAAGAGGAATTATGCTAATTGATGTTGTGCTCAGAGAATTATGTAAAACACTGGACAGGTGTATGAACCAAGAATAGCAAGTTTTCACCTCTGAGCTAACTCCAACTTATCTGTTTTGATCTATCTTTTTGAGAGTGATCTTCCAAGGTACATAGGGTGTCTAATACATCCATTGGCAAGCTAAAAGGACCCACCATATACTCCTGGAGTTCATTTGGTTGGTGTAGATCAAGGATTTTGCAACACCTCTTCATCTTCAAGCACATACCTATCCATCTCTTCACAGTGGTATCAGAGCAAGGTTGGACAACATGGCAGATGGATTTCCTTCATCAATTGACAAATTGGATAGAGGTAATTACTCAGCTTGGTCATTAAGGATGGAAGCTTATCTCCAAGGTAGAAGTTTATATGGTTATGTGGCTGGAGATGAAGTTATGCCAAGTTTCAGGAACAAAAGTCAGATGGAGGGGGAGAATACTTCTCCCATGAGTTTGATTCTTTTCTTCAAGAAAGAGGAATCAAAAGAGAGGTAACTACAAGGTACACTCCTGAGCAAAATGGAGTGGCAGAAAGGAGGAATAGGACAATTGTTGAAGCTGCAAGGTCTATGTTAAATGAAAAGCATTTACCTAATTACTTATGGGCTGAGGCTGTATCTACAGCCACTTACTTGATTAACAGGTTGCCTTCAAAATCCCTTGATGGGATGACTCCATATGAGGCTTGGAATGGAAGAAGACCAAGCTTAGATCATTGTAAAATTTTTGGATGTATTGCTTTTGCTCATGTTCCTTCACAGGTTAGAGGCAAGATGGATCCAAAGGCAGAAAGGTGTGTATTTATTGGATATGACAACAATCAAAATGGCTACAGGTTATACAACCCTACCAACAAAGGATTCTTGGTAAGCAGAGATGTAGTTTTTGATGAGAACAATTCATGGTATGAAGATTCATGCAGGAAGGTCAATTTACCATATAATCTTGAAGAAGATTTTCCAAAGCTTGGTAGAGAACAACCAAAGATTGAAGAACAAGACACCTCAGAGGATGATGAAGAATCTCAAATGGAAAAGATCAAAGCATGGAAGTCTAAAGGTAAAGCAAAATTGCAGGAACTTGGACATGAGGCAGAATCATCACATCATGGCCTAAGAAGATCTATCAGGGAAAAGAAAAAACCAGAAAGGTATGGGTTTGACACCTCATTAGTAACTAAACACTCAATCTACATAGCACAGGATATAAACCAAGAGGAGCCATCATCATTTGAAGAGGCCAAAGCAAAATCAGAATGGAAGCATGCAATGAAGGAAGAGATTGAAGCACTTGAGGAAAACAACACTTGGGATTTGGTGCCCAAGACTTCATCCATGAAGGTAATAGGCTCAAGATGGGTCTATAAACTCAAGAAGAATTCTGATGGTTCCATTGACAGGTATAAGGCAAGGCTTGTAGCAAAAGGCTTTGCACAAACTCAGGGAATTGATTATGAGGAGACCTTCTCTCCTGTGGCAAAGATGCCTACTATTAGGGTTTTGCTTAGTATTGCCTCTTCCAAGAATTGGAAGATACTTCAACTAGATGTAAAGAATGCATTCTTGAATGGTTGGATAACAGAAGAGGTATATATGGCACAACCACCTGGTTTTGAGAACCAAGTTTATCCTGATTATGTGTGTAAACTTAACAAAGCATTGTATGGTCTCAAGCAAGCTCCAAGAGCTTGGAATTTCAGGCTTGTTTCATTCTTGCAGGACAAAGGCTTTCAACCAAGCAAGGCAGATCCTTCACTCTTTATTAAAAAGAGTAATTTTGAGGTCATCTAATTATGTGTATATGTAGATGATATTATATTGACAGGAAATGATGCAGATGGTATGAAGAAGATCAAAGATCAGATGAGAGAAGAGTTCAAGATAAGTGATTTGGGTTCACTTACCCACTTCCTAGGTTTGGAAGTTGTCTACAAAGATCATGGTTTGTTTCTCACTCAAAGGAAGTACATTAAGGACATGTTGGCAAAATTCAAGATGGAAGATTGTAAGATTGCAGGTAATCCAATGGAGGTCAATCAAAAATTGAGCTCACATGAAGGTGAACTCATAGAGGACATCACATCATATCAAAGTCTAGTGGGTAGTCTCAACTATGCCACATTGACAAGAGTAGATATATGTTACAGTGTGAGTGTGCTAAGTCAATTTATGCACACACCAAGGAAACCACATATGGATGCTGCCAAAAGGATTCTCAAGTATCTCAAAGGAACCATAAATGAAGGACTTTATTATCCTTATGTATCTGATTTAGGTTTGAAGCTATTTTCTGATGCAGATTGGGCTGGCTCCAAGGAAGATAGAAGGAGCACTTCTGGTTATCTTACCTTTGCAGGTTCAAAGCTTATTTCATGGTCATCCAAGAAGCAACCCACAGTTGCTCTCTCTTCTACTGAAGCTGAATATAGAGGTCTTGCCATAGCTACACAAGAAGCTATGTGGATGAAGACATTATTCAAAGATCTTGGATTGGAGTTTGGAACTCCAACTATTTTTTGTGACAATATGAGTTCTATTCATTTAGCTGCTAATCCTATTTTTCATGCAAGGACTAAACATATTGAAGTTCATTATCACTATGTACGAGAAAAGGTTCTAAGCAAAGAGATTCAAATATCATATGTGTCCACTCATCAACAATGTGCAGATATTCTAACCAAAGCATTGGATGGTACAAAGCTTTGCAAATTCAAGGCTATGATTGGTTTGCAGGTAATCTTGGAAGATTGAAGACCTCAAACATACTTGGCTTGAGGGGGAGCTGTTGGAGCAAGTCTATGACAAGCCTAAGTATTGGCTTGAGTCCCACAAAGTCATAGAAAAAGCCTTAAAATGAAGACTATGTAAAGTTCACTTGTGAACTACCTCTTATAACTTTTGAAGAGTTTACTTAATGTAAAAGTGAAAGAATCTTAAGTGGTTGAGTCCACTTGATCAAGAATGGAAAGAGGAGCCACGAATTCGTGATTTGTGGTAGGTAGAGAATCAAATCAATCATTGATTGATTGGAGAGTGATTGAGGGAAGTTAGCCTCCCAAACTCAACTATAAATAGATGGCAGTTTTAGTCGTGGTTAGAGAGACCTATGTGAAGACCTCCAAGAGCTGAGCTTTATGCCATATCAAGGTGTGATTACAAGGCACACATATGTATCAGTAAGTCATTGTATTGTACAAGCAATATACTTTCATTTTCATGATTATTTGAGTTCATCTTTCCATGTTCTTGTGAAGTGTACTACTCACTACCATTACTCTCAGTTTTCTCAGTCAGCTTGCAGAGATGTTTTCTCTGAGCTTGGTGCATCATTTTCAGTGATTTAACTTGGTACAGTTAGCTATTTAAGTCTAATATATGCTCACAAATTTTCATGTCATTTGGAAGTTGCAATCTTCAGTTATGCACAGTTGAAGTCAATAGTGTCTGTGCATTTTCACTTCTCTGTCAGGTACCCGACTTTTTCACTCATCTTGTCAGAGGTGTTTCTCAGTGGTTACTTATTCGAATTCAGTGATTTAAAGCTTGTTGGATTCAACTTACTGTCTAGTATAATCATACAAATTTTCATAGTCATTGGATTCCTACATTTTGAGTTATGCTTATTTGTCTGCTCACTGGTCTCAAACTGTAGCAACCCGTGAAAATCGGGATGATGTCATCACTTGTTAAAACTCATTCTCAGTGTGTGGTTAGTTATTTTTTATGAGATTACTCTTGAAAGTTAGCTCTTTAAGTTATCTAGACGTCCCTAAGATGAATTATGCTAATTGCTGCTGTGCTAAGAGAATTATGTAAAACACTGGACAGGTGTATGAACCAAGAATAGCAAGTTTTCACCTCTGAGCTAACTCCAACTTATCTGTTTTGATCTATCTTTTTGAGAGTGATCTTTCAAGGTACATAGGGTGTCTAATACATCCATTGGCAAGCTAAAAGGGCCCACCATATACTCCTAGAGTTCATTTGGCTGGTGTAGATCAAGGATTTTGTAACACCTCTTCATCTTCAAGCACATACCTATCCATCTCTTCACAAGATTCGAGTTCATGAAACATCGGGGTTGGAGCAGGAAGGGTAGGAAGGGATTGGGATGTAGAAGTGGAGAACAGATGAGGGGAAGAGGGTGGAGAATAGGCGGGAGAAGAAGATGGAGAAGGGGGTACATCGGGAACAATAGGTTGGACTGGAACAATTGGCTCAACAATGTTCATGGTGGAAGGAAGTGGGGTAAGAAGATTAGGTACAAACACTATTCCGGTGGTCTGCTGCTTTGTTGCTTCAGTTCTAGCAATCACAACGTCAACCAGAGCAATCACTTCATTGAGAATCTCTGCAATAATGGCTTGCACATCATCTTGAGTTTGCTGATGAGAATCCTCTCGAGAAGAAACTTCTTCAGAGTCGGCGGTGGAAGCACTTTGTTCCTACTGCTGGATTGGAGAAGAATGGACGGAAGAATCAACATGGATGGAAGTGGTGGCGTCGTGGAAGACCTCTTCTTCATGTCCGGCATTGGATCCTTGCACCTGGATCTCAGACGGACTTATATGGATGCGTTTTCGGCGAAGAAGTTGAAAAAGGTCTGCATCATCATCTTCCTCATCTTCGAGCATCCGAGTAGACTCTTCATGCAACACGAATAGAGCATTTGGCGGGGGTTGCGCGGCTTGAATGACTGGAAAGAGGAAAGTGAGGATATGGGGAAGACGTGATCGTGGAAGATCACCCTTATTAACTTGTTTAATAACCGTAACACATTCACGGTGAATGCACCGGAAATAAAAAGATGCAAAATTGAAAGGCTCACGAGAAGCCATGTCTATCATTGATTGAGATGCGAGATCCCGTAGGTACGTTTTTGCAAATTCAGTATAGCAACTAAAATTTGCAATACGATATGCTAGGATTAGGTCGACACAGAATGGCATACTCAATAGATGAGTGCCGTGGGAATAACGCGGTCATGGTGGCTACAGGAAGTAGAGGACCATTCTCCAATCCATCCAGAGGAAGTCGAAAGGCATCGGCGAATGAAGCCAAAGTGATCACGACTCGTGACAGTAAACAAAGGATAGGCCAACTTTGCTCCATAGCAGGTGTGGCAGCGATCGCGAAAATAATCTGCACATAAAATGGTTGACACTCCACTGAATGCCAATGCAGTTCAGCGAAGCTCAAAAGACCACGGATACGCAAAAACTCACTCACTTCAGGAGTGAGTCCTTCACGGAAGGTAGCAACATTAGCTAGTGCTTCCATGACGCGCATGTGAAAGCACAAGAACACAGAGAACACAGAACGCAAAAACACACAGACACAATAGCAATTATCAGGAAAAGGAACAAGATTAAGTAGACACACAGGCAACATGAGGCGATCGAAAACCCTAATCATCGCGCGGTATTGAAATGATAACCTTCATAATTACGGCATGCATGCATGAGCAGAAACAGTAACACAGGGTGGCGATTAATCATAGCTAGATATCAAAACGAGGAGATTTACGGTTTGTGTTCAACCGATTACGGAAATAAAAAGAAAATAGGTGACATGCGGGAAAAGGAGGAACACGTCAGTGGTGATCAGGCGGTTGGTGATATGGGCGTAGCTTTGAACCATTAATTACTTTGGGAAGAGGAACTCCGGTCAAGGTAGTCAACCGAAAAGTAGCTGGTCCCACTTGCTCACTAATCCGGTAAGGACTGAACCACCGTAATTTAAATTTTCCAGTAGAACGATTTGCTTTAGCTTTATAAAATAACACAAGCTGGCCCACCGTATAACACAGGAGTTTTGAGGAAACAATCATGGGTACGGGCTTGCCGCAACTGAACCTCTTGAAGAGCCAGCAAACTTTCCTAGGGATGTTCATCCAAGGCTCGGAGTGCTTCCAACCGAAATGGCAAAGAGTCTTCAGGCAGCAATTTCTGAGTTAGGGCCATGCGTAGGCTTGGCACTACTACCTCCATCGACGCGATTGCTTCCAACCCATACGCAAGCTTGAATGGGGTCATTCCGGTTGCCACTTTGTATGTCGTCTGGTATGCCCATAAAATCGTGGGTAGTAACTGGTCCTATCGTTCTGGAGATTCTAAGATCAACTTGCGGAGCATATTCAACAGTATTTTGTTGGTGCTTTCAGCCAAACCATTAGCACGCGGATAGTATGGTGAACTGAATTTATGCAAAATTTGAAAAGTGTGAGTTAGTACTCGCATTAAATTGTTGGCAAAATGTCTTCCTTGGTCGGTCACAAGTTCCAGAGATAATCCATAACGTGGGAATACGTCCTTCATCAGGCATGTTGCCACCGAAACAGTTGTGGCAGACCGTAAAGCCCAAGCTTCCGCCCACCTGGTGGCATAATCCGTACAAGTCAGTATATATCGATTCTTGCTAAGGGTTGCTGGTGGTGATATTGGTCCAATAAAATCGAGCCCCCACTTCTGAAAGGGTTCCAAAGGTAAGATAGGTTGCAGAGGAAAGAAGTGTCATTGTAATGGCTATCCAGACCATTGACAGGTATCACACTGCTGCACAAACTCGGTCACATCTTTGTACATTGTAGGCCACCAGAGCCCACTTTGTAGAATTTTATGGTGAGTAAGATCGGCTGCAAAATGTCCACCCAAGGGTAATGAATGAGCCATAGCAATAACTGATTCGGATTCATGTGGTGGGATACAGTGAAGTAAAACACCAGTATGATCCATGTAATATAGTTGACCTACAATCAACCGAAATCTGTGACTGTAAACTACAAACTTCCGCCGGAGGAAGACACCCGTCAGTTAGAAAAGTTAGTAACATATCGTAGTAGGTAGGAGGAACAAGAGGTTTTGTAGATTCTTCAACAATTGGCTCAATAGCATAAATTGTTGGTGTAGTGTCATCAACTCCCACCGGAGCTTCACCGGAATCTAACTGAGATAGAAAATCCGCCAATGCATGTGTTGTGCCGAGTCGATGAATAACTTCATAGTCAAACTCCTGTAGTAATAAAACCCATCGATCCAAGCGACCACCTAAATGTTGCTGCCGGACTAAATACACAAGTGCGGCGTGATCCACGTGAAAGGTGAATTTTCGGCCCAACAAATAATGCCGGAATTTCTTCACAGAGTACACCAAACCGAGACATTCTCTTTCAGTCACTGAATAATTTCTTTCAGCAGGAGCTAATCAGCAACTTGCATAATATACAGGCCGAAACCATTTGTCAGTTTGCTGCATTAAAACGCTTCCAATGGCTATGTCTGATGCATCTACAAAGACATGGAACAGGTGTTCCCAATCAGGGGGTTGCAAAATTGGGGCCTTCGTCAATAATCCTTTTAAACGATCAAATGTAGTTTGGCACTCTAAAGTCCATTCGTACTGCCGTGGAGGACTAGTCATAAGCCAATTAAGTGGTGTTGCTAAATGAGCTAACCACCGTAAATGTCTGCCATGCCACCGAATCTAGCCCAGGAAGCGCATAACTTCTTTCGGTGTTGTGGGGACTGGTGCCTCCAACACGGCGGCAACTTTATCCGGATCAACTTGTATCCCTTGTGCCGAGATAATATGTCTGAGTAGTTTGCCACATGAGACCGCAAAAACAAACTTTGTCGGATTCAAGCATACTCGGTATTCGCAACATTTGTCAAAGCAGCACCGTAAATGATACAAGTGCACTGCAATCTTGCCAAATAAGGAAAAGTCTTCCAAATATACTTGCATAAAAGTAGTCAGGTAGGGTGAAAAGACTTCTTGCATACATTGTTCAAACGTACTTGGAGCATTCCTTAAACCAAACCACATTACCGTACAAGCATAAACACCCTAGTTTGTGATAAAGGCTGTTTTAGGTATGTCCTATTCGGCCATCCTCACCTCGTTATAACCACTGTAACCATCCAAAAATGAATATATCTCGTGTCCTGCCACCCGATCGAGCATTGTGTCCAGAAAGGGGAGAGGAAATGGATCCGGTACAGTAGTAGCATTCAGTTTCCGGTAATCAACACAGATGCGCAACTGTTTATTTTTCTTCGCAACAATCAAGATTGGTGATATCCATTCGGCATGCTCGATTGGTACGATGAATCCCACCTTCAGTAACCGATCGAGTTCTTCATTGACCTGTGCTTCATAATTGGGGCTCATTCGGTAACTGGACTGTTTGATTGGCTTCGCCTCTGGTTTGAGCACTACCCGATGTTGATAGATCCACGGATCAAGACCTTTCATATCGCGATAGTCCCAAGCAAAAACATCGGAGAACTCACACAGGAGTCGTATCAAATCCTCTTGAAATGTCTCTGACAATCTTGCCTTAATCTTAACTGGTCGCGGATTAGCCTCATCACCCAAATTATATGTTACTAACTGATCTTCTGGGACATAAAATTGTCGAGGTTTCACCAAATCGTCAGTTGATGGTAAAAGTTGATGTAGGGTGGCTCCATCCATAGCAACACTATCATTTGCGTCTACATCTCTGGTTACTGGGACAACCGTACACGCTGCCGGACTCCACTTGTCCGCTACTGATTGGAGATCGATAGTACCTAAGGAGATCAAATCTTTATTGTTCTTCAGAAACGCCTCTTCCTCATCGTCAGATAAGCCTTCCAACATGTGGACTAGCTCCGCTACATATGGTCTTACATGAAGCTCGCAAGGCTGGATGGCATCCAGTTTAACTACGTATTTCTGGTGATTATCTTTGAAAGTCAACTCCTGCACTGACCAATCCTGGAAAACTTTGGCTTGTTTCAACCATGGCCGACCAAAAAGTAGATTGTAGTCAAGGCTGGATTCTGGTAGTTCTAAGACTACAAAAGTCATTTTGAACATGGTACCCTGCAAGGTAATCGGAATATTGCGTACTAGTTCCACCGGATGGACTCGGGATTGATGTGGCATTCGTACAAAAAATTGTACGGGCTCAATTTGGGTCCAACCCAATTGCTTGCAGAGAGCTGCAGTTGTAATATTCACACCCGAACCGCCATCAATTAACACTTGAGTAATCTTGTGATTTTTATGCCAGACAGTGATCAATGGAACTGAATGATCCACCATAGAATCAGCTTCCGTTTGTATTGTGGCAGTCGCCGGAGTACAAGAAGATCCGGGACTAACCTATTGTTGAAATTGCTGCCTGACTCCTGGCACCAATGCGAGCAACTGTCCCAATGGGAGTGTAATTGAAGCCTTGGCTATAATATCCCATACCTGATCTGTTTGGATCATACTTCTCACCGATTCTGATGATGATTCTACTGTTGCTGGGGCAGTAGTTTGTTCATTCGCTCTTGCCTTAGGTAGGGGAACCTGTGTTACAAGAATTGGATCAGGAAATACACTTGGCTCTTTAATTGTCCATTGACTAGCCTTTGTGTACATTCGCTACTGCTCACGGATACCAGGCTCGAACACCTCAACGGCGGGTTGCAACTGCTTACCCGACCTAGTCTGAACCACTACTGCTTGTGATTCAACTGGTGAAATATAGACCATGTTGGGCATTGGATTTTATCGCTTCTTCTTCCTTTTGTTGTACTCTACGACATCCTTGCAAAACCTACGAATGTGGCCAATCTCGCCGCAAAAATGGCATCGAGGTGGTGGCAGAGAAGTACCGTCCGCTGATGTACCCGTCTGCCATCGATTTGAATTAAAATTGGTGTTCTGATGACCCCTATAATTCCAATATCCTTGTGACTGACTGGTTCGCATTTGTGGTGGCACGTAATGGGCTGCTGGCTGACCTGGTTCCTATATGATGGCATTTACAGCTGCTCGCCCCTGCACCTTGGCATTTTACGTGCAATTTTCTGTTGAGTGTCTGGTTGTGTTGCAGATGGCACAATACATCTGATTAAGGGCACACGTAGCACTCGTGTGCCCTGGATTTTTGCACTTGGTACAATACATCTGTTTAGCCGGATCATCTATTACGTTCTTACTGGCTTTCAGCCACTCCAAGTCTTCAGTGAATCCCCCAACTTTATGGTCTAGTTGCAGGGCCATCGCAATAACAGCATCTACTGTCATCGCCCCCACACAGCGGATGATCATAATTTGTCTTAACTGTGGGGTCAAACCGTTAATGAACCACTGGGTTATAACATCATCCGGTAGATTAGCATGTGCCAGAGGCAGTTGTCATAAGTGGGTTCTAAACAATGTTGCATATTCTTGAACAGTCTGGTGCGGTTTTTGCCGATTGTTCTGCAAATAGTCAAAGATTTTGACAAGATTCTTCTTCAGTCCGAACCTCTGTAAAAACGCATCCCTCACAGCATCATAGTTAACGAAATGATTAATATCATACTCAGTCAACCATCTAGCTGCTTCATTAACTAAGGTGGCTTGAAATATGATGGCCTTGTACGCCGGGTCGGGTGGATGGTTCAGCACTGCATAGCTTATCTCAAAGGTGCACACATCTGCATCAGGATCATCCCCCGGAAATCCACCGAACTTTGTGTAAGTCACCCTTGTTGGAACCGATCGAAGTGGAAGTGGCTATTGTTGTTGTTGTTGTTGTTGTTGTTGTTGTTGTTGTTGCTGTTGCTGTTGTTGACCACTCATGGTGCTATTATTGGTACCGTTGTTGTTTCCTGAGTTTTGAGGGGGTGTCTCTTGCCCTTTAGAATCTGTATTATCAGATTGATCACCTTCCGGCTCAAAAATAGCGTTCAGTCTCTTACGTATCTCCAAATCAAATAGCCTATCCTCAGCTTTGGTATCAAAGGTAGGCAAGTTTGCCCTGAACAGTGGTGTACGTAATAAAGATCCACCAGGGAGTATCACACTGTCACCAGAGAACTGTAAATTCCCACCAACTATTATCGAACTTTCACCGGAACTTGTCGAACTTTCACCGAAACAGGGTATACTTCCATCGGCAACGATCTCTCTGGGTAACACAACTTTATCCTTGGAAAGGTTCAAATTCTGACCAGATGGTATCGAAACAACTGCGCACTGCATCCCTATACACTCAGAAGTTACTGCACCTTCTTCAGAACGTATCGGAATTACATCGGAATCTACCAGAATCTCATCATGTGTTACCGAACTAGTATCGGAATCACTGCTAACTGGCTCCGATCCTTCGACAACTGGGCTTAAATGGCCTACACTTCTACCATGTGGGGGTGTCCCTAACAAATTTGGTACTGTCCAGGAATGCTGGTCTCTCTGATACTTTGGATAAGACTCGTCGGACCGAGTAACCGGCATATATCACCTCTGCACCGCTTGCCTTACATACTGCTCCACCTTACTGATTATTCTTCAATCCATGGCCATCTTCCCACAGACGGCGCCAGTGTTAAAAGTGCGGACTACCGTCAAGTCTACCTTTTAATCTCTTTTCGGGTTCTTGGGGATGGTAGGGGTCTGATAATTGAGAGGCCTTGTATCTTATTTTCCCAGTTAACTTATCAAACAAGCAGTACGTTATTATCCAGTATAATGTCTTCTACACAGTATTACTGTTCATATTCCGGTTAGGCTTTTCACAGTATGTAACGTAGAGAGTAATTATTATCGTCGCACAGACTTATTATCGCCAACGAACATTACTGTGTAATAAAAAATTAATGTAATTCAACAAGGTAAAGTGTCAATACTCAGAATTACGAAAATCTGCACTACAATGTCTCTACAGGGTCGCAAATCGCCCAGACAAACAGTCTGGCGATCCCGTCTCCTCTCTACCAGAGAGCCACCGTAATGTCTCTTTATTGATTGATAAAAAGGGTACAACACTTCTCTACGACCATTCGGTACGTGCGGTATAGGAAAATATAAATTACATGATGCCAATCCGGCGGCCTTACAATACTCATTTCGTAAGTGAGTAATAGAGCTACTAGGCTTTGGGGAATTGACCCATCGTAAGAATCCATCCCGATTATGTTGGCTATAATCCTCAAGATAGAATTCTTTGAGCATCTCCTTTCTAAAATCACTCCAAGGAAGACCATCATATTGAGTGACACGGTTTATGATAGAGCTATCAACAATTCATTCAAAGAATGATATCAAAAGATCTTCGAGAAGACCAAAAATCATAGCTTGATCTTCAAACAAATCTAAGTAGCTTGTAATGTTGATGCCATTGAATTGTCCCTTCTCTCTCAACATAGAAAAGTCTATTCTTTGTCCTTGTTTCTCAAAAATAAGGGATTTGAATCCTTCCTCCATCTTATGTGAATAAGCGAGTGATGCACGATGTTCTAGATCTCTCACAAATGCATTTACTTCACGATGAAGATGTGCATGATATTGTGAGAAATCAAGTGCAACAATCAAGAATGATGATGATGATATGATGAGGATGAAAAATATGAAACAAAAAATATGAATCACAACCTCCCAAAAAGATTAGAAGCAAATGCCATGAAGCGATTCACGTCGGGTTCAAATGTGGAGGTGATCGTAATCCGGGTGGATCGGGTCTAGTCGTGGCACATGCAGAGTGTATGAAGCTAGTGAGTGTTGGAAGGTTTATGTAATAAAAAATGTGAAGGTGAAGATGAAGTTGGGTATGGGGGGAAGCGATGTCATGATTTGATTAGAGAAAGGGGAACATATGAACACAAGATAATCGCATGAACATGAATGATGAGGACAAAAGAAACCATTCACATGAATCAATTCCGAAAGAAAGAATGGTCCAAAAATATGGAGCTTCTTAAACAATTTCCAAATTTAATTCACATTCATAGGTTCTTTTGAATGGAATGAATGCATGATGAGAAAAAAAACAAAAACCACACACATGAATCAGTCTCGAAAGGAAGAATTGTCCAAGAATTGAACTTCTTGTACACTTTCAAAACTAAAACATATGCATGGGTGTTTGTGGGTGGTATGAATGCACGTGGGTCATGATTTATGAATGAAAAGAAAATTATTCTCTCTACCTTAATGGATCATCCTCACTGGTTCAACGCAATACTACGGAGCCTTCTCACACATAGAAAGAGATAGAAGGTGACATGTAAAAACATAGAAGAGACAAAGAGATAAGAGACATGAGACATGAATTTGAAGTTCTTGTTATGAGAAACATATACATGAATGTTGTGAAACGTCAAGCTAAGCATTCTATTGGTCAAAGGTGGTCCGCACGACCCTCTCACCATGACAGTTCAATCGAATGTCACACGTAAGAGGATAGGTCCCACTTCATTGACCCTATGTCTTTCTAGGATCGTATGTGTTTCTAAAGAATTCTAAGACACATAAGACCAGCTCTAACTCACTCACACGCTCCACTGAGGGTGAGCAAAGAAAGAGAAACTGGGTTTATGAGCCCACCTTGGATCCTCACACGCTCAACTGAGGGTGATCGTCTCAAGGAAACCATGTGCTAGCAAAAGCCCTATGGATGCCTAACAATGATGCTCTAGGAGTTTGGAGGGGGGTTTATATAGTTTTTTGAATGAATTTGGGCCCTTGGATCTAGAGAAATCAACTCTCAACCCTAAGATCAGCTTCTTTTGATTACAACCATTGGATTTATCAAATGGATGGTTAGGATTGGTTCTTTATATGATATCTAGGGCAAAGGGGAGGAAAATAGGCGCCTTCATTCTCCACCATTGGATTTGGGGCTGATCTGGACCGTCGGAATATGCAGAAAAAACTCCCATCTGAATCTCCCTTGTACAAGTTTGACTACATTTGGAAGCTTGCAAGGTGGCATTAAGGTGTCTAGGAAGCTCTGATAGCCTTGAAACTTTGGAGAAATATGTAGGCTCATACACTCTTTATATATGTGAAACCATATGGCTAAAAAAAATTCCTATACAAGATTTTGTAGGGTATAAGTGGAAAAATTACATTTTTTACAAAATGCACATGGCATATCAATGTGCTAGAAAATCCATTTTCATGTGAAATTCGGGCTATAGATTGCCTTTGATAGGCTTTACAAGTATATGAATTTTCATGTGATTTGGAGACATTGAAATTTTTGCCCTAATTTCCAAAGTTTGACCAGCTTTGACCACTACCCTAGATTTGCTCGATTTCTTCCAAAGTTTGCATGTGAACTCCCTTTGACATCCTTGATGCATCTTGGACTTCTCAGGGAATTCTGGCTACCTTCACCGAATGTGTTTCCTATAGGCCTTCATGAGTGAGAGAGGAGGGAAAATCTGGAGGATAGCGTGCCCCTAAGGGGCTTTGGGTAGAGGGTGGTTCTTCTTATTGAGCTATTTTGTTTTTTGATCTTCTTCTTCTTCTTCTTTTTTTAGTTGTTTCTCCCTCCTCACGTCCCTCCTCTTGAACTCTGTCATCCCCGATAGACTTTTTATGGTGACTTGAGTATGTTTTGATGAATTTTTGCTCTCTTTGATTTAGCAAATTGGATTCACATATCATTAGCTCCTTCCACTATGCTGACTTCACTTCATCATCTGGTGCCTGTCCGTGATCTGCAAAAAAGCTCAGCTCGTAGGCCACCAGTCTAGCATTCAAGTTCAAAGTCATTTTAACAAAAATTTCCGAATCCATTTCAAAAAGGCCTGTAAAAAATGTTTTCTCGAAGGTTTGCATGTATGGACTCGATAGGAAAATTAACCTACTAGAGTATATAGCCATTATGGTAAGTCTACTTGGCATAGTAGATAGGTAAAAAATGAGTGCATCTGTTCTTTGATTAATGCCAATAATATTAAAAAATGTATATTGTGCATGTTTAAATACTTTCAAAGCTGTAAGAAGCATGCTTAATATCTTACTTGTCATCTTGATGGCTAAGTCCAGTACTGTAGCATATCTAGATTACCAAAATTCAATTGTTCGTACCATGTATTCTACATCGATAAGTAATTATGCGGTGGACTCAATAGTAATGGATAGTTTAGCCATTGATTATTTAGTGTACCATGGCACTTTGCTTCTCGAAATTGCGTCTTGGTGCGTCTTCTAGGGATTGCGCAAAAAGATGGATTGATTTGGAGTATATATGGTGCTAGCTCCTAGTGTACCCGTAATGTCGGATTCTTTTCCAAAAACTTTCTTCTCCACACTAGATCTGCCTTGTCAAATTCTTCTTGGGTATAAGAAAATGTGCCCATTTTGAACTAGAGATCATGATCAGGTTCCTTTTGTGTGGTTTTCTTGATGTACTGTCTAGTTTCCTCTTTTACTAATCCATAGGCTATATCGAATGGCTTCAAAATTTGTTCTAAAATTTTACTTTCAATCTTTGCTTCCTTCATTACCTTTACTACTCAATTTTCAAACTTTTTTGTAAGTTGGGACACCAATAATGCCCTCTCATTACGGCTTAGTTATGCAACAGCCCGTTTATGTCTGTCAGTGCTCGGCTCTCCTTCTTCCTTTATAGGTGAATGATGCATGGGGGGAGAAAGAGGACTGTTGGCAGTAGCCAAAGGCACAGATGACAAGGAAGCATGTGAAGGCCGACTACAAAGAAGTCATGGGAAGCCAGACGATTTATTTTCTCCAAAGAAATATGTTCTACATTACTTGATCAAAACCTCAAACAATGGTTTTCATCACTTTTGTATCATATGTATCATACAAGCGCACACTTTTTTAATTAATAGCTCCATTTTGTGCAAGCCGAGCAGTGCTCGGGCTTGAGGAGCTTAGGTAGAACAAGCATACCAATTTTGGCTATTTTTGGATCTCATTTAGACCTTCAAATATTGCCTAGAACCTATTTTTTAACTATGTCAGACACTAGATGTGAAACTGGTCAAAGCTAGTCAAAATTCTATAAATAGAGATAGAGAGCTCATTTTTGAGTTTAGCTAGTGTAGACTTGGAAGAGTTAGTGTGAGTTTGAGCTTCTAAGAGTGTTCTTGAGTAATACAATCTACTTTCAACCTTCCATTGTGTCTTGCTTGTCTCTTCCTTGTGTGTGTGTATGTGTGTGTGTATGTGTGTGTGCATCTCTATGCTTCTCACCTTCACTCTCACTACATTTCGCGTTCATGATCTTTGTTGGTAGCAGTCAAGGCACTCAACGACCTATAAGACAGGGAAGGCAACTTAAGGGAGTGAGAGCAGAGAGAAGGAACAAGTAGGCAAAGCAGTCAATGAAGATCCGGCAAGTAGGCCAGTCAATTTTTCCAACCTAATCTCTTTTTAACAATGATTTTCATCACTACATGAACATTTTAAATAACATTTTTGGTAGATTTGACTCCATTGTGTTCAAGCCGAGGAGTCCTCAAGCTTGAGGAGTATTAGAAGTACTTATGTATCAATTTTCACAATTTTAAGAGCTCATTTGAGCCTCCAAAATAGCCTACGAACCTTATTTTTAACTAGGCCAGACACTAGGTCTGGACAAGGCCACTAGCTAGTCAAAAACTATAAAAGGAGCTAGAGAGCTCATTTTTGGGGAGAAAAAATTGTAATTTGAACTAAAAGAGCTCTTGTAATTGTGTTGTGATCTTAATCAAAGCTTCCATTGTCTCACTCTTTGTTCTTATGTGTGTGCACGTGTGTGTGCATGTGAGTGCATGCTTGTGTGCTTCTCCATCACCACTTGTGCACATCATCTGCTCAAGGTCTTCATACCATCCTCATGTCTTCCCGGATTGACATTAAATGAGGTGCTACTCATCACTAAGCTACACCAAATTTTGGCGTCGTTGCCAGGGAATCAAGCTTTGAGGACGAGCGTGTGATGGTAAGACGTAGACTTGAGATGTTGGAGTCGTAGGTATTTTCTTCACTTTGATATATTTTCTTTTGTTTTCTTCACCATCTTCATCACCACCATCATCATCACCATCTCCCGCCTTCATCTCCACCTTCACAAAATTTTCTCTTTTTGGTCATATCACCCTTCCCATTCCATTCCCCTCATTTCACTTGTGAGAGAGAGCGAGAGAGTGATTGTGTGCTTGTGCTTTTGTGTGTTTTCTGAGATTTTCTATAGGAATCAGCATCCACAGTAGCTGTACCAGCTCCTGCAGGTAAAATTTTTTACTGTGCAGGTCCCGAGGTGTTAACTTCTGTCAACCGCGACCGACAAAAAAATCAACCATTTTGCTAAACTAAGTGCATAAACATAATGCTTAGGCCTAGGGGATCCTAAATATGTAATTTAAATTTTAAAATGCTTCAATTTTCTATCAATCACGATTGACACGTCAATCGTGAGTGACAGATCTCGACGGACCAGTCAATCGCGACCCACACGTCGATCGTGACCGACAGGGTCCACGACCGATTGACCATGATTGATGGAGCCTTCGCATGCCATGTGTCAATCACGACCGACCCCATCAATCACGACTGACCCATCAATTGTGATCGGCAGCCCCGACAGACTTGTCAATTGTGACGGACCCAATCAACGATTGTTTGACCATGACTGACTGAATTTTTGGGCCACGTGTCAATCGTGATTGATCTATCAATCGCGACTGACAGCTACGATGGACCTATCAATCACGACTGACCACTCGATTGCGATTGACACATCAATCGTGATTGACAGACCACTTGATCATGATTGATGGGCAAATTCAGCACTTTTTAGGGCAACATAAATTTAGTCTATTTTTGGCTAAAATTTGGGAAAATTAAAGGTCATTGGAGCATAAAAAAGCCTTAGAAGACACTGTGAGCCATCCCTGAGTGCCTATTTCACCTGTTTCAACTCTCGAGTGCCTGACTAGCCATAACTTCTTCATACATGGAGCTCTAGTATAGTTGTTTTTAAGTTGACCATCAATCGATACTAGGGAGTGAGGATACTGTTTAGGGCAAAAAGGAAAGCAAAGGGTATGTACTTTTCAGTGAATGTTGGAGATTGTTTTTGCTTGTCAATCCATTGTGGTCAAGTCCAATTTTTAATTGGTAAAATTTGCAGGTTGGGGTGTACAAGCAAGGATTTCAAGCAACTTTAGCAAGGTGATCACAGAGCTTGGGCGAGCACGTCTTGGGCTCAACTAGCAATCAAAAGGCAAAGAACTTCAGGTTGGAAATTCTCTTAACTCCCTTAGTCAATTCCTAGCTTAGGCTAAGAATGCATAGTATTGGAAGTAAGTTAGGGCGACGATAGGCACGAGACAAGTTGAAGACTATCTAAGTAATCAAGTTCAAGTTAAGAGATAACTTGTGCATGTGAGAAAAACCTTAAAGGAAAGAACTAATTTTATTGCAATCAACTTCAAGTGCGAAAAGTCACTCAAGTATTCCTGAGGACGCAAAATCAGAGAAGATCATAAACACGATAACAAAAAAAAAGAATCTAGTGATTGATAAAAAAAAATCAGCAACGAGGTTGTACTTGGGACTAAATTGGGATTGCTCAATCAGGCATATGAACCTTAGATCAGGAAGACATCTAGGGAGAGATAGACAAAGCCTTAGTTCTTCAGAGGCTAGTATCAATCACACTACTTGCTCTTGGGCCCAGCAGTTGAGCAATTATCCGCACTATCCTAGCTCTAAAACTAGCGAATCTGAGATGTCATATGGTATGGAGAGACCCATAGGAAGTTCAGGTGTGGCTTACTTAGAGAAACCCGATGGCCCATACAAGACTCAATTGGAATATATCCGGACCAAGTGATTAGGTGCTCGCATCTATGAGTATGGCCTAAGAAGATCCGTTACGCAGATTAAAAACTCTGATCAATCCCTCAGACTAGAACATCGAGTGGTCAAGTTTGAAAATGGTGTGTACCTAGATAAGGAAGGAAGAATGTATCTAGTCACCACCCAACTGGATAGAAGAGATGAGTTTGGTAATGTGATTACAGGGATAGACATAGGTGACATAGAGCAAGGGAACTTAGGAACAGAGCCTAAAACTCCCCAAGGCAAATCAATCTTGACTAGAATAATCACTCCATAGTGGGTCCCCCAAGAAAATAAGAGCATAGATCTACTCTTAAACTGAGAGATTGATGAGGCCTTTTGGAGGTATAAGACAGGTCAGATTACTTCAGTAGGATTGCTCACAATATATGAGTTTAAAGATCGTGATAGCCAAGGCAAAGTGAACTATTTAGACAATACTTCAGAAAGGATCTTTGTGGTCATGGAGCATGGCAGGCATGCCTACACTTGGAAGGGCGAATTTTTTTTCCCCCAACCAAGATCCAATGTCTCTTATGGCCATCAAGGATTTGGAACATCCAAGCTCATGGAGCTCAAAGGGACAGGAGTAGAGATAGGCCAGAGGTGAGCTTTGGTAAACCACAGGGAAGAGAAAGAGCAAGAGCAGAGACAAATAGAGTGGAAATTGAGAGACCTAGATACCCAAAGAACCAAAGAAACGTAGATGAATTTCCTCTACCAAGGCCTAGGGAACACACGAGGACCTTGATGCCTACACAACTACTAAAGTCCATGAAGAACTGTTTCGATGGCACCGGAGACCCATACGATCATGTGGCAAAATTTAGGCAAGTTTTGAGAGCTGAACAAGTTGAAGACTTGTTCACTCAATATAATGCCTTTGGCCTAACTCTCAAGAACACAGCCCTTACATGGTTTCAACCACGTCACCAAGGTCAGTTCAAGAACATAGACCAACTTCTAGAAGCCTTCATCACAGAATTGTATAAGAGTGGCATACGACACAATAGCTCTTCCTTAATACATAGCTTCAAACAGACACCTCAAGAGATAGTTAGACTTGTAGGGAGGAGGTTTAGGCAATACCTAGAGAGATGTCCTATTCCAGAGTTACCCACTCTAGCCAAACAAGTGGCATTATTCCTAGATGGATTGCTAAGTACCAAATTGAGATTTTAAGTGTACTTAAAGGACCCTAGAATCATAGAAGAGTGTGTACGCATGTGCAGCGACATTGAGGATAACCTAAGGGAGGAATTAGAGCTTTCAAAAATCTATAGAGATTTAGATAGCACTACTAGCCTCAATTCAAATCCATCTACATATATTGAGGAACTTGTGGAGAAAGTAGCTCAGAAGCTAGGAGTCTCAAGCAAACAAATACCAAGGTTTGACCCAGTGAAAAGATGCTATACTTGTGGAGGTGAGCATATGGTGAATGTATGTCCCATTATGGCTCAACCCCAAGTGAACCCTAGCAGCCAATACTGCACCATACAATGAAGATACACTAACCACACTACACAAGACTGTCCCTATAACAAACAAGCTGTTAGACAAAATTATTCTAAGCCATATCCACAACAGGGAAGATACCAGAACTAGTACCCACCACAACAATATGGCATACCACACCAACCCTATGAACAACCCTACCAAACCCAACAAAGGCCTCAGCCTGTGTTAGCTCAACAACCTCCAACTCCAGCCAATGTGATTTGAGTGAAGCACAAAGCTACATAAGAGAATCTGAATAGATCTAAAGTTCCAGTAACACCCTTGCTTTCAGAAAGTGACCCCAGTGATCATAGTTTCGACTCTACTCAAATTGATAGCCCATAGGCTTACTACATGTAGTCACCTAAGCATGATAAGACCTACTATTATGAAGACCCAAGCGAACCTAGTTGGGAGCCAGAGTATGCAAATGTCATGTACACAAACCCCAACTCTAGACCTCAACCTAGGCAGGTAAGACCCCCCTTTCCTAGAGGACTATGCTACTGATGTCAGGGAGATCACCTCATTAATGATTGTCCTATGCTTGCACCAACACAACCCCAATCTGTGATAATTCAGGGCCTTTGTCCAGATTGTAGGAAAGAACATCTCCTGCGAGATTGTTCTAAGAACCCCAACAATATGCCAAAAATCACTCCTATCAATGTTATTGGGTTAGTAGTAGACTCTACAGGAAGTGTCACTTCCACTGCACCAGTGCAAGTGGTCACTAGAGCTCAAGATTTGCAGCAAAACCAAGCTTTAGGCTAGGAAAAGAGTTCAGAGGTTAGTGAGACTAAGAGCATAACCATTGTTAAACGCTGTTATTCTAACTATCAGAAGTGCCTTTAAACGTTATTTGGGTTCTTGGGAGTGGAAGGGGTCTGTTAGACAGAGGCCCTATACTTAGTTCCCAAACCAACCACTTATACACAGCAATATACTGATGCTGAGAGCTCTATCAAGATCCTATGGTACTTAGGCATTTACAGTTCACGGTTTGGCTCGGCCAACGTGTACCACATACACTAAGAGGCTATATTGCATCTGCACATAAACTTACTAAAAATACCAGAGACAAGAGTAATCATTCAACCTTTACCGAATAGGTACCACAATCCGATCAACATCCGAAGACACAGAGAATTCAAGTGTTCAGATACACCGTACTGAAGGTTCAGTACGCACCCAAGAATCCTACTGTAGCTTAACCCTTACCGTAGGATGACAGATCTCAATGCTGAAGACAACACGATCCCGCACAGTGTTAGAAACACTACCACAGTTACACAAACTTCACCAAACAACTGGCAGAACATTCCAAGAACGAGTACTACCGCAATACGCGAACTTAACACAACAATCGCAATAAGGATTTGCAAACGATTCACTTCAGACAATAGACCGAATTATTTACTGGATGTAGCTGATACTCATAACCGCAATGGATACCAATAGATAACAGACAAGACGAGACACAGATACACACTGAATATTGAGAATTTAGACAAGATACTCTAAATTAACCAACTCGACACACAGTAACACCACAGACAAATTACCCAGACAGACAGTCTGGTGATCTCTCAAACATCCTGAGCATCCCTTTTCATTGCTTTATAAAAGAATACAACGTGTCTGCGTAACAACCTTTTGCACGTGTGAAACAAGATTTCAGTTATACACTTCCAATCCGGCAGCCGATAACACCCTGGCACGCACGGTGGACTCGAACCCGCAGGTTTTACAAAACTACTGTTCATCTATAATTCCTTCTAAGTACATATTTTTGGCTAATCTAAAGGTGCGGGCGATCTTTTTCTTTAGAGTTTCTAACATTTGTTTGAGGGTGTCCGGTTCTATTAGCTGTGCATCTATTCTTACAGAACTTAAAGTTATGGCTTCGATGAGCAAAATCTCTGCTTGCGTCTGCAGAAAAGCTTCTTGTAGGTAGAATTCGTTGGACAAAGCCGCATCTCTGGATTTCTTCATTTCTACAACCTGCTTTTCCATACTGATTACTCTTTCTTTTTTATTTTCCAGCTGATTTTCCCTTCTTTTGATCTCTTGATTCTGGAACTGTATAGTTCTGGAGTATGCGTCCCTTTCTCTGCGTAGATCTGTTATTACCTTTTGTGTTTGAGCTTCTTTTGACAAATAACATTTGAGCATATTATTTACATCAGCTAATTGATCCTTGTATCTTTGTAGTTCTTCCGTTGTCTTCATTGCCAGATCGTGCTGTTCTTGGCCTTTTTGTACCACTTCATCGAGTTGCACTTTGGTCTCTTCTAATAAATTACCTAAGGCTATTCTGACATCTTCTTTATCCTGTAGATCTAGCTTTAACTGACTGATTTCGGCCTATGCTTCGCTTAGTAACTTGTCCTTTTGGTTGAGATCTGCCCGTGTGCTATCTCTCTGATCGGCAATTATCTGTTGTTCTGCAAGCTGGGCTTGGAGATGGTAATTCGGGAGTTCAGCTGATGGTTTTCTGCTTTGACCGCATCTATCTCTTCTTGTAGAGGCGTGATATCTGCTTCTAGGACATCCACCTTGTGTTGTAACTCATTTCGAATAGTATCGGTGACTTCTCTCATCTAGATTGGTAATTGCTGTGATAACTGAATTAACAGTTGGCCCATGTTTGCAAGTTGAGAGATCGTAGGGATTGAAGGAAGTGGCAGCTGAGGTTGAGGTTGGGATGAGGACGCGGTGAGCAACTGCTGGGAGTTCGGTGGAGAGTAGTTGGGGGATGAGAAAGAAGAGTCAGTGGGTTCGTTGGGGTGGATGGGTTGGATAGGGATAATGGGGTCGAGTGGTGGCTCCGGTGGCGGAGTGGGAAGGACAGAGTGAGACTACGTTACCTTATCTACGGTTTGTTGTGCAGTGGCGGTGGTATCAGCAATTGTGGATTCTACTGCTCTAAGCAGTTCGTCGAAAATATCCTTAACTACCTGTTCTTCATCTCTTTGTTTTTCTGGCTCCAATTATTGTTGTGATGCCTCTTCTAACGAGCTTGTGTTGGTTTTAGTGTGATCCTCTTGTTCTTGTTGCCCTTCTGAAGATGACTACGCGGATGATTCGTGCTGCATAGATGTGGCGGTGTCATGGAAGGTTTCTTCGTCATGCTTTTCTTGTTCCTTGTCATCATCTTTGTTTCCTTCGACTGATCCCTAGGCTTCACTTTCAGATGAACTGATCTTGATTCTCTTCCGGCAGAAGAGTTGATTTAGCTCCTCTTCATCTTCTTCATCATCCTCCCATAATTGCATAGACTCTTCATGTCGTAGGACCGGGCCTCTGGGTGGTGGTTGTGCTGCAAGGATGGCCGGAAACAGGAAGGATAGGATATGAGGGAGTCTCGATCTTGGCATTCCTCCCTTGTTTACCTATTTGATGATTGCTACGCATTCTTTGTGAATGCGGTGGAAGAAATAGGACGCAAAATTCACTGGTTCTCGGGCGGCTAAGTCTATGGCGGAGTAGAAGGGACGAGATATTCCATAAGTACGTTTCTATAAATTCAGGATAGCTACTAAGAATTGAAGGGTGGATCTTTCAGGTTCCGGTCGACAAAGGATCGCATATTCGTTTGACGAATACCTAGGAAATAATTGTGTCATTGTTGCTACGGGGAGGTTCGGGCCATTTTCCCGACCTTGCGAAGGGAGCCGAAATGACTCAGCGAAAGTTTGGAAGGTGATCAGTGTACAGGATGGTAGGGAGGTGATCGGCCAACCCTACTCGATGGCAGGTGTGTTGCCGATGGCGGAGATGATCTGGGCAAAGAAGGGGTGGGATTCCACTGAATGCCAAGGCAGTTCAGCGAAATTGGATAGCCCACGAATGCGCAGGAACTCTCCTACGTCGGCAGGGAGTCCATCACGGAAGGCGGCATAGTTAGCCAAAGCTTCCATGGTGCACACAGAGAAAGCAATCACAAGTACAAAAAACACAGGGTACGCACAATGACACAAATCACACAAACACAATAGCAATTTTCGGCGAAACAGAAAAGGTTAAGTAGATGCGTTGCCGGGGAGAGAAATCAAAATGACTAATCATCGCGCGGTATTGAGATGATAATTCTTAACTTCGGTGTGCATGCATAAGTAGCTGGAAAGGGAGGGCGGCTTTTGACATAATTAGGTATCAAAACGCGGATATTTACAGACTTATTGTATTAAGCATGCAAAAAAGAAAAAAAAAGAAAAGAGAACGCCAAAAGACGCAGCCAACCGCGAAACGTTTCAGTGTGGATTAGATGCTTCTTGATACGGCCGCAGCTTTGATCCATTTATCACCTTTGGAAGAGGAATTCCGGTCAAAGTGGTCAACCAAAAAGTTGCTGGGCCCACTTGTTCAGCAATCTGGTAGGGACCAAACCATCGTAACTTGAATTTGCCAGCAGAGCGATTCGACTTTGCATTGTAAAAGAGTACAAATTGTCCCACCAAAAAAATTGGAGTCTTTAGATATCGATCATGTGTTCGATCTTGTCTTAGCTGTACTTCCTGAATAGTCAAAAAACTGTGCCATCGATGCTCGTCTAATTCTCTGAGTGTATCCAACCAAAATGACAGAGATTCTTCAGGTTGCAGTTTCTGAGTGATTACTACTCGTAAACTTGGCACATCTATCTCCATAGGTGCTATGGCTTCCAATTCATAAGCTAGTTTGAAAGGGGTTAATCTTGTTGCTACCTTGTATGTAGTCCGGTATGCCCATAATACTGTAGGTAACAGTTGATCCCATCTTTTCGGTGCTTCCAAAATGAGTTTTCAAAGCATATTCAACAAAGTCTTGTTTGTACTCTCAGCCAAACCATTTGCACGAGGATAATATGGTGAGCTGAATTTATGCGTGACCTGAAACGAATGTGTGAGTACTTTCATTAAATTGTTGACAAAATGAGTGCCTTGATCTGTAACAAGTTCCAGCGGTAAGCGAAAACGTGGAAAGACATCTTTCAGTAGACACTTGGCTACCGCAACAGCTGTGGCAGACCGTAAAGCCCAGGCTTCTGCCCATCTCGTAGCATAATCAGTACATGTCAAAATATAACGATTATTACTCAGGATTGCTGGTGGTGTAATAGGGCCAATGAAATCGAGACCCCACTTTTGAAAAGGTTCCAGTCCGGTAGTGTTGTAGATAGCACAAAACAACTGATAAGTGCACAAGTGGCACTAGTATGGCCTGAATTCTTGCATGTAGTGCAGTACATGTGTCTGGTCGGGTCTTCTGCAATAATTTTATTTGCCTTTAACCATTCCAAGTCTTCTGTAAATCCTCCAACCTTGTTTTCCAGCTGCAAAGCCATTGCAATCACTGCATCTAGCATCATAGCTTCTACACAGCGTATGATCATAATCTGTTTAAGTTGTGGAGTCAATCCATTGATAAACCATTGAGTGATAACGTCATCCGGTAGGTTGGCATGTGCTGGTGGTAACTGCCTCAAATGAGTTCTGAATAGAGTGGCATACTCCTGCACTATTTGATTTATCTTCTATCTATTGTTTTGCAGGTAGTCAAAAATTTTGGCTGGATTCTTCTTTAGCCTGAATCTCTGCAAAAATGCATCCCTTACTGCTTCATAGGTGCCGAAATGGTTAATATCATATTCTGTAAGCCATCTAGCTGCTTCGTTAACTAATGTCGACTGGAAAACAATAGCCTTATACGCCGGATCAGGTGGATGGTTGAGCACTGCGTAACTTATCTCAAATGTGCATACATGAGCATCTAGGTCATCTCCTGGGAATCCACCAAATTTAGTATACGTTACTCTGGTTGGAGTTGGCCTTGGTGGGCATAGTTGTTGTTGCTGCTGCTGTTGTTGTTGTTGCTGCTGTTGTTGTTGTTGCCCGTTCATGGCTCTGATGGTTGTATTGTGACTATCTTCTGTATCCCGGGGCTGAATATCTGAACTATCGGAATCTGTATCGTCGGCCTGTGCACTTTTCGGTTCAATAATCTTGTTCAGTATGTTTTGAATCTCGGTTTCGAAAAAGCTACCTTCCTTCTTGATGTCAAATGTAGGGAAGCTTACTCCCAATAGCGGTGACTGGGCTGAAGATTCACCAAGAACTGGTAAACCGTCGCCGAAAAACTGTGATCTTTCAGCAATTGGTACCGGAGCAACACCGAAAGGTGTCGAATCTTCACCAAAATAAGGTGCTTTTTCTCCTTCACTAATTTCTTTGGCTAAGGTGTTTCTAGTCGTAAACAAATTTGAATCTTTACCCAATGTTGTTAAACTAACTTTAGGCTGCGTCCTGGTAGATTCTGGAGTTACTATCTCTTCGACAGACTGGGCCGAAATCGTACCGGAATTTACTAGAGGCGTAGCACGTTCCACGAGAATATGACCGGAATCACTACTAATGTTCTTTATTTTCTTGACAACTGGGTTAGACCTAGCTGTACTTCTACCTCCCGGAGTCGTCCTTAGCAAATTAAGTATCCCAAGCTGGCGGTTCTTTGGATACGTTTCACCGGATCGAGTAACCGGCATGTATCATCTTTTGTACTAATCGCATACTATTACTATCGATTTACAATTTACAGTCACGTTTCCACAACAGGTTTGCAACAATCTGATCTGTTGCCACCTTCCCACAGATGGCGCCAGTGTTAAACGCTGTTATTCTAACTGTCACAAGTGCGTTTAAACGTTATTTGGGTTCTTCGGAGTGGAGGGGGTCTCTTAGACAGAGGCCCTATACTTAGTTCCCAAACCAACCACTTATACACAACAATATATTGATGCTGAGAGCTCTATCAAGATCCTGTGGTACTTAGGCATTTACAGTTCACGGTTTGGCTCGGCCAACGTGTACCACATACACTAAGAGGCTATATTGCATCTGCACATAAACTTACTGAAAATACCAGAGACAAGAGTAATCGTTCAACCTTTACCGAATAGGTACCACAATCCGATCAACATCCGAAGACACAGAGAATTCAAATGTTCAGATACACCGTGGTTCAGTACGCACCCAAGAATCCTACTATAGCTTAACCCTTACCATAGGATGACAGATCTCAATGTTGAAGATAACATGATCCTGCACAGTGTTAGAAACACTACCATAGTTACACAGACTTCACCAAACAACTGGCAGAACATTCCAAGAACGAGTACTACCGCAATACGCGAACTTAACACAACAATCGCAATAAGGATTCGCAAACGATTCACTTCAGACAACAGACCGAATTATCTACTAGATGTAGTTGATACTCATACCCGCAATGGATACCAATAGATAACAGACAAGACGAGACACAGATACACACAGAATACTCAGAATTTAGACAAGATACTCTAAATTAACCAACTCGACACACAGTAACGCCATAGACAAATCACCTAGAGAGACAGTCTGGTGATCTCTCGAACGTCCTGAGCATCCCTTTTTATTGCTTTATAAAAGAATACAACGTGTCTGCGTAACAACCTTTTGCACGTGTGAAACAAGATTTCAGTTATACATTTCCAATCCGGCGGCCGATAACACCATGAAGAGGACAAGAGCCTGGAAGGATAGCCGGGAGAGGATGAAAAGACAATGGTCTAAGAAGATGAGCAAGCTCGAGGAAAGCATAAGAGAAACAAAAGCCAAAATCATTGAACTCACCTCTCAAACACACTCTCACATACCACCACCACCTTCATCCCTATCACCACCTAATTTGCCACCTTCCAACCCACCTCATACAATTCCACCACCCCCTAGAGTAGGATCACTATTAGTTGACCCCACTCTCGAGGACCTAGACATGATGCTTAAGGCATATTAGGCCAGAATCCAGGACAGGTGGAATGTGACAGATCATGACAAATCTTACCCTAGATCTGATCTAGAGATAAAAAGAACCAAGCTTTGTGCTAAAATGGTAGCATTGGCTCATACCATGTTTGAAGCCAGTCGCCTCTTCAACTACTCTTGCTCAGCTAAGACACAGTTGCACTTTGATGGAATGTTGGAGAAATTAGAGAGCATAATTGCAAGATATGGCAAGGAAGCCCTCCCAAGAAAGGGACAAGGCAAGTGAAAGAATAAGCATTCCCCCCCAGGAAGGTTATGTGCCTAACTCCATCGAACCAGACACATCTTCTTCTATGAATCGGTATTCCCTAGATTTTCTAAGAGAGATTCAAGAAGAGAAATGGGCTAAGGAAAGTGAATCTCCTTCTCCCATTGAACTTGTGGATGAAGCGCATGATCAATTCCCACAAGACATTCCATCCATTTATGGAGAACAAGAGAGCATCCAATCTCAAGAGAGATTAGACTATGATTCTAATTCCTTACATGAGCTACCCCATTTCACCAGCCCATGGGAAGCTAAGTCTACTTGTATGAGAGCACCCAGAGTGATGGTAAGGAATGAAGACTCAGTCATACCTAGGAACCCAGAGGTAGTGAAGAACACTAAAGTGCAATGCAGTCTTACTTTAGAAAAGCTACTCAAGGTGAAGCCAAAACTATGGAAACATGTAGTGCCAGAAGTAGCAAAACCTCGTTCCTAGGTAGGTTCTCATAGAATAGTGCCAGAAATACCTTTGGACAAGTAGGAGACATGAGCGAAGGAGAAGAAGGAAACACCTATCTTCTAATTACCCATCAAGGCCACACCACCAAGGAAATTTTGGACTCAGGTGCAGGAGTTGCAATTGCTACCACTTCCCTATGGAAGCTATGAGGCAAGCAAGCACTCAGGCCAATAAGAATGAAATTACAGATGGCCGATGGTCACATAGAAAGGCCCTTAGGACTGCTAGAAGGAATAACTCTCACTACATGTGGTGTAGAGTTTGAGCATACTTTTGCTATATGTGACTTTAGCAAGAATCAGGCCTATGAGATGATTTTGGGAAGACCATTTATGCGGCAGTTGCAAGTGGTAGAAGAATGGGGAACCAATTCATTGTATTTGCAACACTTAGGTGTTACAACCAAAGTCAATCTCAAGGACTACTCCCATAGAGACGTACCTCCTATTCAATGGAATCCCATCCATAGAGCTAAGGATGATACCGAATCTGTGCATTCCATAGGATCAAGAGCCTCATGGATGCATGAAGACACTCACTTGTGGATGTGTAAAGTAGCAATAGAAGAAGAGAAGAGAGAAAAAGCCAGAAAGGTAGGTGTGAAGGGAACCCATAGATCAATTCAAGACCCAGCCTATGCACCTGTAGTATTTCCTAACGAAGAGTTTGAACCTCATGGTTAGGAAAAAATTATAGCAACAATGGATGTAGCCATCCATGAAGAACAATGGACACCCCACTGTGACAAGGATGGCTATGACATTTCTGTTTTCACAATAGAACCAATCATGTGTGATTCCGTTATTGAAGAATGTGAACCTAGCACTCATGCATTCGAGGACGCAAGTGACTCTGATCTAGAGTCAATCATTATGAACCCACCTTTTGCATCAGATGAGAAATATTTCTATGAAGTGGAGGTTCATCCACAAATACATGAAGAACTTACAAATGACTTGAGATTAGCCACACAAGTAACCACTAAGAATGAAGGCAAGAAGAGAGAAGTCACACTAGAGGAGGAAGAATCTTTGTTTGAGGTCCCAAAAAACTTTAAGAAGTATGAGATAGAAGATAGGAGAGTCATGATAAGAATGCCTAAATGTGATGCACAATCAGGAGAGGCCTATGATAACAAAGAAACCACGAAGAAAATTGTTGTAACCATAGAAGAAGGAGAAGAAAAATGCACGTACATAGGACATGACCTGACTGAGGAAGAGGAACACCAGTTGATAGCCTTGCTAAGAGAATATATAGATGTATTTGCTTGGAGTTACAAGGACTTGAAAGGTGTAGATCCTGACATATGCTCACATACAATTCCCATGACCTAAAATGCCAAACCCTCTAAGCAGAAGCCATACACATATAATGATAACTACGTTGCCAAGATAAAGGAAGAGATAGATAGATTGGTAGAAGCTGGGTTCATCTATGAAATTGAGCACACCGAGTGGGTATCCCCCATCATAGTGGTGCCCAAAAAGAATGGAAAGTTACGTGTATGCATTAACTTGAAGAAATTTTATGCAGCCACTATTAGAGATTGTTATCCGCTTCCTATCACTGAACATCTCTTAGAAAGGGTGGCAAGCAAGGAGGTGTACAACTTTCTTGATGGCTTTTCTGGCTACAATCAAGTGGCCATAGCTCTAGGAGATCAACATAAGACAGCTTTTGCCACAGAGTGGGGCATATTTGCCTTTCGAGTAATGCCATTAGGTCTTACCAATGCACCAACTACCTTTCAGAGGCTAATGTCATGTGTTCAAAGAGTTCTTGAGGAAGAAATTGGAAGTCTATGTTGATGTCCTTGTGCTCATTCCAACATAAGGCAGACACATATCTCAGATTTGAGAGCTATCTTTGAAAAATGTAGAGAATATCAAGTCTGTTTGAACCCAAAAAGATGTGTTTTTATGGTCAGACAAGGAAAAATTCTAGGACACACAATGTCAAAGAATGGCATATCCACAGACGAGGAAAAAGTTAGAGCAATTGCAGAGCTACCTAGGCCAAAGAACGCTAAGAGGGACATTAAGGAAATGGCCTCTAACACTTCCTCGATGCTCAACTCATAAACAAAGAATGGAATTGAAGATGAGGGACACCAAGCTCCTACAAAATCACTCACATGAAAAACACACACAACACTTCCAAGGCAGGGGTGGTCCATGTCGCCTTGTCACACAAATACAATGGCACTCTTAGGGTGGGGGTGATCCATGCCAACCTCGTATTACACTTAAACACAATCAACACAAAGGTACTCTTAAGGCAGGGGTGATCCGCACCACCCTCTTAGTACCAACACAAACATTACACAAGTACCCTTAAGGTAGGGGTTGTCCACGCCGCCCTCTTAGTACGAACACCGAAAACACAAAGCACTCACAAGAAAGAGATTCTCAATGATAAGAGGAGCCAGGTGATATCACCATCTTCAATGGGTTTGGGAATGATGGAGAAGAGGGAAGGAAGATGGAAGAAGTAGGAAATGAGAGAAGAAGAGAGGGTGTATGGGATAGAATAAGCAAAGGTTTAGGGTAATGGAAATGGAAGGAATTGGAGAATGAACTTGATTGAAATAGAAAATATTACAAAGGCATGGGGGACTTACAAATTAGGAGCTTATACAGCTCTCTCAATACAATGACATAGGGTAGACTCCTTCTCCTAGGTTTGGAGTGCTCACTACACCCACAGCATGTACCAACATACAACTCTTCTTGTTCTTGGAGGGCACCCAATGGGTCCTTTTATAGGAATTTTGGGGAGATATTTAGTGATGATATTTTGAGATGAATCTTCTAGATATTTTACATTTGTGGTGGAATAGGAGTTGTGTACAAAGATCCAGAAGATTCTAGACTCAAGAGGGTGTGATATTTAGTCTGTTTTTACATATTTCTTGGATATTTTGAGGTTGTATGACAAAACAATGCTATTTTCTTCTCCACATGCGTGAAAGGGGTCCAATCCACCGAATTTGGACTTTGTTGCATCATTCTTTTGAGTTTGGGGCCCAAGAATATAAGATATATGCATAAACAAAAGGTTTGTTTTGTTGAAAATTCAAAACGTGTGGTGGGGCTATGGAGCCTTTGGAAAGACTTTTGTTTCCTTCTAAAGAGATTGGGACAAGGTTTAAATACTTGAATATTCTATAATTTCCATCTCTCTTTTATATTTCCCTTCTATATTGATAATTTCTCTTTTACTGCAGGGGGAGCTAGTCATATCTTCAGTGGTGGGGCCCACTTGACTTCTATCTTTCTTATTTATTTTATAGATATGCATATCATAGGGAAATAAGATAAATAACATATTACATATATCGAATAAGATTATGGCTAGATGAGGTATCTAAAATATAGCCCTCATACTTAGCCCTCCCCTAAGGCTAGAGGCATTCATGTCTCTAGCTTTCGAATAGTTTGTTGATGTCCCAGGGTGGGTCATCTTCCTATACCACCATCAATATTTCCTTCTCCTTTGATTGCTCTTGCTGATCATCAATGTCTTCTATCCTTTGCCATTACTTCTTCAGCCTCCATCCATTGACCTTGGTCTTGTGCACTTTCCTTGATAGATCCATACGTTGGTAGCTGCTATTCTTGAACTTTCTCTTGATAAAAAATGTTCCCTTCCATCGTGGTTGGAACTTTGTGTCATGCCTATTATCAAAGTGGTTATCATATCTTAGAACAAGAGTTCCTTATGTTAACCCTTTATCCTTTAGTTGTCTGTTGAATTCCTGTCTCCTTTTCTCTGCTTGGTTCATGTAATGCTCAACTGCAAGGTCCCTTTTCATACTAAGCTCTTGAAGATCTGTAAGCCTCTTTTGTATTACCTCTCACTCAATTTGTCCCCTTTCCTTTAGTAGTACTCAGCTTGGTTGAGTTCCTATCTCCTTTTCTCTGATTGGTTCATGTAATGCTCAACTGCAAGGTCCCTTTTCATACTCAGCTCTTGAAGATCTGTAAGCCTCTTCTGTATTACCTCTCACTCAATTTGTCCCCTTTCCTTTAGTAGTACTCAGAGACTTGGAATTTCTACTTCTATTGGCAATAAGGCTTCTTGTCCATATACCAAGTGAAATGGGGTGAACCCTAATGATGCCTTGTAGGATGTGCGATATGCCCACAATGCTACGAAGAGGTGTTTATCCCATTCCTTAGGATGCTTCTTTACTTGCTTGCTAATGATTTTACAAATAATTCCATTGGTCTTTTCAACAAGCCCATTACATTGAGGATAATAGGGTGTGGAGTATCTATGCCTTATGTTTAATCTACTCAATTGATCATTTAGAACATCTGATCTAAAACGTGGACCATGATCAGACACTATCTCTAAAGGTATTCCAAATCTACACATATGAAATCATAAATGAACTTCCCAATATCCTATGTTGTTGTCCTTTTTGTGCTAGCTGCTATTGCCCCTCTAGTCATGTATTCCATTGCAACAATGATGTATTCCTTTCCTAAGCTTGTCCTTGGTAGGGGTCCAATTGCATCGATTCCCCATTTCTCAAATGGCCCATAAGATATGATTGGTGTCCTTGGTTCATACATAAGCCTCTTATTACCTATATTTTGACATTTATTGCATGTTTTACACCAATACTGAACATCCTTATGAAGTGTTGGCATGTATACCCTGTTTGAAGTACTTTCCTTATTGTTATTTCATGTGAGAAGTGCCCTCCACATGCATGATCATGAGATGATTCCAAAATGCTCTTTATATCATCTGATGAGGGAACTCTTCTAAGGATAAGGTCCTTACCTTTCTCATGAAGATGATCTCCTATGAGTTGGTACTGTAGAGCCTTCTTCGCTAATCTATGCCTTTTTACCTTGTTTAGGTGCTTGGGTGGTTCTCCAATTTCAAGAAACTCGATTATATCTTCTAATCCTTCTTGACCTACAAATCTATTGACTCCCAACTTCATGGATGCTATGAAACCATCAAATTGCTCATTTGCTAATGCATCTGCTTCCTTATTTTCGCTCCTTGGTACATGACATATTTGAGTGTTATCAAATTGTTTCAATAACACTCTTACCTTTTTCAACCATTCAAACAAATTTTGGCTTTTGCAACACCAAATATTTTGCAATTGCTTAATTATCAACATTGATTCTCCTTTGATAATCAACCTTTTGATACCATGTTGAACACATTCATGCAAGGCCTCACGTAGTGCTGCATATTCAGCTTCATTATTTGAATGAGCATTATGAAGAGCTATACCTTTCTTGAAGATGAGCTGTTTTTTTTGTCATATATAAAAAATCCTCTAGTTGCTTTGTCAACCTGCTTCTTATATGCACCATCAAAAAATACAGTATGTGCATCTTCAATATCTTCTTCATGCAAGGTTGCTCCCTTGTCCTTCTCATTGGATATTCTCCTCTCCCACTTCCTATAGGTGAGTCTGTCTGCAAGACTAGCTCTTGTGCTTTCCTCTACTACAAAAGTATAGTTGTATTCTTGAAGTTCAAGAACCCGTTTAGCTATTCTAGATGAGATACTCATATGTTGTACCACATATGGGAATGCATGATCTGTTGTAAGAACAATGAAAGGCCTAGCAAGAAGGTAAGACCGAAACTTCCTTACTCCAAACATAAGTGCATACATGAGTTTCTCTGCATCTATGTATCTCTTCTCATTTTCTTTCATTACCTTGTTAGCAAAGTAAATAGGACGCATGTGAGATATCTTTGTATCCTTCTTGAGTAAGACTACTTCGATTGCTTCTTCACCTGCACTTGGACACACATAGAAAGTCTCTCCCATGTTTGGAGGCATCAATGTGGGTAGAGTGTTGAATACTCTTTTTATTTCTTCAAAAAATTCGTTATGGATATCCTCCCATGCAAAGACACTATCTTGTGCAAGCTTCTATAATGGGAATATGATTTCAGACAAAAGGTGGATGAATCGTGACATGTAGCGTACTGTTTGTACAAAAGTGAGGGTCTACTTTGTTGTTGTTGGAGGAGGTAGAGCCAATAAGGCTTCCACTTTGGATGGATCAACTTGAATCCCCTTTTCTCATATGAGATGTCCAAGGAGAACTACTTCTTTCTCCACAATATGACACTTATCAAGATTTAGTTGACCTCCAAGCTCATACAATCTTTTTAAGCCTTCTTCCACTTTTTGACAATGCATAGCTCTAGTGCTATATATGGAAAAGTCATCCATGTACACCCTTATTGATGATCCAAAGAATGGTTGAAAAACATAGTTCATAAATCTTTGAAATGTTGCAGGTGCATTGGTTAGGCCAAAAGGCATTACCCAATAAGCAAAGCATCCCCATGGTGTGATGAATGTGGTCTTCCTTTGGTTCTCCTCAGCTATCCAAATTTGAAATTACCCTGAGTATGCATCACATACAGTGTACCTTTCATGTCCTGCCACTTCATTTAGAATTTCATCTTGGAAGTGTAGTGGGAAATGATCTCTCTTGGTTGCTGAATTCAAGGGTTTATAGTCTACACACACCCTCCATTTACCGTTCTTATTTGGGGTAACTACTGGAGATGCCCATTCAGAATTTGATACAAGATAAATGAAACCAGCCTTTATGAGTCTATTTACCTCATTTAGCAGAGGCTCTTGTTGAAGTGTTCCCATCCTTTTGACCTTTTGCACCACTGGCTTTGCTTCTGGCTTGAATTTGATATGATGTTGAATAGCAGTTACACCTTGTATCTCATTATAATCTTTAATGAACAATTTGGGGTACCTTTTGAGCATGTTGATGTACATGGTCTTTTCCTCTGAGGTGAGATCTTCTGCTAGCATCTTTTGGAGATCTGCTTCGGGCATGGAGTCCTCACTTTGTGATTGTTGTAGGTCATCCTCTTTGCCTCCATCTTCCTTTCCTTGAAATATCACGCCGATGACTTCGAGTGTTGATGAATCATTTTACATTGTCGATTCCTCACAGCTAGAATCGCTATCATAGCATGAGCTCTCTTCATCTACAGTTGTTTCATACCTGTGATCTTCCTTCTTCTGGTCCTTCAAATCATAGGTAACTGACTTTGTTCTATCATTTGGTTTAAGAACTAGAAGGCCAGAACCCCATTTCTGATCTGCTCTTACTGCAATTAACCATGGACGTCCTAATATGATTGGGTAGCCCTCCCCTTTGGTTGCAATTACATACATATCCAAAGCAACCTCTATATCACATACTGCAACTCTTAAATTTTCGATCACACCAACACATTTAACAACACTATTATTCACCATTTTGGCTTGGTATGCAGATGGTCCTGTCACATCCAAGCCTAACCTATGCATTTTTTTCTATCATGACACACATCTGTGCTCCGCCATCCACATACACATTGGAAATCCTTTTTCCTTTTACATATGCATCCACTGTGGGTACCACATCATCACATGCATTGGATCTTATGAGGTTAATTTCCTTATTTTTAGCCCTCCTAGTGCTTACTAGCTTGGACCATTCCCTCCTAGTTTTTTAAGATAATTGGAGTAATTGTGGCCAAGTGATATTTGGTTTCTGTGTGGATATATCCTCAATTAGATCATAAGGTTCGATACCCTTTCCTAGAGGAAAGTCTTCCATCGTGATCTTCCACCTCGTCCTTCTCTTTCTTTTACTAGCTTCACCTTCTGCAACTCTACCTTTCTTCATTTGTGTACCCATGCTTGAATCTTCGTCTTGAGATCGGTCTCTGTCTTGCACCCTTGTCCTCTTGATTGGCATCGTATCCATGGTCTCTTGTTCCTCGATTAGCGCCAAAACATTCACTTTCCTTTGGTCACCTTGAGCCATTGGGAGAGGTGGAATATTTGCTTGCTATTGTTGTTGTTGTTGTTCCTGTGCATGTTGTGGTAGCCTCCTAACAGGATACATATCACCTGGATTCCTACAAGGGTGAGGGAAATTGTACATACCATGACCACCTTCGTTGCAATTGTAGCATATAAACTCTTGTGCTTATCGTCGTTGTCCTTGAGTTTTTTTCCCTTTGTGGCCTCTTTCGCTGGCTCCTCACCAAGTTGATTGTGAGTTGTTCCAGTTGTTGTGTGAGCTTCTGCAAGATATCTTTTTTGTGAAGCTTCTCCATTCTCTACCTGTGCAGGTGGTACTAGGGGAACGACATCCATATGTTCTACTTTGTCAACTTTTGAAGAGTGAAACTTTAATTTTCTACACTTAACTCTTGCTATATCTAATGCTTCTTCAAACGTACATGGAAATTGTGACTCCACCTTTTGTTTTAGAGAACGGAGGAGTCGTGAGATGAATCTATCCCTTTTCAAAAAGTTTGGAGTTACTTCAATTGCCCCTAGGCTACTCTCCCAATTACTCCACACACACTGAAACTTAGACTCATAATTTGAAAAGTCTTCAAGTGTGACTTGCCTTAGTGAGAGCAATTGTTGCCACAATCCTTCTGGTGTATCCTTCTTTCCATATCGTGCTATGAATGCTTCATGCACTGCTTCCCAACTTCCTGCTGCTTTGTTGGATAAGTTGTTGTACCATATTCTTGATTCCTCCTTTAGGAACAGCGGGAAATCCTTTAACTTGATTGCTTCTTGATCCCTTCCTAAGACAAGGTACACCATCTCCAAGTTGTCCAAAAACTGTGCAACATCTTCCTTGGGTCTTCCATAGAAGTGTGGGAAGATTGATGCCATGATTGAACTTGAAATTGGCTTTCTTACAAAAGAATGAAGATCCAGACATCGAAACTAAGGGTATATTCTAGAACTAGAAAGATAAAGGGTTCTTGAGACTCAAGGATTTCTGCCAAACGCTCTGCCCCAAAATGATAGGCGATGCATTGTTGGAAGAATATCTTTCTACTATATGTGATATGGATAGAAATAAGGGGTCTTGGTTGATAAGGTTGTTTGGGACGAATGGGACGATTTTGGTTGTTGGGGTTTTGGAAATTCATGAAATTGAGTTCCTCAGCGGGGGCACCAAGTTATGAGAGGGGCATTAAAGAAATGGCCTCCAACACTTCCTCATTGCTCAACTCATAAGCAGAGAATGGAATTGAAGATGAGGGACACCAACCTCCTAGAAAATCACTCACATGAAAAACACACACAGCATTGCCAAGGCAGGGATGGTCCGCACCACCTTGTCACACAAATACAATGGCACTCTTAGGGTGGGGGTGATCCACGCCACCCTCTTAGTACACTTAAACACAATCAACACAAAGGTACTCTTAAGGTAGGGGTGATCCACACCGCTCTCTTAGTACCAACACACAAACATTACACAATTACCCTTAAGGCAGGGGTTGTCCACACCGCCCTCTTAGTACCAACACGGAAAACACAAAACACTCACAAGAAAGAGATTCTCAATGACAAGGGGAGCCATGTGATACCACCATCTTCAATGGGTTTGGGAATGATGGAGAAGAGGGAAAGAAGATGGAAGAAGTAGGAAATGAGATAAGAAGAGAGGGTGTATTGGATAGAATAAGCAAAGGTTCAGGGTAATGGAAATGGAAGGAATTGGAGAATGAACTTGATTGAAATAGAAAATATTACAAAGACATGGGGGACTTACAAATTAGGAGCTTGTATAGCTCTCTCAATACAATGACATAGGGTAGACTCCTTCTCCTAGGTATGGAGTGCTCACTACACCCATAGCGTGTACCTGCATACAGCTCGTCTTGTTCTTGTAGGGCACCCAAGGGGTCCTTTTATAGGCCTTTTGGGGAGATATTTAGGAATGATATTTTGAGATGAATCTTCTAGATATTTCACATTTGTGGTGGAATAGGAGTTGTTTACAAAGATCTAGAAGATTCTAGACTCGGGAGGGTGTGATATTTAGCCTATTTTTACATATTTCTTGGATATTTTGAGGTTGTATTACAAAAATATGCTATTTTCTCCTCCACATGCATGAAAGGGGTCCAATCCATCGATTTTTGACTTTGTTGCATCATTCTTTTGAGTTTGGGGCCCAAGAATATAAGATATATGCATAAACAAAAGGTTTCCTTTGTTGAAAATTCAAAAAGGTGTGGTGGGGCTATGGGACCTTTGGAAAGACTTTTGTTTCCTTCTAAAGAGAATGGGACAATATTTAAATACTTGAATATTCTAGAATTTCCATCTCTCTTTTATATTTCCCTTCTATATTGATAATTTCTCTTTTACTGTAGGGAGAGCTAGTCATATCTTCAGTGGTGGGGCCCACTTGACTTCTATCTTTCTTATTTATTTTATAGATATCCATATCATAGGGAAATAAGATAAATATTACATATATAGAATAAGATTATGGCTAGAGGAGGTATAAAAAAATATAGCCCTCAACGTCAAGGAGGTACTAGCTTTCATGGGGCATTGTGGCTATTATCGCAGCTTCATTCATATGTATGCGATCACTATGAAGCCTTTGTACTCCCTTTTGACTAACTGTGAGTGAACTGAAGAATGTGAAAACTCCTTTAACGAGCTCAAGAGAAGACTGTG
Organism: Ceratopteris richardii; assembly: GCA_020310875.1. NCBI lineage: Eukaryota > Viridiplantae > Streptophyta > Polypodiopsida > Polypodiales > Pteridaceae > Ceratopteris > Ceratopteris richardii. The sequence continues at coordinate 137,084,081 of CM035407.1, forward strand.
TTCAGCACCAATCTTGACCACACCAGATTGGAACAAACCCTTTCATGTTCACATCGATGCATCAAATTATGCTATTGGGTATGTACTTGCACAACCTACGGGTGAAGGTAATATGGATCTTCCAATTGCCTATGCTAGTAGACAGTTGAATGCAGCTGAACGAATGTATACTACCACTGAATGAGAAGGATTAGGCATGGTATATGTTGTAAAAGAGTTTAGAAACTATTCGCTTGCAAATAAGTCTAAATTTTTTACAGACCATCAAGCATTGCTATATCTAGTGAACAAGCCATGCAATATAGGTAGATTACTAAGATGGTTCCTCTTACTAATGGAATATGACTTTGAGGTAGTGGTGAGGAAAGGAAAGACTCATTTGAGAGCTGATCATCTTTCAAGGCTCACATCCGGAGAGGCCCCACAAGGAGTATCACATGATCTCCCTGATGCTTACTTGTTCAATTTGGAAGTTGTACCGCAGTGGGCCAAGACATTAGTGCTAGTATTGACATATGTGCCTAAACATCTAGTACTGAACACTCAAGATAGGGAGATAGTAAAAGCCCAAAAGTACCACATCATGGTAGGAAGTATGTACAAGCATACAGATCAAGGGATATTATCTTGTTGTGTGGAAGAGGGGGAGTACGCAAAATGGTTGCAACTAGCACATGTGGGTGCATTAAAGCAACACTACTCAAGGCAAAGGACCTTACAGACACTAAGGAGAGTCGAAGGTGCATTGGTCGACTATGGAAGCAGATGTCCATAAGTTCTGTAAGGAATGCCTTGTCTGTCATATAAGACCACTTGTGGAGCATGCTACAGTGTACCAAGTGTCTCTAATACCAGATTGGAGTGAACCATTGGTAGCCTTCGTGAGGACGAAAACATTCTCTCAAGATATGACCCTGGCTAGGCAAAGAAGTTTAGAACAAGAAGCCCTAGATTACACACTCATTGGTGATAATCTATACAAGCACCGAAAAGACGAATGTCTGAGACTATGTGTCCATGAGAGTGAATATCTTAAGATCTTGGAAACTGCTCACCAAGGTGTAGCAGGAGGACACTTTGGACCAGATTGTGTGATTAAGGCAATCCTATTTGTAGGCTTGTGGTAGCCAACCCTTCACATGGATGCACATACCTATGTGAAGCGGTGTGATGTTTGCCAGCAAACTCAATATCCCATAGGAAAAGATGAGATGCCATTGAAACCTATGATGGGTGGATGTGCATTCTCTAAGTGGGGAATAGAATTTGTCGGTCCTATTAATCCCCCAGCTAAGGGTTCACATGCTAAATATATCATTGTGGCCACAGAATATCTAACCAAGTGGGTAGAAGTAAAAGCCACCATGAAGAACAATGCTCAAACGACAATGAAGTTTTTATTTGAGAACATGTTCACTAGATATGGACTTCCAATAGAGCTAGTAAGTGATAGAGGCACTCACTTTTTGAATGAAGTCATTGAAAATCTTCTCCAAGAATCCTTGGTAGTACATAAGAAGTCCGCCCCTTACCATCCATAAGCTAATGGACAAGACGAAAGCACCAATAAGATTCTATGCAATGTGATGACCAAATTAGTAAATAATAAATGCTCTGATTGGGACAGGCAGCTACACCATGCCGTTTGGGCATAACGAGTTCCCTAAGAATTGGACTCCAAGCCACACCCTTTTAGATGGTATTTGGCCAAAATGCAGTGCTACCCTTGGACTTCTTGATACCTACAGTGAAAGTAGCACAAGAGCATGAGTGGACAGGGCATGAACTCTCTTTTAGGATCTTTGATCTTGAAGGGCTAGGTGAAACAAGACTGAGAGCTACCGTAGGGATATATGCACCTAAGAAAAGACAGAAGGCATACTTCGATGCCCACGTGAAGGATAAAGGCTTGAAAGCAGGAGACTTAATTTTAGTGTACACCATGAAACAACATGCAAGAAAGTTAGAGAAGCATGGCTATGGACCCATGATTATTAACAGAATATCAACAAGTGGGGCAGTCCAATTAGCCACCTTATAAGGTGATGTCCTCCCTAGTTACATCAGCACGTGCAGAGTCAAACTAACTCAAGAACCCCTGACATAGGAAATGATTAATCGACTCAACACTGCCAAGAAGCATAAGGAAGAAGAAAAATGAATTCTTGAAGAAGTGCAAGCAAAAGCCTTAGAGCGCATCCGAAGAATGAAATTGAGAAGACAGGGTAGAGATCAGCCTAGGACAGATATGCAGCTCCAGGATATCATATGGCTATGTGTGAAGTCTCAAGTGTAAGTTCCCATAGAATAATTGACCGAAGTCCTTTTGTAACCTTAGAAATAGGAGAAGGAAATAGTGCAAGGACTGTCTGGGCTTTGATTGACTCAGGTTCAACCACTAGTGCAGTTAGACTTTCTTACTGCCAAGAATTGAAATTAAAAGTCAATCATATAGAAGCATACCTCATAGGATTGGAAGGTGTGGAAACCCCTTGCATGGGCGAAGTGGAACTTCCCCTTTACATCCAAGATGTTCTTATGACAGTTAAGGTGCTAGTGTGTCAAGACGAGGACCTCACTGAGCCCCTTGTCTTGGGTCAAGAATGGATCTACAATCATGCAGGCAACCTAAACCTAAGAAGTGAACTTCTTCAGGTCTGGGTACATCAAAATCGTATTACAATTGAGTTAGAAAATGAAGCACTCAAGGAACTAGGAAAGACACCAACTGCTGGTCCTTCTAGGAGTACACATGAAGATAACGATGTTATTCTTGTCCAAAACTATGTGATGCAGAGGGATGGTGTTCTCAACAAAAAAGCCAAGGATATGATGGAACTCCCTTCTTTTCCAAAAGTGATAGAGGCATAAAAACCAAAGGAGTGCCGAATGCAGTAGAAGCAGATTGCCTATGCTCAAAGCCAAAGGAAGGTACTAAGGTGTCTCAGCCACCAAAACAAGTATGGTTACAAAAAGGCGAGCATCCTGTTGCGGTCAAGTTAAAGCCTTTGACTAAATGTCATGCTAGTAAACAATGACAGGACACTTATAAGAAGTCTTTCAAGGATTCACCCACGAAAGTAACACTCATCTGGGTACCCAAGAAGTCGATGAAGGCCGACCGACAATCAAGACAAATTTGGGTGCCTAAGGCTTGCTTGCGGGCTCAAGTTGCTACCAATAAACTTCACAAGACAAAATTCCATTCACACACAATGACACATGCATCAATAGACACTAACAAGGTCACTTGTAAATGGGTCCCTAAAAAGCCTCATTTTCAAGTGGATACTCATGTAAAGTCTCGCATAGCCCATAGATGGTCATCTGGTAAAGCCATGCATTATGTTTGGCGACAAAAAGATTGTAATAAGCCCCCTGACCCCCAGTTTGTAAATGCATCTCCACCTACTTATTGCATCCTCCTCGCACTACACGATCACACTTAGCACATAGAACTCTGCATTCACTGACCACACACACAATCACCGAGCACCATCTGACCCACTAACCTTATGACAGTGCTTCATGTTAATGTTGTAACGGGGACAAATGGCCATATCTTGTCCACTACAATGTTAACATGTGCTTCTATATTATCACAAAATCAGCAAGCAAAGTAGTAGCATTGCTGAAGCTACAAGAACTAGTTCACAGGTAGGGTCGAGCTCTTACATAGTCAACTTTGAAACCGTCCTCCTCGAGAAACAATTGACACAAAAACCTCAAGAACTTAGGGTAGTTCATGTACTGCCAATTCAAGACCCTCCACAGGGACACACCTCACAGGTCGGCAAACATGCCCATTTTTTCAGTGACGTTGCAGGACCATTAGGAGAGGGTACATACTTTTGGGAAGCTGAAATAGAATTCAATGGCAAGTGGGGAGATACCACTTCTTTGATCGTGAGTTTGAAAAGTAACAGAATGCAGAAGTTATGAGATCAATTTGGACTAAAGCCGGCTTGGATAGCTACTTTAGAGCAATATTGCCTAAACCCAATTTTCTCCACTGCTCCTACCTGATCAACACTCTTACCCCTAGCCGAGCCAAAGGAGAAGATATCACCTTTGTGCTTCCCGCATTAACCCAAGGACATAAATTGAAAAGATTTAAGCTGACCATCAACTTGGTATGGGAGGCCTTGGACATGAAGGGCATGCACATTTCAACAAAAAAAGAAACCTTGATTCCTGGACGAATGAAGCACAAGGACCTCAACAAACTGAAAGATATGGTGGCCATGACACCGACCATTGCTCTCCATTTATGCACAATCATGCAGCATTTTGCCTTCCCTGCTTAAGAATGCTTTACTATGCCACCATCAATATGCCCCATTGGATTATTGATCAAATTCACCTAGCACATCAGCGATGGAACAAGAACCACAAGAATGTACTTCACGGATGTTGCGTGCTTACACGAATCATTTATAGGTGTTTGGATTATGATGTACCCATTCAGAGAGCATTGGTATGGTCTAGAGTCCAAGAGTTCCAGAGATGGGCATCGATGGCAGGCCCATCATCGAAGAAAATGAGAGGATCCGTTCAAATACCCTGTGCATAGGCAAGGGGTGCCACCCTCATACTAGATGTAACACCACCTCAACAAAGACATGTTTGCCCATTCACGATTCGATTACCTAGACACAGTGCAAAGGGACAAAACCTTGCCTTTCCACCTATTCCTTGAGAATTGGAATTTCCACAGGGCTACACTTTGGACAACTTAACTGATGAAGAAATTTCTAGAATGAGTAATGAGGTGAATCTTGAGATGGAAGAAGACCATACCTGAGGATCACAAGCGACTACAGAGACTACAACCCCTACTCAACCCAAAGTAGTAGAAGTGAATGAAGACGAAGAAGAAACCGATGAAGAGGAGTCAGAAGAAGAGCACGACCAAGAGCAGGAACACATTACAGAGCTAGTGGGTGCACGAGCCTATACGGCACAGACCAAAAGATTGTATGAGACCATGAAGAGAGTCCAGGAGCATCACAAATTGTCATTAGAAACAAGGAAATTATTGATAAGTCAAATGTTGGGAGAAGAAGGAGTAGATGAACAATTCACCAAGACCTTGAACCTTCACACTAATGTGCTTGGTCTTGATGAAGCCATTCATTCGCCCATTGATCACATTCATCACTTTGAACAATGAGTGCCTACGCGCCCCCTTCGCTCCGGGAAGCAAATTCATATAGATGTATCAACACTAGCATACACTACACACATGAAAGAATACCACGATACACTGCTACCACCACACTCCTCACCCTCTGTCACTCTAGCACAATGGCACGTACGTGAGGAGATCCACCTCATAATTGTCAATCCGTGAAGACGTGATGACTAGTATGAAGACTTTGAGCAACTGATGGCACAAGTGAGTGAGTGATAAGCACACAAACATGCACACACATACACACACACACGTGCACACAAGGCAAGAACAAGGAGAGGAACAATGGAGTTCTTTGCATTACTCAAAAAGTCTCTTACATGAGCTCAATTCACAAACAATCAAACCTCAAAAATGAGCTCTCTAGCTCTTTTTATAGTTTTCGGACTAGCTTTGGCCTTGGCCAAACCTAGTGTCCGGCCTAATTAAAAATTAGGTTATAGAGCCTATTTGAGGGCTCAAACGGAGTCTAAAAATTATGAAAATTGGTATGTAGCTAATTCTACTGCTCCTCAAGCTCGAGGACTCCTCGGCTTGAATAAAATGGAGTCTATTCCACCAAAAATGAGATTTACAATGTGTGTGTAGTGATGAAAATCACTTGAGTTGGAAATACTTTATGGAAAAAATGATTGGGCCTTGTTGCCGTATTGTGCATGACTGCTCTGTTGTGCATGTATGCTCTTCTTATGACTTGTATGTCAACACTCCCCCCTTCCTAGCATCTGTCACCCCTAAGAGACCTCTGTTCTATAGGGTGGTCAATATAGTATTGGATGACGTTGGTGGCTAGCTCGTGTTCTCCTATCCGTAATCCGCGTGCTAGATCAGCTTGTAGTGCATCCCAATTTATTGCACCTAGGACATTGGGTTGCGGTGTCATGTAGTACTCTGAATACATGGTTTGTTTGCATGCGAATAGATGGAGCAGGTGTGTTGGCTTAGGTGCAAACACCTCCGAGTGATATTCCCAAAATCCTGATCGAAACATGTCTTCAAATGTTTGTTTATAGCATGCAGGAAGATACTTGATTCATGCATGCCAAGCATAAGCTACCCGAATGCTGGGGGTGGTGCTCATGTCATACACCAAATCATAATTTCCATTGTTAAACCCCGGTAGACATACCTGTGGTGCTGCTGCATTTCTAAAGGTTTTGAGTACTACCTGCATCATATCCAAAATTTTAAGCATCATTTGGGCTGCCACATCTAGCATGGGCTTCAGTCGAGGCATCCAATGTCGAATTGTGGCCATCATGTATGCTATCGATGGTGGTCCCTGTGGTGGCACTATGTATGGATAATTGAGCCACTCCTTACATTGGGCATTATTATGTACCTTTATGTTGAATGCTTTCCATGATCTGCGTCGTGGAACAGGGCCGTAGCATGGATTGTAAAGTAGATGTAAAGGCGCATTGTTCCATGTGTGCAACATTTTTGGATATGTCTCTAGAAATTTCTATCGCCATGTCGGTTGATGGATTTTGCCTTTTTGCACCTCTGGAGGCAAATCTTTGGGTTGAAACTAGATAGCGAAGGAAGGAATCTTACCCGTGACTCTCTCTATTTCTGCATTATAATCAGCCAGAATATCATAGTAAGGCCTGTATTGGAGTTCTGATGAGAGGATAAGGCATCTAGATGACAAGTTCTTGAAGTAATCAGATTGTAACACAATTTCTTCTATGACTCTCATGGCCTGATTTTGCACTACTGTGCGCTCTTCATGAGAACTTTCCATTTCTTCCACTTGTCGTAGCCATGGGGGTCATGGTGCTTCGAAAATATCCTGTCCTTCTTCTGTTTGTCATCCCCCTGGGAAGGGTTGCAGATCATATTCCTTTTCAAATGTTTGTTCCACCGGAATGGAGACAGTCTCTTCATCTGTGGGCGCCTCAGGGGGGATGGTAGTCTTTTGTATTGTAGTAGATGTGCCTACAATTTTGGGACTTGTTTTTGGAGCTCTTGAAGGGCTTCTGAGTCCGTGATAAGTGAATTGGCTGAGTCAGTAGCTTGGGGACCCGCTGTCATTTCTTTCTATCTTGTCTACTTCAGTTGACCTAGTTCTTCTGATAACTAGTCATGTGCATCGAGTAAAGTGGCATAGTTTTCAAGAATGATTTTGATGCTCTCTGGGTTCACCGCTTGAAACTTGGAAGGACTAATGGGTGCCCCGGGTGTGCTTTCAATGGCTACCTCTAAGTTTTCTTGGTTCTGTTGTTGGAGTCCTCTATTTTCCTCGTGTGCTGTTGCAAGGTGTCATTTGAGCAGGGCCATGTTGCACTAGAGTTTGGAATTTCTTTCCAGTTGTATCTACAAATGGCTTTCTAACCCTTGGATGGATTCTTGATCTACATTTTGAAATTGGGTCTCCAAAATGCCATGAGCCTCTTGTAAGGTTTGAAATTGAGTTTGGAGATTGGCTTTGTCCTCTTCCAGTGTATCGAGGCGTTGCTGTAATGAGTCGGAGTGTTCTTGTAATCTTTGATTATGTGCCTGCAACTGATAATATTATGTCCTTAACTGTGACATAAATGTAATCATGGTGTCAAATGCATTGCCTATGGATGAAGGCGTGGTTTGTACAATGGAAGATGCAAGGGAAGGGAATTGGGGAATGGGAAGAGTGAATGTTGTGTCCACAGGCGATGTGTGTGCTGGCGAGATTGGTGGTGGGGGGATGGGGGAAGGTGGAAGTGTGGGGGGTGGTGGAGGTGTTGTTGGTGGTGAAATGCCATGCCCTCAGGGGTGGATGTGAGTGTAGTTTCTACCATGTATATCGGAATGGTAGGTGGTGTGTGTGTGATAGTGGTGAATAAGTGTTGTGTGGATGGTGGGAATGGGATTGATGAGGAGGGTGGGGTGGTGGCTTGATACATTCTACAAAAGTAGTCATGGGCTGGTTGAAGGAATGATGGTATGGGGGGTGGGAAGTGAGATATAAGAGGCGGGAAGGTCGCGAAAGGGAGCGTGGTGGTAGGGAATCCAAAAAATATGGATCTAGTGTCCAGATGGCCTATGACAGAGGTTGTGGAGGCTGGTTGTCCTATGGCTATCTCCATGAGCGGTTCGATTGATTTGGTTGTGATGGTGGTGGTTTGATAGATAGGTGTTGGCAGTAGTCAAGGAACTGAAGGAGTCACAAGACAAGGAAGCCTACGTAGGGAGTCGGAGCGAAGAGAAAGCACAAGCAGACACAGTAGTCAAAGAAGATCTGGCAAGTAGGCCATTTAAATTTTTCAGGCATCAAAGAGTTGGGCACACAAGAAGGAGCAAGTAGGGAGCTCCAGGAAATGTATGTCAAAATGTTAGAAGAAATCCCTACAAAAATAGTGATTTTCATCACTAAAACCCATTGTAAATACCATCTCATATTTTTGTAGCTCCATTTTGTGCAAGCCAAGGAGTCCTTGAGCTTGAGGAGCTTTAGAAGTACCTACCTATCAGTTTTCACATTTTTTAGACTCCGTTTGAACCTCCAAATAGGGTAGAGAACCTAATTTTTAACTAGGCCGGACACTAGGTCTGGACAAGGCCAAAACCTAGTCGAAAACTATAAATAGAGCTAGAGAGCTCATTTTTGAGGTTAGCTTGTAATTGATTTGAACTTGTATGAGCCTTTTTGAAAGTAATCTAAGAACTCCATTGGTGCTCTCTCTTTGTCTTGCCGGGTGTGCACGTGTGTGTGTATGTGTGTGCATGTTAGTGTGCTTCTCACTCATGCACTTGTGCCTTCACTTGCTTGAGTTCATCATACCATCCTCACGTCTTCCCAGATTGACATTAAAGGAGGTGCTACTCATCACTGAGCTACACCAAATTTTGGCGCCGTTGCCGGGGATCGAGCTTTGAGGAGGAGCGTGTGATGGTAAGACGTAGAGTTGACGCGTTGGAGTTATAGGTATTTTCTTCACCTTTTTCCTATTTTCTCTTGTTTTCTCATCACCATCATCATCCTCACCATCTCCCACATCCATCTCCATCATCGCAAAAAATTTCAGTTTTTGATCATATCACCCCACCCATACCATTCCCCTCATTTCACTTGTGAGAGAGAGCGAGAGAGCGTTTGTGTGCTTGTGATTTTCTGTGTTTTTTGAGATTTTCTGTAGGAATCAGCATCCCCAGCAGCTGCACCAGCTCCAGCAGCTAAAAATTTTGATTGTGCAGGTCCCGAGGCGTTGACCTCTGTCAATTGCGACCGACAGAAAAAATGATCTTTTTGCTAAACAAAGTACATAACCATAATCTACAGGCCTAGAGCTTTCCAAATGTGTGTTTAAAATTTTAAAATTCCTCAGATTTCTGTCAATCGCGATCGCCCTGTCAATCGCGATCGACAAACCACAACGGACACATACCGACGGCTCTGTCAATCGCGACCAACACGTCAATCGCGATCGACAAAGTCAACGACCGACTGACCACGACTGACAGAACCTACGCGTGACACGTGTCAATCGCGATGGAGCCATCAATCGCGATCGACCAGTCAATCGCGACTGACAGCCCCGACGGACCTGTCAATCGCAACCGACCCAGTCAACGATTGCTTGACCACGACGGACAGACTCTCGCGACGGACCTGTCAATCGCAATTGACCCATCAATCGTGACTGACGGAGTCAACGACCCTTCGACCACGACCGACTAAAAATCCAGGCCACGTGTCAATCGCGATTGACCCATCAATCGCGACTGATAGCCACGAGGACCTGTCAATCGCGACCGACACGTCGATCGCGATTGACCTATCAATCGCGACTGACAGAGCTTGCGAACGCGATAGACGGGCAAATTTGGCCAATTTTTTAGGGCAAAAAATATTGGTCTAATTTTTTGGCAAATTGTGGGGAACTTTTAAAGGTTAGTAGAGCATTGTGAGGCCTATACCCAAAGCATTTCGAGAAGTCCTGTCTGCCTGCTAACATGTTTAAAATCCAGATTTGGCCCAAAACCCTGAATGGACATAACCTCCTCATACGAAATCTGATTGCGGTGATTTTTGTTTTGTTGGAAAGCTCGTGGGGAGTACAACCAAAACTTCCACTGGTTACGGTAGAATTAATTTCACGATTATTAGATAGGGTAGTTTGGATTGACCATATCCCGGGGTAGGAAAACTAAGTTTCCCTTGGGATTGTTTTCCATAGAGGCAAAAGGCGATTGGGTCTGTGAATTACATGCATGAAAATGATCTGTCTGTCAACTGAATTCAATTCTTGAGCTAATTGTGGACTTTTTCAGGTTCTTTGAGAGCATCGAAGGGTACTCGAAGCAAGAGCAAGTGCGAGCTTGGGAACACGCTTCCTGGGAATACAAGGGCAACCAAGGGAAGAAACTTAAGGTTGGAAATTCTCAACACCCTCTGTCAATCCCTAGCATAGGCTAAGTATGGATAGAGGTCTTGATTAATTAGGGACACGTTAGGAATGACCAAGTCCAACAACTCTAATCACTCAAGTGCAAGTGTTAGGAGATTACAATTGCGAAACAACCTAAGGGAAAAGAACTTAAATTGAGTGACCACACTCAAAGTACGATAAAATTCAAGTGTTCCTTGCGACGAAGATTAATTGGACAAGAGGTGACACCCTAAGAGCAATTAAAAAAGAACAAGTGACTAATACAAAAGAACTCAGCAACGCAAAGTGTACTTGGGAAAATTTGAGATCATTCAATTGGGCATATGAACCTTAGATCAGGACGACACCTAGGGAGAGATAGACAAAGTCTTAGATCTTCAGAGGCTAGTGTCAATCATACTACTAGGTCTTGGGCCCAGCAGTTGAGCCATCATTTGTACTACCCTAGCTCTGAGACTAGCGAGTCTGAGATGTCCCACGCTATGGAGAGACCTACAGGAAGTTCTGGAGTGCCGTATTTACATAGGGTGGAAGGCCCTTACAAGACGCAACTCGAATACCTTAGGACCAACCGATTAGGTGCTAGCATCTATGAGGACGGCCTAGGAAGATCTATGGTCCAAATCAAAAACCTTGACCAATCCATTGGACTAAACATCCAACGGTCAAGTTTGAAAATGGAGCGTACTTGGACAAAGAAGGGACAATATATGTAGTCACCAGTCATCCAGATAGGACAGATGAATTTGGGAATGTGGTCCCAGAAACGGATTTAGGTGACCTAGAGCAAGGAAACATGGGTGTAGAACCTAGAACCCCGGAGGCAAATCTCTTCTCACTAGGATTATCACACCAGAGTGGATTCCCCAAGACAATAAGAGCATAGATCTACTCCTGAACCGAGAGACTAATAAAGCCTTTTGGAGGTATAGATCTGATCAGCCGAATGAGGTAGGAACAATCATGATATATGAGTTCAAAGATCCTGATAGTCCAGGCAGAGTGACCTACTTGGATCATGCTTCAGAGAGGGTCTTTGCGGTTACAGAAAATGATAGGCATGCTTACACTTGGAAAGGTGAATTTATTTTCCCCCAACCAAGATCAAATGTGTCCTTTGGTCACCAATGAGTTGGAACCTCCCACGCTCATGGAACTCAAAGAGACAGGCATAGAGATAGACCGGAGGTAAGCTTTGCCAACCCAGTGGGAAGAGACAGAACGAGAACGGAAACAAATAGAGTGGAACTTGAGGGACTTAGAGCCCCAAGGAACCTGAGGAATGCTGATGATTTCCCTCTGCCAAGGCCTAGGGAACACGCCAGGATTTTGAGACCGACTGAGTTAGTTAAGTCCATGAAGAATTACTTCGATGGCACAGGAGACCCATATGATCATGTGGCCGAGTTTAGGCAAGTCTTGAGAGCTGAACAAGTTGAGGACCTATTCACGCAATATAATGCCTTTGGTCTAACACTTAGGAACACAGCCCTTACGTGGTTTCAACCATTGAATGAGAGACAGTTCAAGAGCATAGACCAACTCTTAGAGGCTTTCATCACCGAATTCTCTAAAAGTGGCATAAGGCATAATACTTCCTCATTGATACACAGCTTCAAGCAGACCCCTCAAGAGACCGTGAGACTTGCAGGAAGAAGATTTAGGCAATATCTTGAGAGATGCCCTGTTCCTGAGTTACCCACACCTGCCAAACAAGTGGCTTTATTCTTGGATGGATTGCTAAGTACAAAGTTGCAATCCTATGTGTACTTGAAGGACCCTAGGACTGTAGAAGAGTGTGTACGCATGTGCATCGACATTGAGGATAACCTAGGGGAAGAGTTAGAGCTTTCCAAAATCTACAAAGATTCAGATAGTGCCTCTAGTCTCTCTTCCTCGCAATCCACATCTATTGAAGAACTTGCAGAGAAAGTAGCTCAAAAACTAGGTGTCTCTAGTAAACAAATTCCTAGATTTGCCCCGGTAAAGAGGTGTTATACTTGCGGTGGTGATCATATGGCGAACGTATGTCCCATCATGGCTCAACCCCAAGTGAACCCTAGCAGCCAATATTGCACCATAGAACGGAGATACACAAATCACACAGCACAAGATTGTCCATACAATAAGCAAGCAGTTAGACAAACCTACCCTCAGCCCTATCCACAACAGGGAAGATACCAAAACCAGTACCCTCCACAACAATATGGTAGACCACAGCAACCCTATCAAAAACCCTACCAAAACCAACAAAGGCCACAACCTGTGTTAGCTCAACAACCCCCAACCCCAGCTAATGTGATTCCTGTAAAGTATGCAGCAGCTGAGGAGAATTTGAATAGAGCTATAGTGCTAGTAACACCATTGCTTTGAGAAAGTGATCCTAGTGACCATAGCTTTGATTCTACACATATTGATAGTCCCCAGACTTACTATATGCAGTCTCCTGAACATGGTGAGTCTTACTATAGTGAAGAACCGAATGAACCTAGTTGGGAGCCAGATTACACAAACGTCATGTACGCAAACCCCAACTCTAGACCTCAACCTAGGCAGGTAAGACCCTCATTCCTTAGAGGACCATGCTACAGATGTCAGGGAGATCACCTCATTCATGATTGCCCCTTACCTCCACCTACACAACCCTAGTCAGTGACAATTCAAGGCTTTTGCCAAGATTGTGGGAAGGAGCATCTCTTACGAGACTGCCCAAAGAATCCCAATAATATGCCAAAACTAACTCCAATTAATGTTATTGGGTTAGTTGTAGACTCAACAGGAAGTGTCACTTCCACTGCACCAGTGCAAGTGGTCACCAGAGCCCAGGCTTTGCAACAGAATCCAGGAATAGGTGAAGAGAGTAGTGCAGAGGTTAGCGAAACCGAGAGCATAGCCAAGAAACGGTCAAGAGCCTGGAGGGATAGTCGAGAAAGAATGAAAAGACAATGGTCTAAAAAGATGAGCGACTTAGAAGAAAGCATAAGAGAAACAAAAGCCAAAATGGTTGAACTCACCTCTCAAACAAACTCAGCTAAGACACAATTGCACTTGGATGGACTCCTAGAGAAGTTAGAGAGCATAATTGCAAGATCTACCAAGGAAGAAAAAAATCAAGGAAGAGAGGAGGCAAGCAGAAGAATAAGCCTCCCCCCACAGGAAGCTTTTGTGCACAATTCCACTGAACCAGTCACCTCCTCTTCTATGAATAGGTACACACCAGAATTCCTACGGGAGATTCAAGAAGACAAATGGGCTAAAGAAAGTGAAGTCCCTCCTCCTATTGAACTTGTGGATGACACGCAGGATCAATTCCCACAGGATATTCCATCCATTTATGGAGAGCAAGAGAGCACCCAGTCTCAAGAGAGATTAGACTTTGAGTCTAATTCTTTACATGAATTACCCCACTTCATAGGCCTATGGGAAGCCAAGTCGACTTGTATGAGAGCACCCACAGTCATGGTAAGAAACGAAGACTCAGTCATACCTAGGAATACGGAGGTAGTGAAAAACACTAAAGTGCAGTGCAACCTCACTTTAGAAGAGCTACTCAAAGTTAGGCCAGAGTTATGGAAACATGTAGCCAAACAAGGAATAACTCTCACTACATGCGGTGTTGAGTTTGAGCACATGTTTGCTATCTGTGATTTTAGCAAGAACCATGCCTATGAGATGATTTTGGGAAGACCATTTATGCGACAGTTGCAAGTGGTACAAGATTGGGGAACCAATTCCTTGTATTTGCAACACCTAGGTGTCATGACCAAGGTTAATCTCAAAGATTACTCTCATAGAGATGTCCCTCCTATCCAATGGAATCCCATCCATAGAGCTAAAGATGATACAGAGTTAGTGCACTCCATAGGATCAGGATCCCATGGATGCATGAAGACACTCACTTATGGATGTGTAAAGTGGCAGTAGAAGAGGAGAAGAGAGAAAAAACCAAAGAGATAGGTGCAAAAAAAACACATAGATCCATTCAAGACCCAGCCTATGCACATGTAGTATTTCCTGATGAAGAATTTGAACCCCATGGCTAGGCAGAAATCCTAGCAACCATGGATGTAGCCATCAATGAAGAACAATGGACACCCCACTGTGATGAGGATGGCTATGAAATTTTAGTTTTCTCCATAGATCCAATCATGGGAGAGGCAATTCTAGAAGAATGCAAACCTAGCCCTGATGCATTTAAGGATGCAAGTGATTCCGACCTAGAGTCAATCATTATGGACCCACCTTTTGCATCAGATGAAGAATACTTCTATGAAGTAGAATTCCAACCCCAGAGACACGGAGAGATAACAAATGATGTAAGGTTAGCCACACAAGTGACCCATAAGGATGGAGGAAAGAAAAGAAAGAAGAGAGAAGTCACACCAGAAGAGGAAGAATCTTTGTTTGAGGTCCTGGAAAACTTTAAAAAGTATGAGATAGACGATAGGAGAGTCATGATAAGGATGCCTAAACGAGAGGCACAATCAGGAGAGGCCTATGATAACAAAGAAACCACCAAAAAAATAGTGGTAGCCCTAGAAGAAGGGGAGGAGAGATGCACTTACATAGGACATGACCTAACAGAGGAAGAAGAGCATGCATTAATAGCCTTGCTAAGAGAATACAGAGATGTATTCGCTTGGAGTCACAAGGATTTGAAAGGTGTAGACCCGGACATATGCTCACACACAATCCCCATGACCTTAGATGCTAAACCTTCTAAGTAAAAGCCATACACATACAATGATAATTATGCTGCCAAGACCAAAGAGGAGATAGATAGACTAGTAGAAGCTGGATTTATTAATGAAATTGAGCACACTGAGTGGGTATCCCCCATTGTAGTGGTGCCCAAGAAGAATGGAAAGCTACGTGTATGCATTAACTTGAAGAAGGTTAATGCAGCCACAATTCGAGATAACTATCCGCTCCCTATCACAAAAAATCTCTTAGAAAGAGTAGCAGGCAAGGAAGTGTACAACTTCCTTGATGGATTTTCGGGCTACAATCAAGTAGCCATAGCTCCAGAAGATCAGCATAAGACAACTTTTGCCACAGAGTGGGGTATATTTGCCTTTCGAGTAATGCCATTTGGGCTTACTAATGCTCCTGCAACCTTTCAGAGACTGATGTGCCACGTGTTTAAAGAGTTCTTGAGGAAGAATTTGGAAGTCTATGTTGATGACCTCTATGCTCATTCCAACATTAGACAGACACATATACCAGAACTCAGGCAAATCTTTGACAAATGTAGAGAGTATCAAGTCTGCTTGAACCCAGAAAAATGTGTTTTCATGGTCAGGCAAGGCAAGATTCTAGGACACATAGTGTCAAAGAATGGCATATCCACCGATGAAGAGAAAGTACGAGCCATAGCCGAGTTACCTAGGCCAAAGAATGTCAAGGAAGTACAAGCTTTCATGGGGCATTGTGGTTATTACCGACGGTTTATACACATGTATGCCATCACAGCAAAGCCCCTGTATGGACTTTTTACGAACTTCGTGTGGACTGATGAATGTGAAAACTCCTTCAATGAGCTTAAAAGAAGATTGTGTTCAGCACCAATCTTGACCACACCGGATTGGAATAAGCCCTTCCATGTTCATGTGGATGCATCCAATTATGCTATTGAATGTGTACTTGCACAACCTACGGGCGAAGGCAATATGGATCTTCCAATTGCCTATGCTAGTAGATAGTTGAATGCGGCTGAACGAAACTATACAACCACTAAACGAGAGGGATTAGGCATGGTATATGCTGTTAAAAAGTTTAGACACTATTTGCTTGCAAATAAGTTTAAATGTTTTACCGATCATCAAGCACTATTGTACTTGATAAACAAGCCATGCAATACAGGTAGATTAGTAAGATGGTTTCTCTTACTAATGGAATACGACTTCGAGGTTGTGGTGAGGAAAGGGAAGACCCACTTTAGAGCAGACCATCTCTCTAGGCTCACATCGAGAGAAGCCCCACAAGGAGTATCAGATGACCTTCCTGATGCTTACTTGTTTAATCTGGAAGTTGTACCTCAGTGGGCTAAGCCATTAGTGCCAGTAATGACCTACGGGCCTAATCACCCAGTCATAAACACTCAAGGTAGAGAAGTAGTAAAAGCCCAGAAGTACCATATCATGGCAGGAAACATGTACAAACAAACAAATCAAGGGAACCTAGCTTGTTGTGTGGAAGAGGATGAGCACGCTAAATGGTTGCAATTGGCACATGTAGGTGCATTAGAGCAACACTACTCAAAACAACGAACCCTACAGACACTAAGGAGACTCGGAGTGCATTGGCCTACTATGGAAGCTGATGTACATAAGATGTGTAAAGAATGCCCAATCTGCTGCA
The DNA here is from genome assembly GCA_020310875.1 of Ceratopteris richardii. NCBI lineage: Eukaryota > Viridiplantae > Streptophyta > Polypodiopsida > Polypodiales > Pteridaceae > Ceratopteris > Ceratopteris richardii. The sequence continues at coordinate 137,101,007 of CM035407.1, forward strand.
CTAAACCACCTGTGGAACATGCCACTCTTTATCAAGTGTCCATAGTGCCAGATTGGAGTGAACCATTAGTAGCCTTCTTGAGGACGAAAACATTCCCTCAAGATATGACCTTGACGAGACAAAGAAGTCTAGAACAAGAGGCCCTAGATTACTCACTCATTGGTGATAATCTATACAACCGTGGTAAAGATGGTTACCGAAGACTATGTGTCCATGAGAGTGAATATCTCAAGATCTTGGAAACTGCTCACCAAGGTGTAGCAGGAGGACACTTTGGACCAGAACGGGTGATCAAGGCAATACTATTTGCGGGCTTCTGGTGGTCGACCCTTCACATGGATGCACATACCTATGTGAAACGGTATGATGTATGTCAGAGAACTCAGTACCCTATACGCAAGGATGAGATGCCACTGAAACCTATGATGGGTGGACGTGCATTCTCTAAGTGGGGAATAGACTTTGTAGGTCCTATTAATCCCCCAGCCAAGGGTTCACATGCTGAATATATCATTGTGGCCACATACTATCTAACAAAGTGGGTAGAGGTAAAAGCTACGACAAAGAACGATGCTTAGACAATTGCTAAGTTCCTATTTGAGAATGTGTTCACAAGATACGGGTTACCTATAGAGCTGATAAGTGATAGAGGCACTCACTTCTTGAATGAAGTTATTGAAAATCTTCTCCAAGAGTTCTTGGTAGTACATAAGAAGTCTGCCCCCTATCACCCACAAGCTAATGGCCAGGCCGAAAGCACAAACAAGATTCTATGCAATGTGCTTACCAAATTGGTGAATAATAAACCCTCTGATTGGGACAAATAGCTACACCATGCTGTTTGCGCATACCAAGTGGCCTATAAAAGGGTACTCCAAGCCACACCCTTTCAGATGGTATTTGGCCAAAATTCTGTGCTACCTTTGGACTTCTTGATTCCCACATTGAGAATAACACAGGAGCATGAGTGGACGGGCCATGAACTCTCTTCGAGAATTTTTGACCTTGAACGATTAGGTGAAACCAGACTAAGAGCTGCAGCAGGAATATATGCAGCCAAGAAACGACAGAAGGCGTACTTTGATGCCCATGTTAAGGATAAAGGATTAAAGGCCGGAGACCTAGTTTTAGTCTACACTTTGAAGCAACATGCAAGAAAATTAGAGAAACGTGGCTATGGACCTATGATCATAAATAGGATCTCAACGAGTGGAGCAGTACAACTAGCCACCTTAGAAGGTGATATTCTTCCGAGCTACATCAGCGGGTGCAGAGTCAAGTTGTATCAAGAACCTCTCACACAAGAAATGCTCAGTCGACTCAACACTGCTAAGAAACGCAAAGAAGAAGAAAAACGAGTTCGAGAAGAAGCTCAAGCAGAAGTTTAGAACGCATCAGAAGGATGAAGTTGAGACGGCAGGGTATGGATCAACCTAGGACAGGTGCCTATGAGGATCCACGATATCATGTGGCAATGTGTGAAGTCTCAGGAATAAGTTCCCAAAGAATAATCGATCGATGTCCTTTTGTGACCTTAGAGATAGGACAAGGGAAGAGTGCAAAGATTGTACGGGCCTTGATTGACTCAGGTGTAGCCACTAGTGCGGTGAGACTTTCTTACTATCGAGAATTGAAATTAAAAGTCAATCCTATAGAAGCATATCTCATAGGATTGGGAGGTGTGGAAACCCCTTGCATGGGCGAGGTGGAACTTCCCCTCTCCATTCAAGATGCGCCAATGACAGTTAAGGTACTAGTGTGTCAAGATGAGGATCTCACTGAGCCTCTAGTCTTGGGTCAAGACTGGATCTATGACCATGCAATCAACTTAAACCTAAGAAGTGGACTCCTTCAGGTATGGGTAAAACAGAGTCGAATTACAGTTGAGTTAGATAATGGAGCACTCAAGGAACTAGAAAAGGCACAGACTCCTGGTCCTTCCAGGGGTACACATGAAGTTGACCATGTTGTTCTTGTCCAAAGCTATGTGATGCAGAGGAATGGTGATCTCAATAAAGAAGTCAAGGCCTCAATGGAACTCCCTTCTTTTCCAAAGGCCAGAGGGAGGTAGCAACCACAAGCAGATCAATTACTGAAGACTACCTATGTTGGAGGCCAAAAGAACATGCGAAGCAGAATGACTCAGCCATTGAAACAATTGTGGGTGCGAAAAGGTGAGCGGCCTGTTACAGTCAAGCGACAACAATCATCTCAACTTCCTATTAGTAATCAACGACATGATTTTAATAAGAAGACTTCCAAAACTTCTTTTGAGAAAGTGAAATCTATCTGGGTGCCCAAGAAGTCGATGAAGGCTGGCCCATAATCAAGACAAATTTGGGTGCCTAAGGCTTGCTTGCGAGATCAACTAGTCTCGCACGAATCACATCATACACAACAGGGTTCACTCACTCAAGGAGCCGTTACCCACTCTTGTTTAATACGCATGAACACATAGTCACCCAGAAGCACGCACAGACTCACTTGTAAATGGGTCCCAAAAACACCTCATTCCCAAGCAGACATACTCATAAAGCCCTCCAGAGTCTCCACTAAACCAAAACCGAAAGCCATCCATTGTGTTTGGCAACCTAAAACTTGTAATAAAACCCTCGAACCCCATGTGTAAATTCATCCTCACTTGCTAACTACATCACTCATACACTGCATCTTTCCATCTAGCTCGTAGGACTATCCTTTCATTAACTACACACACAATCATCGAGCACTCACTGACCCACTAACCCATTACTCACCTCATGATAATGTTGTAACGGGGACAAAAAAGTGTTCTATCTTGTCCATTACAATATTAACGCATGATCTATATTCTCACAGAACCAGCAAGCAAGCAATAACAATGGTAGAAGCAGGAGGCACCAGTTCCCAGGCAGGGTCTAGCGCACAGATTGTGGACATTGAAACCCTCCTCCTGGAACCACCACTCACCAAGAGACCTCAAGAACTTCAAGTGGTGCATGTTCTCCCTATTCAAGACCCTCCTCAGGGACACACTTCTCAAGTGGGGAAACACGCTCATTGGTTTAGTGATGTCGCAGGGCCATTGGGTGATGGCACCTACTTCTGGGAAGCAGAAATTGAGTTCAATGGCAAATGGGGACGCTACCATTTCTTCACTCGCGAATTTGAGAACTATCAAAATGCAGAAGTAATGCGATCGGTTTGGACCAAAGCGGGATTGGATAGCTATTTCAGAGCACATTTGCCTAAGCCAGATTTCCTACGCTGCTCCTATTTTATCAGTACCATCACTCCTAGCAGGGCCAAGGGAGGCGATAGTACTTTTGTGCTACCCTCACTATTGCCAGGCCACGAACTCAAGAGATTCAAACTGACCCTCAATTTGGTACGGGCAGCATTGAAAATGCAAGGAATGCATATTCCCACTGAGAAAGGAACAATGGTTCCAGGCAGGATGAAGCATAAGGATCTCAACAAATTGAAGGACATGGTATCAATGACACCTACCATTGCTCTCCACCTACGAACTATTATGCAACATTTTGCTTTTCCCGCCCAAGAACGATTCACTATGCCACCAAAAAAGATATGGTTCAGCTTGCACTTGGCGGAGACAGAGAATCTCACCATCAACATACCGCACTGGATCATCGATCAAATACACCTAGCCCATCAACGGTGGAATAAGAAACAGAAAAATGTACTTCATGGATGCTGTGCTCTCACAAGAATAATTTACAGGTGCTTAGCGTACGACGTACCCATTCAAAGAGCACTAGTATGGTCCAGGGCCCAAGAGTTCCAAAGACGACTATCAACGGCGGGTCCTCCATCTAAGAAGATGAGAAGGGGAGTTCAATTACCATGCGCTCAACCAAGGGGAGCCACTACCACACCAGAGGTGACCCCTCCACAAACGAGGCGTGCCCGACCATTTACCATTCGCCTACCAGACCAAGTGCAGAAGGACCCAACCTGGTGTTCCCTCCGGTTCCATCAGACTTGGAGTTCCCTCAAGGTTACACCCTTGCTCATTTGACAGATGAAGAAATTGCCCGTTTGATCAATGAGTCTAACTTGGAGACAGAAGCAGAGCCGACCCAAGGACAACAACCCACGACTACAACTTCAGCCCCAACCGTAGCTCAGTGATGAGTAGCACCTCCTTTAATGTCAATCCGGGAAGACGTGAGGATGGTATGAAGACCTCGAGCAAGTGGCGGCACAAGTGCGTGAGTGAAAAGCACACAAGCATGCACACACATACACACACACGCGCACACACGGCAAGACAAAGAGAGAGAATCAATGGAGTTCTTTAGATTACTTTCAAAAGCTCTTACAAGTTCGTTTCAATTACAATCTAACCTCAAAAATGAGCTCTCTAGCTCCTTTTATAGTTTTTGACTAGCTTTGGCCCTGTCTAGACCTAGTGTCCGGCCTAGTTAAAAATTAGGTTCCAGGGCTTATTTGGGGGCTCAAACGAGATCTAAAAAATACGAAAATTGGTACGCAACTACTTCTAAGGCTCCTCAAGCTCAAGGACTCCTTGGCTTGCACAAAATGGAGCTACAAAAATGTGAAATGATATTTACAATGATTGTTAGTGATAAAAATCACTGTTGTTGTAGGGATTTCTTCTAGTGATCTGCCATACATATCTTCGAGCTCCCTACTTGCTCTTCCTCCCTGCATGTCCATCTCTTTGATCTGCATTAGTGTCTTGAAAAAATATTGGCCTACTTGCCAGATCTTCTTTGACTGCCCTGTTTGCTTGTGTTGTCCCTTCGCTCTGACTCCCTTCTTTGACTTTCACGTCTTGTAAGTCCTGGTGTACCAAGACTACTGCCAACACCCCCCCCACTCTCGCGTCTGTCACCCCTGACAGACCCTTGTCTAGCTGCTTTTTGGACGTAATATTGGACAACATCGGCGGCGAGGTGGTGTTCTTCTAACTTGAGTCCCCTTGCTAGATCTGTCAGCAATGCATCCCAATTGACTGGCCCTGGGACATCTGGATGTGGCACCCGTAATTTTTCTGAGTGAATGGTTCGCTCCACAGCAAATAAATGGAGGAGATGTGAGGGTCTACAAATATTTCTGAGTGGTATTCCCAGAACCCTGTTATGAACATCTCCTCGAATGTTTGTTTAAAGCAGGCTGGGAGGTATTTTATTCTGGCGTGCCAAGCATATACCACCTCTATGGAAGGAGTGGTGCTCATGTCATAAACTAAATCCTGGTTTCCTGTAAGGAATCCGACACCTGAGAAGTGTGGGTCCTTGATATTCTTGAATGTCCTGAATGTAATAAGCATTAATTCAAAAATTTTCATGCACATCTGGGCCATCACATCAGGGGTATTCCTTAATCGGATGCTCCAGTGCCGTATGGTGGAAATCCTGTAATTGATGGTGGGAGGTCCTTGAGGGGGTGCTAGATAGACGTAGTTTAACCATTTGGCGCAGCCTTTGATATTCTTGACTGTAAGGGTAAACTCTGGCCATGTGCGTCTGCGGAAGACAGGAACGTAACAAGGGTTATATTTAATAAAAAGAGGCATATTCGTCCAGGTGCGAACCATCTCCGGGTAGGTTTCAAGGAGTCGGATCCTCCAGGTGGGTTGATGAATGGATCCTTTTTGAGCGCTCTCTGGGATGTCATCTGGCCCGAACTGTGTAGCAAACGTTGGAGGTTTGCCACATCTTTGTTGGATATCTGCATTGTAGTCCGCCAGGAGTATACAATATGGCACGTATTGATCATCATTGGTTCCGATCCATCTATGGTGGGACATGCTGCGGAAGTATTCTGATTTAATAATAGTGTCCTCTATCTTTGCCATAGATTGGATTTGAACTGCCACTCGATCTTCATGAGTTGATGCTGTTTTCTCTAGTGTCTGGAGCCACTCAGGTACTTCAATTTCTAATGTATCCATTCCTTCTGCGGTTTGCTCACCACCTGGCATTGGCATAGGAACGTATGGTTCCTCATACGTCTCATCTACCTCGATGGGTACCAAATCCTCGGGTTCTGGTTCGACAACTGGAGAGGGCTGCCTTTCGTGTGCGAGTAATCTTTCCTGTAATTCGGCCACCTGTTCTTTCAATGTCTTGACTTCCTCTGAAGTCGTGGTCGTTTCTGTGACTCTGGGTGCTGTCTTTTGCTCTTGGAGCTGATTGCGCAGCTCATCACGTTCCCTTTTCAAGTCATCATGAGCATCTAATAGATCTGCATAGCTTTCCAAGATGGTCTTCATTGTCTCTGAGGGTACGGCTTTAAACTGTTCTGGATCAATTTTGTGGGGAGAGCCTTCCATTGCTGCTTCTAGATTTGCTTCATTTTGCTGCTGCAGTCTCTTGTTCTCCTCCAGTGCTGTGGCCATATGTTTCCGTAGTAGCGCCAAGTTGCGTCTGACTCGCAGGTTATCGGTCTGGTATACTTCGAGCAAAGCTTCTAGTTGTTTGACACCTGATTCTGTCGATGGTTGGGGTGCCTCCAATAATGTTTGGTGAGCCTGCTCAAGCGTTGTGTAGCGTTGATTCAGTTCTGCATTTTCTGTTTGTAGAATGTGAAATTGTCTTTGTAAGTTCTGATGGTGCGTTGTCAGTTGTTGATACCGGTCGTCCAGAGCTCTGTACTCATTCTGGAGCTGGTATACACATTGATTTAATGCTAAAAATATGCTATTTACATTAAATAATGCTGGGAGGGGTGAAGATGCAGGGGGAATGGGGGCGGAAATGGGAGATGTGAATGATGTGGATGCAAGCGGAGATGTGGGTGGAGGGGGTATGGGAGATGAAGGTGGCATGGGGGGAGGGAGCGGTGCTGTGGCAGGTGATGTTTCCATCGTGTCAATTGTTTGAGTGACAGTGTAGATGGGGATCGTGGGTGGAGTGGATGTGACGTCAGTGAACAGGGTGGTGAAAGTGGGCATGGTGACTCCCCCGAATCGGATTCCCGGAGAGAGTGGGATGCCCATGACAATGGTAGTGGTAGTGGACGTGGTAGTGCTAGTGTCATGTGGTGGAGTGAATTGTGTAGTGTGAGGTGGGGATGGTGGTGACAGTGGTGCTTCCTGATGTTCTTCTTCTTGCGTTGTCTCTCCTGGTGCTGATACATTGATGTGAATTTGTTTCCCGGACCTCTTGGGATGAACGGGAACCCTTTTCTCAAATCTGTGAATGTAGGCCATTGCCTCATGTATGGCCTCATCCAATCCTACTGCGTCGGCATGAAGGTTTATGGACTCAATGAACAACTCGTCCACACCTTCCTCAGCTAGCAAGTCGTTCATGAGTCTCTTGCCTGCTTCAAGTGACATTTTATGCTGTTCTTGAACTAGCTTCATGGTTCGATACAGTCTTTTTATTTGTGCTGAATACGCTGGGGCACTTGCTAACTCGGAGAGTTCGTCATATTCTTGATGTTGTTCTTCGTCGGCTTCTTCTTCGTCTCCTCCTGCCTCTTGTTCATCTACATCCACTTCTACAACTTGTGGTTGGGTGGGGGCCGATGTTGTTGTTTGGGGTTGTGGTTCCTGAGCTCGCTCTGCTTCAGTTTCGAGATTAGAGTCATAGATCAACCTGGCAATTTCTTCATCCGTGAGGTCCTCAAGAGTAAATCCCTATGGAAATTCCAAATCTGATGGAATGGGTGGAAACACCAGATTGGGTCCCTCTGTACTTGGTCTTGGTAGCCGGATAGTGAATGGCCTAACGCGTCGTGTCTGGGGAGGGGTAATTTCTGGTGTAGTGGTGGCTCCCCTTGGTTGAGCGCAGGGTAGTTGGACTCCCCCCCTCATCTTCTTTGATGGGGGACCTGCTGCTGATAGTCTTCTCTGGAATTCTTGGGCCCGGGACCATACGAGTGCCCGCTGAACAGGCACGTCATAAGCCAAGCATCTATAGATTATTCTGGTCAGAGCACAACACCCGTGGAGCACATTTTTCTGCTTCTTGTTCCACCTTTGATGGGCTAGGTGGATCTGATCTATGATCCAGTGGGGCACATTGATGGGAAGGCTTTCTGTCTCTGCTAGATACAAGCTGAACCATATTTTCTTCGGGGGCATTGTGAATCGTTCCTGGGCGGGGAAAGCAAAATGTTGCATGAGGGTCCGCAGGTGAAGCGCAATGGTAGGTGTCATCGCTACCATATCCTTCAACTTATTAAGATCTTTGTGTTTCATTCGGCCTGGAACCATGGTTTCCTTTTCTGTTGGGATGTGCATGCCATACATACCCAATGCTTCTCTTACTAGATTGAGGGTCAACTTGAATCTTTTAAGCTCATGACCCGGCAGCAGTGATGGCAACACAAAGGTGTTGTCGCCTCCCTTGGCCCTGCTTGGCGTGATGGTACTGATCAGATATGAACATCGTAAGAAATCCGGCTTTGGTAAGTGGGCCCTGAAATAACTGTCCACACCCGCTTTGATCCAAACTGATCTCATGACTTCGGCGTTTTGATAGCTTTCAAACTCGCGCGTGAAAAAGTGGTATCGACCCCATTTGCCATTAAATTCCAATTCTGCTTCCCAGAAATAGGTTCCATCGCCTAGTGGTCCAGCAACATCACTGAACCAATGCGCATGCTTACCTACTTGAGAAGTGTGCCCTTGAGGAGGATCCTGAATGGGGAGCACATGCACGGCTTGAAGTTCTTGCGGCCTTGCGGTGAGATGTGGCTCGAGGAGAAGTGTTTCTATGTCCACAATCTGGGCACCCGATCCGGCTTGAGAACTGGCACCTGCTTCTGCCATGGCCCTGTTTGCTGGTTGGTTCTGTGAGAATATAGAACCAAGTGTTAACATCGTAATGGACAGAATAAATCCGTTGTTGTCCCCGTTACAACATTAACATGAGGTAGATGGTGAGTTAGTGGTTAGTAAGTGAACGAAGACAGTGTGTGTAGTTAGTGCTTGGGTTGTCCTAGGAGACTAATGCAGTTAGTGAGTGGGTATGAATTTACAAATTGGGGTCGGGGGGTTTATTACACATCCTAGGCTGCCAAATGCAGTGGATGGGCTTTGTTTTCGGTTTCGGAGAGACTCTAGAGAGCTTTCTCGGTGTCGCGGTTTGAAAATGAGGCCTTTTAGGGACCCATTTACCATTGATTACATGCACGCTCTTGGGTCTTGGTGTGTTCTTGAGCGTTGAGAACGAGTGAATACTGGCAGTATGCGTAGCTGCGTATGCTGTTTAGGTTGTGGCCTCGGCGTAGCTACTTGTGCCCTCAAGCAAGCCTTAGGTACCCAAATTTGTCTTGATTGTGGGCTAGCCTTCATCGACTTCTTGGGCACCCAAATAGATTTCACATTAGCAGGAGAATTTCTGCAATACTTCTTATTAATGTCATGTTGTCGGTTATTAATAAGAAACTTCGCCCGTGTAGTTGACGGTGGTGCAACCGGTTGTTCGCCTTTCCGCACCCACACATGGTTTATTTTCCGAGACATTCTGCTAAGCAGGTACTTTTGATCTCGGACATAGGTAGTACTCTGCTTCTTCTGCCTTTGATCCACCTTGGGTTGCTGCCTCCTTCTGGCCTTTGGAAAAGAAAGGAGTTCCGTTGCATTCCTGACTCCTTTTTTGCGAATATCATTCCTCTGCAACACATAGTTTTGGACAAGAACAGCATGGTCATCTTCATGTGTACCCCTGGAAGGACCAGGAGTCTGTGCCTTTCCTAGTTCCTTGAGTGCTCCATTGTCTAATTCTACTGTAACTCGACTATGATTGATCCAAACCTGGAGAAGTCCACTTCTTAGGTTTAAATTGACTGCTTGGTCATAGATCCAATCTTGACCCAAGACAAGAGGTTCAGTGAGATCCTCATCCTGACACACCAGTACTTTAACTGTCATTGCCTCATCATGAATGTAGAGGGGAAGTTCCACCTCGCCCATGCAAGGGGTTTCCACGCCTCCCAATCCTATGAGATATGCTTCCACAGGATTGACAGTTAACTGCAACTCTTGACAGTAAGACACTCTAACAGCACTAGTGGCTGCACCTGAGTCAATCAAGGCTCTTACGGACCTTGCACTCTTTCCTTGTCCTATCTCTAGGGTTATGAAAGGACGTCGATCAGTTATCCTATGTGAGCTGGTTCCTGCGACTGCACACATTGCCATATGATATCCTTGATCTGCATAGTCATTTGTCCTAGGCTGCTCTCTACCTTGCCTACGTAATTTCATCCTTCTGATGCGTTCTAAAGCTTCTGCTTGAGCTTCTTCTCGAACTCGCTTTTCTTCCTCTTTGCGTTTCTTAGCAGTGTTGAGTCGGCTGAGCATTTCCTCCGTGAGGGGTTCCTGATACAACTTGACTCTGCAACCGCTAATATAATTTGGGAGAACATCACCCTCTAATGTGGCCAATTGTACTGCTCCACTCGTGGAGATCCTATTGATGATCATAGGTCCGTAGCCTCTCTTTTCTAGCTTCCTCGCGTGTTGTTTTAGTGTATAGACTAAGACTAGATCTCCTGCTTTCAAGCCTTTATCCTTCACATGGGCATCGAAATATGCCTTCTGTCTCTTCTTGGCTGCATATATTCCTGCAGCGGCTCTTAGTCTTGTTTCCCCTAATCGTTCAAGGTCAAAGATCCTAGAGGAGAGCTCGTGACCTGTCCATTCGTGCTCTTGTGCTACTCTCAATGTAGGGATCAAGAAGTCCAAGGGTAGCACAGCGTTTTGGCCAAATACCATCTGAAAGGGGGTGGCTTGGAGTACCGTTTTGTAGGCCACTCGATATGCCCAAACAGCATGGTGTAGCTGTTTGTCCCAATCAGAGCGTTTAGTGTTCACTAATTTCGTCAGTACATTGCATAAGATCTTATTAGTGCTCTCAGCTTGCCCATTAGCTTGAGGGTGATAAGGGGCAGACTTCTTGTGTATTACCAAGAATTCTTGGAGTAGATTTTCAATCACTTCGTTCAAGAAATGAGTGCCTCTATCACTTACAAGCTCTATAGGTAGTCCATATCTCGTGAATACATTCTCAAACAAGAATTTGGCAGTTGTTTGAGCATCGTTCTTGGTCGTAGCCTTTACCTCTACCCACTTGGTGAGATAATCTGTTGCAACAATGATGTATTCCGCATGAGAACCTTTAGCTAGGGGATTAATAGGACCTACGAAGTCTATTCCCCACTTAGAGAATGCACGTCCACCCATCATAGGTTTCAGTGGCATCTCATCTTTGCGTATAGGGTACTGAGTCCTCTGACAGACATCACAACGTTTCACATAGGTATGTGCATCCATGTGAAGGGTAGGCCACCAAAAGCCCGCAAATAGGACTGCCTTGATCACCCGATCCGGTCCAAAGTGTCCTCCTGCTACACCTTGGTGAGCAGTTTCCAAGATCTTCAGATATTCACTTTCGTGGACACATAGTCTCAGGTAACCATCTTTACCACACTTATATAGATTATCACCAATGAGTGAGTAATCCAGGGCTTCTTGTTCTAAACTCCTTTTCCTAGCCAGAGTCATGTCTGGAGGGAATGTGTTTGTCCTCAGGAATGATACTAGTGGTTCGCTCCAATCTGGCACAATGGATACTTGATAAAGAGTGGCGTGTTCCACTGGTGGTTTAGTGCAACAGATTGGGCATTCCTTGCACAACTTTTGGACATCCGCTTCCATAGCTGGCCAATGCACTCCGAATCTCTTTAGAGTCTGTAAAGTTCGTTGCTTTGAATGGTGTTGCTCTAATGCACCTACATGTGCTAATTGCAACCATTTAGCGTACTCATCCTCTTCTACGCAACAAGCCAAGATCCCTTGATCGGTGTGCTTGTACATGCTTCCTGCCATGATGTGATACTTTTGGGCTTTTACAACCTCTCTATTCCGTGTGTTTACAACTGGGTGATTAGGCCCGTATGTCAATACTGGTACCAATGGCTTAGCCCATTGCGGCACAACTTCCAAATTAAACAAGTAAGCATCAGGAAGATCATCCGATACTCTTTGTGGGGCTTCTCCCAATGTGAGCCTGGAGAGATGATCAGCTCTCAAATGAGTCCTACCTTTTCTTACCACAACTTCAAAGTCATATTCCATGAGCAAGAGAAACCATCTTACTAATCTTCCTGTATTGCATGGTTTATTTACAAGATATAACAATGCCTGATGATCAGTAAAAAATTTAAACTTATTTGCAAGCAAATAGTGTCTAAATTTCTTAACCGCATATACCATGCCTAATCCTTCTCGCTCTGTAGTGGTGTAATTCCGTTCAGCCGCATTCAATTGTCTACTGGCATAGGCAATTGGAAGATCCATATTACCTTCACCAGTGGGTTGTGCAAGCACACATCCAATGGCATAATTGGATGCATCCACATGAACGTGGAATGGCTTATTCCAATCTAGCGTGGTCAAGATTGGTGCTGAACATAATCTTCGTTTAAGCTCTTGGAAGGAATTCTCACATTCATCCGTCCACTCAAAGTTTGTCAGAAGTCCATACATGGGCTTTGCAATGACAGCATACATGTGTATAAATCGTCGATAATAACCACAGTGCCCCATGAAAGCTTGTACTTCTTTGACATTCTTTGGCCTAGGTAGCTCTGCTATGGCTCTCACTTTTTCTTCGTCGGTAGATATGCCATTCTTTGACACTATGTGTCCTAGAATCTTGCCTTGCCTGACCATAAAAACGCATTTTTCTGGGTTCACGCAGACTTGATACTCTCTACATTTGTCAAAGATTTGTCTGAGTTCAGGAATATGGGTTTGTCTAACATTGGAATGAGCACAAAGGTCATCAACATAGACTTCTAAACTCTTCCTCAGGAACTCCTTAAACACATGGCACATCAGCCTCTGGAAGGTAGCTGGTGCATTGGTAAGCCCAAATGGCATTACTCTAAAGGCAAAAATGCCCCATTCTGTGGCAAAGGCTGTCTTATGCTGATCCTCTAGAGCTATGGCTACTTGATTGTAGCCCGAAAATCCATCAAGGAAGCTGTACACTTCCTTGCCTGCCACTCTTTCTAAGAGATGTTCTGTGATGGGAAGCGGATAGTTATCTCGAATAGTGGCTGCATTAACCTTCTTCAAGTTAATGCACACGCGCAGTTTGCCATTCTTCTTGGGCACCACTACGATGGGTGATACCCATTCAGTGTGCTCAATTTCATAGATAAATCCAGCTTCGACCAGTCTATCTATCTCTTCCTTTATCTTAGCAGCATAATTATCGTTATATGTATAAGGCTTCTGCTTAGAGGGTTTGGCATCTGAAGTCATGGGGATGGTGTGTGAGCATATATCAGGGTCAACACCTTTCAAATCCTTGTAACTCCAAGCGAATACATCTCTGTATTCTCTTAGCAAGGCAATCAATTCGTGCTCTTCTTCTTCTGTCAGGTCATGGCCTATATACGTGCATCTCTCCTCTCCTTCTTCCATGGCCACTACTATTTTCTTGGTAGTTTCTTTGTTATCATAGGCCTCTCCTACTTGTGCCTCTCGTTTAGGCATTCTTATCATGACTCTCCTGTCGTCTATCTCATACTTCTTAAAATTTTCCGGGACCTCAAACAAAGATTCTTCCTCTTCTGGTGAGACTTCTCTCTTCTTTCGTTTCTTTCCTTCTTCCTTTGGGCTCACGTGTGTTGCTAATCTTACCTCATTTGTAAGCTCTCCATGCCTCTGGGGTTGAAATTCTACTTCATGGAAGTATTCTTCATCTGATGCAAATGGTGGGTCCATAATGATTGACTCTAGATCGGAGTCACTTGCATCCTCAAATGCATCAGGGCTAGGTTCGCATTCTTCTAAAACTGCCTCTCCCATGATTGGCTCTATGGAGAAGACTGAAATGTCATAGCCATCCTCATCACAGTGAGGTGTCCATTGTTCTTCATTGATGGCTACGTCCATGGTTGCTAAAATTTCCGCCCAGCCATGGGGTTTGAATTCCTCGTCTGGGAAAACTACAGGTGCATAGGCTGGGTCTTGAATGGGTCTATGAGTTTCTTTCGCACCTACCTCTCTGGCTTTCTCTCTCTTCTCTTCTTCTACTGCTACCTTGCACATCCATAAGTGAGTGTCTTCATGCATCCATGAGGATCCAGACCCTATGGAATGCACCGATTCTGTATCCTCTTTGGCTCTATGGATGGGATTCCATTGGATAGGAGGGACATCTCTATGAGAATAATCCTTGAGATTGACTTTGGTCGTGACACCTAAGTGTTGCAGGTACAAAGAATTGGTCCCCCAATCCTGCACCACTTGCAACTGTTGCATAAATGGTCTTCCCAAAATCATCTCATAGGCATGATTTTTGCTGAAGTCACATATAGCAAAACTATGTTCAAACTCGACACCACAAGTGGTGAGAGTTATTCCTTCTAGCAATCCTAGGGGTCTCTCTATGTGACCATCGGCCATCTGCAATTTCATTCTCGTCGGCCTGAGTGCCGGCTTGCCCCAACGCTTCCATAAGGAGGTGGTGGCAATTGCAACTCCTGCACCTGAGTCCAAAATTGCCTTGGTGGTGTACTCCTGGTAGGTGATGGGCAGATAGGTGTTCCCTTCTTCACCTTCACACATATCTCCTATCTTATCCAAGGGAATTTCTGGCACTGTCCTATGGGATCCTGCCTGGGAACGAGGTTTTGCTATCTCTGGTACTTGTTTGGCTACATGTTTCCATAATTCAGGTCTAACCTTGAGTAGCTCTTCTAACTTGAGATTACACTGCACGTTAGTGTTCTTCACTACCTCTGTGTTCCTAGGTATGACTGAGTCGTCGTTCCTTACCATGATTGTGGGTGCTCTCATACATGTGGATTTTGCTTCCCATGGGCCTCTGAAGTGGGGTAGCTCTTGTATGGAATTAGACTCAAAATCCAATCTCTCGTGAGACTGAGCACTCTCATGTTCCCCGTAAATAGATGGGATGTCTTGTGGGAATTGGTCGTGTGCATCGTCCACAAGTTCAAAAGGAGGGGCGACCTCGCTTTCGTTATCCCATTTGTCTTCTTGAATCTCTCGTAGGAAGTCTGGTGCAAACCGATTCATAGAAGAAGATGTGTCTGGCTCCGTAGAATTAGGCACATAAGCAACCTGGGAAGGAGGGCTTATTCTATCGTTGGCTCTTTCCTCGTTCTCATAGATAGCTGGAGCACAAGCTTCCTGGGGAGGGTTACTTATTCTATTACTTTTCCGAACAGGCTCATACGCTCCCTGAGAAGGAATGTAGGCAACCTGTGGAGGTACACAAGCTTCCGAGAGAGGCTCTTGTGCTTGTTGGAGGGGAAGATAAGCTTCTTGAGGAGGCACATGGGCTTCGTGAAGAGGCTTGCTTATCCGTTCTCTTGCCCTTTCCTTTCTTTGAGGGGCAGGTTCCTTTTCTGATTGTGCCATTAACCTCTCTATTCGCTCTAGGGAGGGGGAATTGTCTGGTTCCATGGAATTTGGCACATAAGCTTCCGGTGGGGAATGGGTCATGATTTTACTTACATTCTCCCTTCCTTGATTTTTTTCTTCCTTGGCAGCTCTAGCGATTATTCCCTCTAATTTCTCTAGAAGTCCATCCAAGTGTAATTGCGTCCTGGCTGAGCCCGAGTAATTGAAAAGGCGACTGGCTTCAAACATAGTCTGAGCCAATGCGACCATTTTCGCGCACAGTTTGGTTCTTTCTATCTCTAGGTCAGCTCTAGGGTAACACTTGTCATGATCTGTGACATTTGGCCCTTCTTGAATTCTGGCCTGATATGCTTTAAGCATCATGTCTATGTCTTCCGGAATGGGATCAGCTAATACTGATCCCACTCTAGGGGGTGGTGGAATCGTATGACGTGGGTTGGAAGGTGGCGGGTCGGAGGGCGATGGGAGTGGTGGTGATGGGATAGTGCGAGAGGGGGTTTGAGAGGTGATTTCAGTTATCCTAGCTTTGGTTTCTCTTATGCTTTCCTCAAGTTCACTCATCTTTTTAGCCCATTGTCTTTTCATTCTTTCCCGACTATCTTTCCATGCTCTAGTCCTTTTCTTTGTTACGCTCTCGGTTTCACTAACCTCTGAATTCTTATCCTGGTTTACCCCTTGATTCTGCTGCAAGGCTTGAGCGCGAGTGACTACCTGTACGGGAGCAGTGGAGGTGACACCTCCTGTGGAATCTACCACTAACCCAATAACGTTGATTGGAGTGATTTTTGGCATATTATTAGGATTCTTAGGGCAATCTCGTAAGAGATGTTCTTTTCCACAATCTTGGCAAAAACCTTGGATCGTTACTGACTGGGGTTGTGTAGGTGGTGGCAAGGGACAATCACGAATGAGGTGATCTCCTTGGCATCTGTAGCACGGTCCTCTTGGGAATGGAGGTCTTATTTGCCTAGATTGAGGCCTAGGATTGGGGTTTGCATACATGACGTTCGTGTAATCTGACTCCCAACTAGGTTCGTTTGTCTCTTCGCTATAATAGGACTCACCATGCTCAGGAGACTGCATGTAGTAGGCCTGGGGGCTATCAACATGTGTAGAATCAAAGCTATGGTCACTCGGGTCACTTTCTGAGATCAATGGGGTTACTGGTACTATAGCTCTATTCAGGTTCTCTTCTGCAACAGTATACTTTACCGGAATCACATTAGCTGGGGCTGGGGGTTGTTGTGCTAGCACAGGTTGAGGCCTTTGTTGGTTTTGGTATTGTGGTTGGTAATTTTGTTGTGGCCTGCCATATGGTTGTGGAGGGTACGGGTTCTGGTATCTTCCTGGCTGCGGGTATGGCTGAGGGTAGGGTTGCCTAACTGCCTGCTTGTTGTATGGGCAATCTTGTGCGGTGTGATTGGTGTATCTTCGTTCTATGGTGCAATATTGGCTATTTGGATTGACCTGGGGTTGAGCCATAATGGGACACACGTTTGCCATGTGGTCGCCACCGCATGTATAGCACCTCTTCGCTGGGGCAAACCTTGGGATTTGTTTGCTAGTTACACCTAATTTTTGAGCTACTTTTTCGGCAAGTTCCTCAATTGATGTGGACTGCGTGGAAGAGTGAGTAGATGCACTATCTGAATCTTTGTAGATTTTGGAAAGCTCTAGTTCTTCTCCTAGGTTATCTTCAATGTCAATGCACATACGTACACACTCTTCTATAGTCCTAGGGTCTTTCAGATACACATAGGATCTCAATTTCGTACTCAGCAATCCGTCGAGGAATGAGGCTACTTGTTTGGCAGATGTGGGTAGCTCCGAAATAGGGCACCTTTCAAGATATTGTCTAAATCTTCTTCCGACCAACCTGACAGTCTCTTGGGGGGTCTGTTTGAAGCTGTGAATCAATGAGGAGGTGTTGTGTCTTATGCCGCTCTTAGAGAACTCTACAATGAATGCCTCTAGGAGTTGGTCTATGCTCCTGAACTGCCGCTCATCCAATGGCTGAAACCATGTAAGTGCCGTATTCCTAAGGGTTAGACCGAAGGCATTGTACTGTGTGAACAGATCCTCCACTTGTTCAGCTCTCAAGACTTGCTTGAACTCCGCCACATGATCATAGGGATCTCCTGTGCCGTCAAAGTAATTCTTCATGGACTTAACTAGCTGGGTGGGTCTCAAAGTTCTTGTGTGCTCTCTAGGCCTCGGCAGAGGGAATCCATCTACATTTCTTTGGTTCCTGTGGGCTCTAAGCATCTCAGGTTCTACCCTATTCGTCTCCATCCTCGTTCTTTCTCTGCCTACTGGGTTGGCAAAACTTACTTCTGGTCTATCTCTGCTTCTGTCTCTTTGCGTACCATGAGCTTGGGATGTTCCAGCTCCAGGGTGACCATAGGATACGTTCGATCTTGGTTGGGGGAAAATGAATTTACCCTTCCAAGTGTAAGCATGCCTATCATTTTCTGTCACCACAAAGATCCTCTCAGAAGTGTGATCTAAGTAGGTCACTCTGCCTGGGCTATCCGGATCCTTAAACTCATAGATCATGATTGTTCCTATATCAGTTGGCTGATTGGATTTATACCTCCAAAAGGCTTCATCAGTTTCTCGATTGAGGAGCAACTCTATGCTCTTGTTGTCCTGGGGTACCCACTCAGGTGTGATAATCCTAGTGAGAACTGATTTACCTCGAGGGGTTCTAGGTTCCGCACCCATGTTCCCTTGTTCCAAGTCACCTAAGTCCGCTTCTGAGATTACATTCCCAAATTCATCCGTCCTATCTGGGTGACTGGTGACTACGTATATGGTTCCTTCTTTATCCAGGTATGCACCGTTTTCAAATTTGACAGCTGGGTGCTCTAGTCCTATGGATTGATCAGGGTTTTTAATCTGGACCACAGATCTTCCTAGGCCGTCCTCATAGATGCTAGCACCTAATCTGTTGGTCCTAAGGTATTCCAACTGTGTTTTGTAAGGGCCTTCTACCCTGTACAAGTAAGGCACACCTGAACTTCCCGTAGGTCTGTCCATGCCTTGAGACGTCTCTGACTCACTGGTCTCAGAGCTAGGGTAATTCGAGTGGTGGCTCAACTGCTGGGCCTAGGACCTAGCAGTGTGGTTGACACTAGCCTCTGAAGATCTAAGGCTTTGTCTCTCCCTTGCTAAATGTCGTCCTGATCTAAGGTTCATATGCCTAACTAAGGAGCCCAACTCTTGGCCCAGAGTACAACCTCGTTGCCGATCAATTGGTATCAGCCACTTGATTCTTTTTAGTTATTTATCGTGTTTAAGGTCTTGTCTGATGTTACGTCATCGGAATACTTGAGTGTTCTTTGTGCTTTCAGGTTGACCGTTCCACGTTAGACTCTTTTCCTTTATGTTATCGACAGTACAGAGATTAAGTTTTTAGCTTGAACTTGAGTTTTTAGGTAGTCTTCAACTTGATAACTGCCTATCGTCGCTCTGACTTACTCCTACCTCTCGTCGTTCTTAGCCTAAGCTATGAATTGACAGAGGGGGTTAAAAGTGTCCAACCTTTTGTTTCCTGCTCGGTCGCCCTTGAGTGCCCAGGAAATGTGTTCCCAAGCTCGCACTTACACTTGCTTAGAACGCCTCTCGATGCTCTGTAAGAGTTTCAAAGTTAGCTTTGAAATTTACATTCCAAAGACAGAACCAATTATTTTCATTCATGTAGCACAAACACAAACTTGCATAGTGATTTTCAAGAAAACAATCCTAAGGACCCCTGACTTTGATCCCCCTGGGTATGGTCAACTTCAAAATTCCCTAGCAAATATTCCTGATCTTAATTTAAATCCCTGTGAGCTTTCCAACAAAACAAAAATCACGGCAAACGGATTTCGTATGAGAAAGTTATGCCGGTTCAGGGTTTTGGGGCTAAAATAGGATTGCGCTCGGTTATCAGGCAAACAGGAATTCTAAAGTTACTTGGGTCGTGTCCTCGTAATGCAATGCTACACCCTTGTGTTTGTCCCACACTTGGCCAAAATTTAGACCACTACTTTTGCCTTGAAAATTTGACCTAAATTGCCCTTCTAACGTGTTCGCAAAGTCTGTCGGTCGCGATTGACAGGTCAGTCGCGATCGACGTGTCGATCGCGATTGACAGGTCCGTCGTGGCTGTCAGTCGCGATTGACTGGTCAGTCACGATTGACAGGGGTTACGAAAAGTCAATCAGTCGTGGTCAAAGGGTCGTTGACTCTGTCGGTCGCGATTGATGAGTCGATCGCGATTGACAGGTCTGTCGATCGTGGTCAATCAGTCGTTGACTGTGTCGATCGCGATTGACAGAGCCGTCGTGGTCTGTCCGTCGTGGTCAAACAGTCGTTGACTGCGTCGGTCGCGATTGATGAGTCGATCGCGATTGATGAGTCGATCGCGATTGACACGTGTCGCGCGTATGATCCGTCAGTCGTGGTCAATCGGTCGTTGACTCTGTCGGTCGCGATTGACAGAGCCGTCGTGGGCTGTCGTTCGCGATTGATATGTCGGTCGCGATTGACAGGTCTGTCCGTCGTGGTTTGTCGATCGCGATTGACAGAGCGATCGCGATTGACAGAAATTTGTGGAATTTCAAAAAACTAAACACATTTTTGGGAAGCTCTAGGCCTGTAGGTCATGGATATGCACTTTGTTTAGCAATTAGAGCAATTTTTCTGTCGGTCGCGATTGACAGAGCTCGGCGACACACAGACAATTACTCAGATTTCCGTACCTGCGCGGAGTGCTGGGCATGATGATGCAGCCTGTACCTGCAAGACAGCTCAGAAAACATGCAAAAACAGCACATGCAAATTCGCTCTCTCGCTCTCTCTCGCAAGTGAAATGAGGGAAATGAGGTGGAGATGGGGATATAGTCAAAAAACTGAAATTTTCGCGATGATGGAGATGGAGGTGGGAGATGGTGATGATGATGATGGAAATGAAGATGGTAAAGAAAGTAAAAGAAAATCGATGAGAGTGAAGAAAATACCTACAACTCCAACGCGTCAACTCTACGTCTTACCATCACACGCTCGTCCTCAAAGCTCGATCCCCGGCAACGGCGCCAAAATTTGGTGTAGCTCAGTGATGAGTAGCACCTCCTTTAATGTCAATCCGGGAAGACGTGAGGATGGTATGAAGACCTCGAGCAAGTGGCGGCACAAGTGCGTGAGTGAAAAGCACACAAGCATGCACACACATACACACACACGCGCACACACACGGCAAGACAAAGAGAGAGAATCAATGGAGTTCTTTAGATTACTTTCAAAAGCTCTTACAAGTTCGTTTCAATTACAATCTAACCTCAAAAATGAGCTCTCTAGCTCCTTTTATAGTTTTTGACTAGCTTTGGCCCTGTCCAGACCTAGTGTCCGGCCTAGTTAAAAATTAGGTTCCAGGGCTTATTTGGGGGCTCAAACGAGATCTAAAAAATACGAAAATTGGTACGCAACTACTTCTAAGGCTCCTCAAGCTCAAGGACTCCTTGGCTTGCACAAAATGGAGCTACAAAAATGTGAAATGATATTTACAATGATTGTTAGTGATAAAAATCACTGTTGTTGTAGGGATTTCTTCTAGTGATCTGCCATACATATCTTCGAGCTCCCTACTTGCTCTTCCTCCCTGCATGTCCATCTCTTTGATCTGCATTAGTGTCTTGAAAAAATATTGGCCTTCTTGCCAGATCTTCTTTGACTGCCCTGTTTGCTTGTGCTGTCCCTTCGCTCTGACTCCCTTCTTTGACTTTCACGTCTTGTAAGTCCTGGTGTACCAAGACTACTGCCAACACCAACCCAACTAGAAGTAGTAGAAGTAGAAGAGGATGAAGAAGAGATAGAAGAACAAGAGGCAAACGAGGAGTATGATCAAGAATATGAAGAACTTTCAGAACTAGCAAGTGCCCCGGCATACTCGGCCCAAATAAAAAGATTATAGGAAACCATGAAGCAGGTCCAAGAGCAACACAAACTGTCGCTCGAGACAGGAAAGATGATCATGAGCCAAATGTTAGCCGAGGAGGGTGTGCATGACATGTTTATCGAATCAATGAATTTGCACCCTGACACAGTAGGCTTAGATGAGGCTGTTCATGCAGCCATGACTTATATTCATCGATTTGAGAAACGAGTGCCTACCCGTCTCATGCGATCTGGTAAACAAATCCACATCAATGTATCAGAATCGGGAGGTAACACACAAACAAAAGAACATCAGGAGGAACCACTCTCACCACCCACCTCACCTCTCACTACACAAGTCGCCTCACCACCTGGCACTACCACACCTATTTCTGCCATTACCACAGTCGTCATGGGAATTCCTCTCTCTCTCGACATCCAATTCGGAGGAGTTACCATGCCCACCTTCACAACACTCTTCACAAATATCACATCCACCCCACCCACTGTTCCCATCTACACAGTCACACACATGTTCGACACAATGGAAACATCACTAGCCACAGCACCACTCCCACCCCCCACGCAACCTCAATCTCCCATACCCCCTCCACCTACCTCACCACTTGACTCCACAACATTCACAACTCCCTTCCCCTTCCCCATTCCCCCTGCATCTTCATCTTTCCCTGCATCGTTTAATGTAAATACTATATTCATGGCATTACATCAATGCGTGTATCAACTTCAGAGTGAGTATCAAGCTCTCGAAGACCGTCATCATCAACTGACTACGAATCATCAACAACTACACAGACGGCTTACAATTATAGAAGAAGAAAATGTAGACCTCAATCAATGTTACACCACTCTCGAGCAAGCTCATCAAACCCTCCTGGAGACACCCCAACCATCACAAGAGTCAGGTGTCAAACAACTTGACGCCTTATTGGAGGTTTACCAAACAGATAATCTGAGAGTCCGGCGAAATTTGACTCTACTCAGAAAACACATGGCTACAGCCCTTGAAGAAAACAAGCGTCTGCAGAAGCAAAACAAAGAAAACCTGGAAGCTGCCATGGAAGGCTCTCCCCATGAAATCGACCTAGAACAATTCAAAGCAGTTCCCTCAGAAATAATGAAAACAATCTTGGAAAGCTATGCTGATTTATTAGAAGCACATGATGATTTGGAAAGGGAACGGGATGAACTACGTCGCCAGCTCAAGGAACAGGAGGCACAACCCAAAGTCATAGAAACGACCTCGACTTCAGTGGAAGTAAAGACATTAATAGAGCAGGTGGCGGAACTGCAGAAGAAGTTACTGGAATATGAAAGGCATCCCTCTCCAGTTGTAGAACCAGAGCCAAATGAATTGGTACCCATTGAGGTGGACGAAACGTATGAGGAACCATATGTTCCTATGCCGATGCCAGGTGGTCAGCAAACCTCAGAAGGAATGGACACCTTGGAAGTCGAAGTACCCGAATGGCTCCACACACTAGAAAAAACAACGACAATCCATGAAGATCGAGTGGAAATCCAAATCCAATCAATGAACAAATTAGAAGACACCATCATAAAGTCAGAATATTTCCGCAGTATGTCTCATCATAGATGGATCGGCACCAACGACGATCAGTATGTGCCATACTGTGTACTCCTAGCAGATTACAATGCGGAGATCCAACGCCGATGTGGCAAACCTCCAACTTTCACCACACAATTTGGGCCCGATGATATCCGAGAGAGTGCTAAAAAAGGATCCATTCATCAACCCACCTAGAAGATCTGTCTTCTCGAGACCTACCCAGAGATGGTTCGTACTTGGACTAACATGCCACTCTTTATTAAATACAATCCCTGTTATGTTCTAGTCTTCCGTAGATGCACCTGGCCCGAGTTTACCATTGCTGTCAAGAACATCAAAGGCTGTGCAAAGTGGTTAAATTATGTTTATCTAGCACCTCCACAAGGACCTCCCACTGTGATTTATATAATTTCTACCATCCGTCACTGGAGCATTCGACTACGGAATACCCCTAATGTGATGGCGCAAATGTGCATGAAAATCTTTGAATTAATGCTGATCACATTCAAGACATTCAAGAATATTAAAGAACCCCACTTCTCAGGAGTTGGCTTTCTTACAGGCAACCAAGATCTGGTATACGACATGAGCACCACCCCATCAATAGAGGTAATATATGCTTGGCACGCCAGAATCAAGTACCTCCCAGCTTGCTTTAAACAGACATTCGAGGAGATGTTCGTAACAGGATTCTGGGAATATCACTCAGAAATATTTGTACCCAGGCCCTCACATCTCCTCCACTTATTCGCTATGGAAAGAACTATCCATTCAGAACAATTGCGAGTGCCACATCCGGACGTCCCAGGATCAGTGAATTGGGATGCATTGTTAACAGACCTAGTACAGGGGCTACGATTAGAAGAACACCACCTCGCTGCCGATGTTGTTCAATATTATGTCCAAGGCACAGCTAGACAAGGGTCTGTCAGAGACGACAGACGCGATAGAGGGGGGGGGTGTTGGCAGTAGTCAAGGAACTGAAGGAGTCACAAGACAAGGAAGCCTACGTAGGGAGTCGGAGCGAAGAGAAAGCACAAGCAGACACAGTAGTCAAAGAAGATCTGACAAGTAGGCCATTTAAATTTTTCAGGCATCAAAGAGTTGGGCACACAAGAAGAAGGAGCAAGTAGGGAGCTCCAGGAAATGTATGTCAAAATGTTAGAAGAAAACCCTACAAAAATAGTGATTTTCATCACTAAAAACCATTGTAAATACCATTTCATATTTTTGTAGCTCCATTTTGTGCAAGCCAAGGAGTCCTTGAGCTTGAGGAGCTTTAGAAGTACCTACCTATCAGTTTTCACATTTTTTAGACTCCGTTTGAACCTCCAAATAAAGTAGAGAACCTAATTTTTAACTAGGCCGGACACTAGGTCTGGACAAGGCCAAAACCTAGTAAAAAACTATAAATAGAGCTAGAGAGCTCATTTTTGAGGTTAGGTTGTAATTGATTTGAACTTGTATGAGCTTTTTTGAAAGTAATCTAAGAACTCCATTGGTGCTCTCTCTTTGTCTTGCCGTGTGTGTGCGTGTGTGTGTGCATGTTAGTGTGCTTCTCACTCACGCACTTGTGCCTTCACTTGCTTGAGGTCATCATACCATCCTCATGTCTTCCCGGATTGACATTAAAGGAGGTGCTACTCATCACTGAGCTACAACAGGGTTTTCAAAGGTGGAGAACAAAGTTGAACCAGAGATGGGAGTATGGAAGATGAAGGTTTGCTCTGCGGGTTGGGTCGTCGAGGTGATGTCTCCAGCTTGAGTTCGAGGAGGTGATGGTGGGGGTGTGGGTGTGGGTGGTAGTGGCTTGGTATACTGTTCAACAGTGACTGTGTGTTCTTGGTCAGGTGTTCTTGCTTCTTGGGAGGTTGTCTCAATTGGTTGAGATGTAATAATAGGTCCTTCCACTGTAGTAATGGGAATCTGGATGTTTTTACCGGACCATGGTCGTGTTTGGAATCTTTGCAAATCATATTGAACGGGAGGTCTTTGTATAGCTGTTCGAACTACTTCTACTACACCATACGTTTTTGCCATCAGTAAGGGACCCTCACTGTATTCTGAGTCGACTCCAGCTTCTTCCAAGAGTTGAGCCATGAGCATTCTACTATTTTGTTCGTTGAGCAATTGTTGCGATCGCACTCGTTCCATGATTTGATATAGCCTTCGAAGTTCTGCTATATATGCTGGGGCTCTAGTGGTTTCTTCTTCTTCTGCTTCTTCTTCTTCTAGGTGTCCTGGCTGTTGACCCTCTTGATTGTCATTCCAATGTACATGGCAGCCTTCTGTGGATTTCCTCCATCTTTGGGAAGAGATGCCCTGTTCTTCTGTGTCCGAGAAGAATTCGACATCAAAGAGTTGGGTATTCTGCAAGACTGATTCAAAGTCGAAGGTGCTCAACCCTTCAATGCCTCTAGTCGTAGAAAATTCAAATTCAAATGGGACAAGAGGAGCCAAAGGGGCAGCTTGGGATGTGCCTTCAAACCTAGATCTAGGTATTCTGATGATAAAGGGAGGCACAGTGGCATCCCGTTGTGGAGAGACTTCCGGAGTCGTTAGAACTTCGCATGTCTGGACACAGGGAATTGAGCTCCTCATGCACTTGGATTGATGTGTGGAAGTCTTGAGTCTCTTAGACATTTGTAGTTGTGACCAAGTTAAAACACGTTCAATGGGTACATCATATGCTAAGCACCTGTAGATAATGTGTGTGATTGCACAACAACCATTTACCACTAGCTTCCTAGATGACCTTTTATTTGCTTCATATAACTGCTCCATAATCCATACAGGAAGCTTAATCGGCAATGCTCTTATCTCCGCCAAGTAAAGAGCAAACTAGATCTGTTTGTGGGGCTGAGTGAATCGATCTTGACCAGAAAACGCAAAATGTTGCATGCACATACGAAGAGGAATGGACACATTTGGTGTGAGTGCTGCCATATCTTTCAACTTTTGTAGCTTTCAGTTCATCTTAGTGGGGATAAGAGCATCCTTCTTAGAGGGCACATGCATGCTGTGCATGTTCAAAGCAGAGCTCACCAATTCTAATGTGAATTCGAACCTTTTCAACTCATTGTTGTCCAATAAGGAAGGAAGGACAAATGATCCTCGTTTATCTTTTTCTTCATGCGCCTGTAATGTTGAGACCAAGTAGTAACATCGTAGGAGATCTGGTTTGGGTAAAGGTGCTGCAAAGTACTCGGCCATCCCTACATGCTGCTATATGGTCTGCAGATCTTGTGTGTTCTTGAGAGTTTCAAACTCCTTGGAAAAGAACTCGAATCTAACCCATGACTTGTCATACTCACACTTGGACTCCCAGATATACTTGGCCTCTCCTAAGGGCCCTGGCATGCCATTGAACCAATGAGAATTTGCATGGACTCTCTTTGTGATTCCTGTGGGAGGATCCGATACAGGTATTTGCTGGAGGTGTTGCAGCTCTACACGTCGTTCAATTGGTGGCACATCAATACGTAGATTGTCCACATCAATCCCTACAATACTTACTCCTGCCTGTGAGCTTGAGCTTGCTGCTTTTGCCATGAGACTACGTGTAGCTGTTGATGCTTATCTGCTAGAAGAAGAGAGGCACATTAGCATTGCATAGGAAACAGGATATTATGGTGTTCCCTCCACATACTAACATGACATTTCAAGTGGTTAGGGGTTAGTGGGTGGAGTGTTTGTGATGTGTGAGAATGTTGGTTAGTAGGTTAGTGTTCATCCTAGATGCATACTTTGGATGTGCAATGTACTTAGAATGCACCTACATCAAAGGGGACTGATTTACAAAATTGGGTCAGACGGTTTGATACGGGGTTTAAGTCTCCAAACTTTGATGGTGGAATCGTAGCTTTTATTGGTGATGACACGTAAAGGTTTGTGGACTGGATTGTGTTGGATTTGGGACCTTTTGGGTACCCATTTCCCGACATTCCTAGGTGTGACTGAAGATGTAGTAGTGTGGAGTGTAGATGTTTGCCCTGGGATTTGTGCTAAGGGTGCTTGTGAGTGTTGATTCAATCTTTTGAATGGAGGTGAAGCTATTTGAGCTCGTAAGCAGGTTTTGGGCACCCATATCTATCTAGCATTTGGGATAGCCTTCATTGACTGCTTTGAGAAATGGTTTGTCTAGATTGATGCCTCGGATACTCCTTCGTTGTGATCCTAGACGGTGTAGCGCGTTTGGTGCATCTTTGGGATCCTATCTCCAAAGTTGAGGGTTGTTCACCCTTGTGTACGCAGATCTGCTTCATGCCAAGAGGTATTTTATATTGCATTAGTCGTAGCTCATGCTTCTTGATTATCGGCCTTCTTTGTGAAGTATGTTGTCCTGCTTACTTTCCTCGAATCCTCTTTGAAAAAGAAGGGAACTCCTCTTTGGCTTCTGCACTTTTGTCAAGAGTGACAATCTTCTGCACCATAGAACTTTGGACAAGAATAGAATCTTTATCTTCATGTGTGTTCCTGGAGGGAACAAGATTTGGTGCCTCTTCTAGTGGCCTAAGTGCTTGATTTTCTAATTCAATTGTGATGCGGTTTTGGCCCACCCAAGCTTGAAAAAGTCCACTTCTTAGGTTGAGGTTGACTGCATGATCATAGATCCAGTCTTGGCCCAAGACAAGAGGTTCGGTAAGATCCTTGTCTTCACATACTAGCACTTTGACTGCCATTTGAGCCTCTCGAATGTAGAGGGGCAATTCCACCTCACCCATGCAAGGGGTTTCCACACCTCCCAATCCTATGAGACATGCCTCTATAGGATTGATCTTCAATTGCAGTTCTTGGCAGTAAGAAAGTCAAACTGCACTAGTGGCTGCTCCTGAGTAAATTAAGGCTCTCACAGTCCTTGTACTCTTTCCTTGTCCTACCTCTAGGGTCACAAAGGGTCGTCGATCGACTATCCTATGGGAACATTCACCTGAAGCCTCGCACATGGCCATGTGATAACCTATAGATTCTTGAGAGTCAGGCATAGGTTGATCTCTACCATATCTTCTCAATTTCATTCATCATATGCATTCTAAAGCTTCTGCCTGTGCTTCTTCCCTAATTCGCTTTTCCTCTTCCTTACGTTTCTTTGCAGTAGTGAGTCGATTTAACATCTCCTCCATGAGGGGTTCCTAATATAACGTGACTCTGCATCCACTTATGTAACTTGGTAGAATATCGCCTTCTAGAGTGGCTAGTTGAACCGCTCCACTTGTGGAGATCCAATTGATAATCGTTGGTCCATAGCCTCTCTTCTCTAACTTCCGTGCATGTTGCTTCAAGGTGTAGACTAGGACTAGGTCTCCTGCTTTCAAGCCCTTATCGTTCACATGTGCATCGAAATATGCTTTACATAAATTCCTACTGCAGCTCTCAATCGTGTTTCACCTAATCGTTCAAGATCGAAGATTCTAGAGGAGAGCTAATGGCCTGTCCAATCATGCTCTTGTGCTACTTTCAATGTAGGTATCAAAAAGTCGAATGGTAGCACTGCATTTTGGCCGAATACCATCTGAAAGGGTGTGGCTTGGAGTACCATTTTATAGGCAACTCTGTATGCCCAAACAACATGGTGTAGCTGTTTGTCCCAATTAGAGCATTTATTATTAACCAATTTTGTCAATACATTGCACAAAATCTTATTTGTACTCTCAACCTGCCCATTCGCTTGGGGATGATAGGGAGCCGACTTCTTGTGTATCACAAAGAATTCTTTGAGAAGGTTCTCAATGACTTCATTCAAGAAGTGTGTGCCTCTATCACTCACTAACTCTATTGGCAATTCGTATCTGGTGAACGCATTCTCGAATAAGAACTTAGTTGTTGTCTGAGCATCGTTCTTTGTTGTAGCTTTTACTTCTACCCATTTGGTTAGATAATCAGTGGACACAATAATATATTCAGCATGGGAACCCTTAGCTGCGGGGTTAATAGGACCAACAAAGTCTATTCCCCACTTAGAGAATGCACGTCCACCCATCATAGGTTTCAATGGCATCTCATCTTTGCGTATAGGGTACTGAGTTTGCTGACAAACATCACACCTCTTCACGTAGGTATGTGCATTCATGTGAAGGGTTGGCCACCAAAGACCTGTGAAAAGTATTGCCTTGATCACTCTATCTGGTCCAAAGTGTCCTCCTGCTACACCTTGGTGAGCAGTTTCCAAGATCTTCAGATATTCGCTCTCATGGACACATAATCTAAGATACCCATCTTTTCCTCGTCTGTATGGATTATCTCCAATGAGAGTATAATCTAAAGCTTCTTGTTCTAAGCTCCTTTGTCTGGCAATTGTCATCTCTTGAGGGAATGTTTTCGTTCTTAGGAAGGCTACTAATGGTTCGCTCCAATTTGGCACTAAAGACACTTGATAAAGAGTGGCATGTTCCACAAGCGGTCTAGTGCTACAGATTGGGCATTCCTTGCACATCCTATGGACATCTGCTTCCATAGTTGGCCAGTGCACTCCGAGTCTCTTTAGTGTTTGTAAAGTTCTTTGTCTCGAGTAGTGTTGCTCTAATGCGCCCACATGTGCTAATTGCAACCATTTCGTGTACTCATCCTCTTCCACACAACACGATAATATTCCTTGATCCGTGTACTTGTACATACTCCCTGCCATGATATGGTACTTTTGGGCCCTTACTACCTCCCTATCTTGAGTGTTGACTACTAGATGTTTAGGCCCATATGTTAGTACTGGCACTAAGGTCTTGGCCCACTGTGGTACAACTTCCAAATTAAACAAGTAAGCATCTGGAAGGTCATCTGATACTCCTTGTGGGGCCTCTCTGGAAGTGAGGCTTGAGAGATGATCTGCTCTCAAGTGAATCTTGCCCTTCCTCACCACTACCTCAAAATCATATTCCATTAGTAAGAGGAACCATCTTATTAATCTACCTGTATTGCATGGCTTGTTTACCAAGTTTGGGCACCACTACAATGGGGGATACCCATTTAGTGTGCTCAATTTCTGGAAGTGAGCCTTGAGAGATGATCTGCTCTCAAGTGAGTCTTGCCCTTCCTCACCACTACCTCAAAATCATATTCCATTAGTAAGAGGAACCATCTTACTAATCTACCTGTATTGCATGGCTTGTTTACCAAGTTTGGGCACCACTACAATGGGGGATACCCATTTAGTGTGCTCAAGCGGTCTATCTCTTCTCTGATCTTGGCAGCATAGTTGTCATTGTATGTGTATGGCTTTTGTTTAGAGGGTCTGGCCTCTGAGGTCATGGGAATCGTATGTGAGCATATGTCCGGGTCTACAACTTTCGAGGTCCTTGTAGCTCCATGCAAAAACATCTCTAGGTTCTCTCAGCAAGGCTACCAACTCTTGCTCCTCCTCTTCACTTAGGTCATGTCCTGTGTAGGTACATCATTCTTTACCTTCTATTGTAACTATGATTTTCTTTGTAGTTTCTTTGTTATCATAGGCCTCTCCTATGACGACTTCACGTTTAGGCATTCTTATCATGACTCTCCTATCTTCAACTTCATACTTCTTGAAATTTTCAGGGACCTCAAACAAAGATTCTTCTTCCTCTGGTGTGACTTCTCTCTTCTTTCTCTTCTTGCCTTCGTTTTTAGTGGTCACTTGTGTGGTTAATCTCACCTCATTTGTATATTCTTTGTGTCTCTAAGGGTGATCTTCCACTTCGTAGAAATATTCCTCATCTGATGCAAAAGGTGGGTCCATAATGATTGACTCTAGATCAGAGTCACTTGCATCCTCGAATGCATCAGTGCTAGGTTCACATTCTTCAACAATTGGATCACACATGATCGGCTCTATTGTGAAGACTGAAATGTCATAGCCATCCTCATGACAGTGGGGGGTCCACTGCTCTTCATTGATGGCTACATCCATTGTTGCTAAAATTTCTGCCCAACCGTGAGGTTCAAATTGTTCGTCAGGAAAAACTATAGGTGCATAGGCTGGGACTTGAATTGATCTATGGGTTTCCTTCACACCTACCTCTCTTGCTTTTTCTCTCTTCTCTTCTTCTACTGCTACTTTACACATCCACAAGTGAGTGTCTTCATGCATCCATGAGGATCCTGATCTTATGGAATGCACTGACTCAGTATCATCTTTAGCTCTATGGATGCGATTCCATTGAATAGGGGGCACGTCTCTATGAGAGAAATCTTTGAGATTTACTTTGGTAGTGACACCTAGGTGCTGCAAATACAAAGAATTTGTACCCCAATCCTGTACTACTTGCAATTGCCTCAAGAAGGGTCTTCCCATAATCATCTCATTAGGCCTGATTTTTGCTAAAGTCACATATAGCAAAAGTATGCTCAAATTCTTCACCACAAGTGGTGAGAGTTGTTCCTTCTAGTAGCCCTACGGGTCTTTCAATGTGACCATCAGCCATTTCTAGCTTCATTCTGGTGGGCCGTAACCCTGATGAGTGATAGGGAGATAGGTGTTTCCTTCTTCTCCTTCGCTCATGTCTCCTATCTTGTCCAAGGGTATTTCTGGCACCATTCTATGAGATCCTACCTGAGAACGAGGTTTTGCTATGTCTGGCACTTGCTAGGCTACATGTTTCCACAATTCAGGCTTAACCTTGAGTAGCTCTTCTAAGGCGAGATTGCACTGCACTTTCGTATTCTTCACTACCTCTGTGTTCCTAGGTATGATTGAGTCTTCGTTTCTTATCATGACCATGGGTGCTCTCATACAAGGAGACTTTGCTTCCCATGGGCCGGTGAAATGGGGTAGTTCGTGTAAAGAATTAGACTCGAAGTCTAACCTCTCTTGAGATTGGGCACTCTCCTGCTCTCCATAAATGGAAGGAAGGTCTTGTGGGAATTGATCGTGTGTGTCATCCACAAGTTCAATGGGAAGAGGAACTTCACTCTCTTTAGCCCATTTCTCTTCCTGAATCTCTCGCAAGAATTCTGGTGAATACCAATTCATAGAAGAAGAGGTGTCTAGTTCAGTGGAGTCAGTCACATAAGCTTCCTTGGGAGGAATGATTATTCTATCACTTGCCCTCTCCTTAGCCTGGGAGTTGGCTCCTTTTCCAGACTTTGAAATTATCGTCTCCTATCTGTCTAATAGACCATCAAAATGCAATGGTGTCCTAGTGGAGCTAGAGCAATTGTAAAGGCGACTGGCCTCAAACATGGCTTGAGCCAATTCCACCATCTTGGCACACAACTTGGTTCGTTCAAACTCTAGTTCAGTTCTAGGGTAACATCTTTCATGATCTGTTACATTTGGCCCTTCCTAGATTCTGGCCTGATATGCCCTAAGCATCATGTCTATGTCCTCAAGAGTGCAATCTGCTAAGACTGATCCTATTCGGGGTGGTGGGTGGGTTACCTGTGGTGGGTTAGAAGGTTGGGGAAAGGAAGGTGAGGGGGATGGTAGTGGGGGTGGTGTGTGAGAGTGAGCTTGAGATGTGATTTCTATGATTTTGGCTTTGGTCTCTCGCAGACTTTCCTCGAGTTCGCTCATCTTCTTTGCCCATTTCCTTTTCATACGTTCACGGCTATCTCTCCAAGCTCTTGTTCTCTTCTTATTCTGGCTCTCAGTCTTGCTAACCTCCACATTCTTTTCCTGGCCTAAGTCTTGTTTTTGCTTAAGTGGCTAAGCTCTCGTGATGACTTGCACTGGGGCTGTGGAAGTCACACTTCCCATGGAGTCTACCACTAAGACAATAACATTGATAGGAGCGATTTTTGGCATATTGGCGGGGTTCTTGGGGCACTCTCGTAACAAATGCTCCTTTCCACAATCTGGACAAAAGCCTTGAATTGTAATAGATTGGGTTTGGTTAGGTGCAGGTAGAGGGCAATTACGAATGAGGTGATCCCCCTGACATCGGAAGCATGGCCCTCTAGGAAATGGAGGTCTTATCTGTCTAGGTTCAGGTCTAGAGTTGGGGTTTGCATACATGACATTCGTATATTCTGACTCCCAACTAGATTCAATCGGCTCTTCATAATAGTATGAATCATTATGCTCAGGAGACTACATGTAGTAAGCATGTGGGCTATCAATATGGGTAGAGTCAAAACTATGATCACTTGGATCACATTTTGAAAGCAACGGGGTCACTAGCACTAAAGCTCCATTTGGATTTTCTTTTGCAGCTGCATACTTTACTGGAATCACATTGGCTGGGGGAGGGGGTTGCTGCGCTAGGACTGGTTGAGGTCTTTGCTGCCCTTGATAGGGTGGTTGATAGGGTTTTTGCGGCCTACCATACTACTGTTGTGGGTACTGACTCTGGTATTTTCCTTGTTTTGGATATGGCTGCAGATCATTTTGTCTAACCGCTTGTTTGTTATAGGGGCAGTCTTGTGCAGTGTGATTGGTGTATCTCTTTTCTATGGTGTAATACTGGCTGTTAGGATTAACTTGGGGTTGAGCCATGATAGGCCACACACTAGCCATATGGTCTCCTCCACATGTGTAGCATCGTTTTCCTGGGGCGAATCTAGGAATCTGCTTGTTAGAGACTCCTAATTTCTGAGCCACCTTCTCTGCTAGATCCTCAATCGACGTGGATTATGAGGAGGCGAGGCTAATAGAACTATCTAAATCTTTATAGATCTTTGAGAGCTCTAATTCCTCCCCTATATTATTCTCAATGTCTATGCACATGCGTACACATTCTTCTATGGATCCAGGGTCCTTCAAGTACACATATGATCTCAACTTGGTACTTAACAATCCGTCTAGAAACAAGGCCACTTGCTTGGCTGGAGTGGGTAACTCTGGAGTCGGGCATCTCTCTAGGTATTGCCTAAACCTTCTTCCTGCGAGCCTCACTGTCTCTTGAGGTGTTTGCTTAAAGCTGTATATCAGAGAGGATGTGTTATGCCTAATACCACTCTTGGAAAACTTAGTGGTGAATGCTTCAAGCAGTTGATCTATACTTTTGTACTGATCTTGGTGAAGTGGTTGAAACCAAGTCAATGCAGTGTTCTTGAGTGTTAGGTCAAAAGCATTGTATTGAGTGAAGAAGTCTTCCACTTGTTCAGCTCTCAAAACTTGCCTAAACTCTGCTACATGGTCATACGGGTCTCTTGTGCCATCGAAGCAATTCTTCATGGACTTAACCAATTGTGTAGGCCTTAAGGTTCTAGCATGTTCTCTAGGCCTTGAGAGAGGGAATTCGTCTGTATTTCTTGGATTCCGTGGGTCCCTATGTCTCTCCCTATCCATCCTATCAGTTTTCAATCCTTGTTCTCTCTCTTCCAAGTGGATTAGCAAAGCTCACCTCGGGTCTATCTCTACTCCTCTCTCTTTGTGTTCCATGAGCCTGAGATGTTCCAGCTCCTTGGTGACCATAAGACATAGTGGATCAAGGTTGGGGAAAAACAAATTCACCCTTCCAAGTGTATGCGTGTCTTCCATGCTCTGAGACCACAAAGATCCTCTCAAAAGCATCATCTAAATAGGTCACTTTGTCTGGGCTATCAGGATCTTTGAACTCATAGATGGTGAGGGCTCCCACTTCATTAGGCTTCTCAGGCTTATATCTCCAAAAATCCTCATCCGTCTCTCGATTCATGAGCAGATCTATGCTCCTATTGTCCTGGGGAACCCACTCTGGCGTGATTATTCTCGTGAGAACCGACTTGCCTCGAGGGGTTTTTGGCTCCTTTCCTAAGTTCCCTTGCTCTATGTCTCATATTTTGACCTCTCTGATTATGTTTCCAAATTCATCTATTCTTTCTGGTTGGCTAGTGACCACATATACTGTTCCTTCTTTGTCTATGTAGGAGCCATTGTCGAACTTGACTATAGGGTGTTCTAGTCCAATAGGCTAATCCGGGTTTTTAACTAGGACAATAGATCTTCTCAGACCATCCTCATAGATGCATGCACCTAAGCGGTTGGTCCTGATATACTCCAATTGAGTTTTGTAGGGACCCTCAGGTCTTTCTAGGTAAGCCACTCCTGAGCTACCTACAGGTCTTTCCATGTTGTAAGACATCTTAGAGTCACTAGTTTCTGAGTCTAGAGCATAGTGGTAATCACTCAACCATTGGGCCCAAGATCTGGCTATATGGTTGACACTAGCCTCGGATGTTCTAATACTTTGACGGTCTCTCCCTAGGTGTCTTCCTGATCTAAGGTTCATATGCCCTTCCAACTAACCCAATGATCCTTGTACAACCATGTTGTCACTTGTTCCTTTTGAGTTCCTTTGTATGTGTTTTCTTGTCTTTAATTAAGCATCATCAGGAGCACTTAAGTGTGTCGTACTTGATGTTCTTCGTCCACTTAGTTTAAGTTTTTTTCCTTTAAGTTGTCCCTTGACTGCAATTTAGCCTATTCTTGGACTTGAGAAATTAAAGGCTCTTCAAACTTGAGTATTCCTATCGTATCCCTAGTCAATTTGGACAACTACTCACACTTAGCCTATGCTAAGAATGGACTGAGGGGGTTAAGAGATGTTCCAACCTTAAGTCGCTCCTCATTGCTATGCTTGTCTGCCCAGGAAATGCGTTCCCAAGCTTGCACACAATGGCACTTGCTTTGCTTTCTCCAAAAGCTCTCGATGATCCTGTAAAAATCCCAAGTTTAGCTCCACTTTTTACCTTCAATTGACAGACAATTTATTTCAAACACTTTTAATGACCCTTTTTCCCTCTTTTCTATTGCCAAAAAATTTCCTCTGAGCTCCCTTGGTGTACCTACCCCTCAGAGGGTCAACTTCAAAATACCCCTCAGAGGGTCAACTTCAACTTCTGACAAGCCCTAGAGCTCCAAAAATGGATTTCATATCAAAAAGTTATGACAGTTCAGGGTTTAGGGGGTTAAAACAGACAACGAGGACCTCTCAGGAGTTTAGTGCATTTTTCTAAGGCCCTTGTAACGGTATAGGTGATTGAATATGCAAATATGCCCAATTTTTAGCCCAAATTTTCAAAAAATTACCCCTCTATTTTTTTGCCAAAAATGTCTGTCTATTGCGATAGACGGTGTCTGTCACGTTAGACACTAGCTGTCGCGTGGGGCTGTCTGTCGTGATAGATGGGTGTCTGTCACGATAGATGGGGTGTCGGGATAGACGTTCTCTGTGAGTTCTATCGTCCTTCATGATTTGGTCTGTCGTGATAGATGGTGTCTGTCACGGGGTCCTGTCTATCGCGATAGACAGAGTTTGTTGCGATAGATTGCGTCTATCGTCTCTCGTGCTTTTGTTCTGTCATGATAGACGGGGGCTATTGTGGTTCTCTGTCTATCGTGATAGATGGTCTCTATCGTGGGTCTTTGTTTGTCGCGATAGACGGGTGTCTGTCACGATAGACGGGGTCTATCGCCTTTCGTGGGATCTATCTGTCGCGATAGACGGGGTCTGTCGTGATAGACAGCCTCTGTCGCGGGGTGCAATCTATCGCGATAGAAGCTGTCTGTCACGATAGACTGAAAAAACACAAATTTTTTAGAATTTTTTAGTGATTTGGAGTGCTCTCATGGTGTAGGTTATCGTGCCAAAGATGCAATCAAAAAATATTAAGTTTTTCTGTCTGTCATGATAGACAGAGGTTGTCGTCTCGGGACTTGTGCAAAGTAAGATCGTACCTGTGCAAGCTGCTGGAGATGGTGGTACAGCTAGAACCTGCAGCAAAAGCTCAAAAAACACACAAAAAAAGATAGCATGCAAGCTCTCTCTCACTCTCTCTCACAAGTGAAATGAGGGAAATGAGGGGGGGAGTGGAATATGACCAAAAACTGAAATTTTTGTGAAGATGGAGATGGAGGTGGAGATGGTGAGGATGATGATGGTAATGATGGTGATGCAAAAACAAGAAAGAAAAGAAGAAAAATATGGAAAAGAAAGGATATTATCTATGACTCCAATGTCTCAACTCTACGTCTTACCATCACACGCTCGTCCTCGAAGCTCTCTCCCCGACAACGGTGCCAAATTTGGTGTCACTCTAGCACAATGGCAGGTACGAACGTGAGGAGATCCACCTCATAATTGTCAATCTGTGGAGACGTGAGGACTAGTATGAAGACTATGAGCAAGTGATGGCACAAGTGAGTGAGTGAGAAGCACACAAACATGCACACACATACACACACACACGCACACACAAGGCAAGCACAAGGAGAGGAACAATGGAGTTCTTTGCATTAGTCAAAAAGTCTCTTACATAAGCTCAATTCACAAACAATCTAACCTCAAAAATGAGCTCTCTAGCTCTTTGTATAGTTTTCTACCTGGCTTTGGCCTTGACCAGACCTAGTGTCCGGCCTGGTTAAAAATTAGGTTCTAGAGCCTATTTGAGGGCTCAAATGGAGTCTAAAAATTATGAAAATTGGTATTTAGCTAATTCTAATACTCCTCAAGCTTGAGGACTCCTTGGCTTGAACAAAATGGAATCTATTCTACCAAAAACGAGATTTACAATGTGTGTGTAATGATGAAAATCACTTGAGTTGGAAATAATTTATGGAAAAAATGATTGAACCTTGTTGCCGTATTGTGCATGACTGCTCTGTTGTGCCTGTATGCTCTTCTTATGACTTGTATGCCAATACCCTCACCCCCAAACCCACCCACCTTACCCCTCACTGAACACCAAACTTCTCCTCATGACACTACCACCATAATCTCCACCACCATTAAACATGATGTCACAACCCTCACGTCATCCTTATCACCTCTGGGTTATAGTTTTCGTTCTGATGTTATAGGAATTCCCATTCCCTCTGGCATCCACTTTGGATGGGCTGCCACACCTACATTCACAGCACTGTTCACCGACATCACATCCACTGCACCTACCGTCCCCATTTACATGGTAACACACACTTTTAAGAGCATGGAAACATCACCAGCTATGACACCACTCCCTCCCCCCACACTACTACAATCTCCTATTCCCCCTCCCCCCACATAACCTCTTGTTTCCACTTCATTCACAACCCCTTTCCCCTTCCCCATTCCTCTTGTATCCTCCTCTTTCCCAACATCCCTAAATGTAAATAATATTTTTTCTACATTACATCAATGTATATATCAGTTGCAAAACGAATATCAAACCTTAGATGATCGTCATCTTATTCTATATTTATAGACCAAAAACAACTACAAAAGTGGTTGACAAACCTAAAAGAAGAGAACATCGAGCTCACCCAACGTTATACTATGCTAGAGCATGCCCATCAGACCTTATTGGATACTCATCGATAGTCAGATTCTCCGGAGGTTAAAAAACTAGAAGATTTAATTGAACTTTATTAGTTTGATAATATCAAAGTCCATCATAATCTAACCTTACTGTGAAAGCATATGACCACTGCTTTAGAAGAGAATAAACGACTTCAAAGGAAAAATGAAGAGAATCTGGAAGCAGCAATGGAAGGCTCTCTTCACAAGATAGATCTAGAAAAATTTAAAGTCATTCCCTTGGATACAATGAAAACCATCCTCAAATCATATGCTAATCTTCTTGAATCACATGACAATTTGAAAAAATAACGGGACACCCTCCACCAACAGCTAAGGGCACAAGAAGAACCAACGAAGGTCACAATTTCTGTATCAACTACTGATGAGGTGCACACACTCAAAGCACAGGTGACCGAATTGCAAAGTAA
Source organism: Ceratopteris richardii (assembly GCA_020310875.1). Classification (NCBI taxonomy): domain Eukaryota; kingdom Viridiplantae; phylum Streptophyta; class Polypodiopsida; order Polypodiales; family Pteridaceae; genus Ceratopteris; species Ceratopteris richardii. The sequence continues at coordinate 137,139,497 of CM035407.1, forward strand.
GTTACTTCAATATGAATGCCAACCCTCCCCTGTCATAGAACCGGAACCGGAAGAACTGGTACCCATCGAAGTAGAAGAATCATATGAGGAACCTTATGTTCCTATGCCTATTCCAGGTGGCCAACAAATAGTTGAAGGGTTGGAGACACTTGAAGTCGAAGCCCCAGAATGGCTGTAGAAGCTTGAAAAAATGGGCATGGTAGTGGTGCAAATTCAATCAATGTCTAAAATTGAGGAGACCATTATAAAGTCAGAAAATTTTCGACTCATGTCCCATCATCGATGGATAGGTACAAATGATGATCAATATGTGCCATATTACGTGCTACTAGCAGATTATATTGCAAAAATTCAACGACATTGTGGCAAGGCCCCAACTTTCGCCACCCAATTTGGTCCAGACGACATACCTGAAAGTGCTACATAGGGTTGCATCTTCCAACCCACGTGGAGGCTTCATCTTCTAGAAACATATCCAAAAATGGTTTGTTCATCGAATAATATGCCACTCTTCATCAAATACAATCCATGTTACGTCCCCGTACTCAGAAGATGCACATGGCTTGAATTTTCCATCATTGTGAAGTGTCACGAGGAAGGAGATAAGGAAGAGAGCTCACACACACACTCTCACTCTCAAGGAGAAGCACACACACAGATTGAGGCAATGAAGAAATGATCTGCTTCTTCTTCTTCTATTACATAAAAGGAATGTACAAGAATGACCTCAAAACAAGAATACAACAAATGCAATATATAAAGATATCAGTACATAAGGAAAACCTAATGTCCATGAACGAGTGAGCTGGCAAGAGACAAATGTACCATCACTCTCGGTAGATAAATCTAATAAAGCTCAATGAAGTATCCCTGACATATACCGGCGTGACCACTATACATGTCAGAGAAACAAAAAACTGGTACGTGTCATCTTGGATCATCACATGTTGAGCTTGATATCTCAACACTCCCCCTCAAGCTCAATTCTATATCCTGTAATCCAAGCATCTCCCGAAATTTCTTCAACTTCTCAGCTCCAAGTGCTTTGGTGAAAATATCAGCAACCTGCTCATCTATTCTCACATAAACAAGATCAATATCACCTGCTAATACCTTCTCTCTGATGAAGTGATAATGTACCTCGATATGCTTTGTTCTAGCATGGAAAACAGGGTTCCGTGCTAACTGTATGCTGCTAAGATTATCACAATAGATAGTGATAGGCTTTTGCACTTCCACACCTAAATCTGCAAGTAACATCTCGAGCCATGATGCCTCACATGCTGCCATTGCAGCACCTCTATACTCAGCCTCTGTACTCAACAAAGCAACACTGGGTTGCTTCTTACTGGTCCATGTAATAGCTGCACCTCCAAGTGAGAAAAGAAAGCCACTAGTAGATCTTCTATCTGGAGTACTACCAACCCAATCTGCATCGGTTTTTATATCCCTTTTGCTCAAGGGAGTATCCAATGAGGACACACTTTTCTGCTTTTGGATCAAGCTTAGTCCTCAATTCATCTGGGACATGTACATATGCAATACAGCCAAAAACTTTCAGATGTGATAAGTTTGGCTTTTTACCTATAAACTTCTCTTCAGGTGTAACTTGATGTACAACAACAGTCGAAGTTTTGTTCATGATGTATAGAGCAGTATGCACAGCTTCTGCCCAATAACAATAAGGCATATTCTTCTCAGCCATTAAGGCTCTTGCTATTTCTGCAATATGTCTATGTTTGCGTTCAGCAACGCCATTCTGTTGTGGTGTGTACCTACATGAAAATTGATGCCGAATTCCGTGATTTTTTTAGAAAACTGCTGAACTCATTTGACATGTATTCACCTCCTCCATCAGATCTTAATGTCTAAATGTACTTCCCTGTGTGCTTTTCCACCATAGCTTTAAAATTCTTGAAGTGAGTGAACACCTCACTCTTCTCTTTTATGAAATATACCCATACTTTGCGTGTATGGTCATCAATGAAGGTAACATAAAACCTGCAACCGCCCATAGATGTGGTCTTTGCTAGACCCCAAACATCTGTATGTACTACTTCTAGTACATTCTCACTAACATGCTTGTCATGTGGAAATGATGCTCTTGATTGTTAACCAAATTGACATGCTGCACATACCTTTTGCATTTCTGCAACTTTGAAATTTGGTAGTCCATGGACAATCTCCTTTGACTCCATCAGTTTCAGCCTTTGCAAGTTTTCATGTCCAATCCGTTTGTGCCATATCTCTATATCTGCGATAACTACTACACCTTTTGCAAACATGGCTGCATTCATTTCAAGAATCTTCACATTTAAGGTGAACATCCTACCCACTTTGTTTCCTTTGGCAACCAATCGTCCATCCTGCTTGTACTCTTCTACATATAATCCATCAGCATTGAACCTGACTTGTAATCCCTGGTCAACCATTTGTCCAACAGAAACCAGATTCTTTGTTATATTTGGAACATGCAGCACATCAGCGAGATGTTTTACCTTTCCGTCCTCCATAGATAATGCTATGTTTCCTGTATGCTCAATAGGATGCGATGTATCATCACTTGTTTCAACATATCCAGGAACTAGCATTTTTTGCAAACTACTAAACCATTCTGCATGACTGGTCATGTGATTTGAAGCACCTGAATCAACATACCAGACATTATCATTCGATTTTGAAACACCAGCAGACATCGTATTCATCATGTGATGTTGAACCATAAACAGCTTCTCAGAATCATCTGCACTTGTGGATGCATAGTTGTTTTGTTGCCTTCTATTATTTTGATTCTTCAACCTGCAATCACGTTCAAAGTGTCTAGGTTTACCACAATTCCAGCATCCTTTACTATCATTACCTGAATCATTTGTTTGGAAATTTATGCGACCTCTTTGACTCCCCCTGCCTCGAAACTATCCTCTTCCTCCTGCATGATTCTGTTCTTGACCTTGGTCTTGGTTATTGTTTCCTCTTCCACTTCCAAAACCTCTACCTCTGCCTCTTCCTCTGCCAGAGTAGAATACCTGCTCAGAATTGGGCTTTCCTTGGGAGTTTGAATCCTCACCAAGATTCTTTTCTTCAATAATCAGCATAGATACCAAATCAACAAAATTCAGAATATGTTCCCTGGTCTGTATAGAAGTTCTAAATTGCTTATATGCAGCTCCTAAACCACGAAGGCACACTTCCACCTTATCATCATCATCTACATTCATGCCAATAGATGCAAGTGACTCACATATGCTTTTGATTTTTAAAGTGGTCACTTACCGACATGCTCCTTTTCTCCAATGTATGCAGCTCGTTCTTGAGTTGCAACTTCCGTGCCTTTGTATTGGTCTCGTACAAAGTGACCAAACTGTTCCAAGCCTCTTTTGGAGTCTTGGCATCCTGTATGTGTCCAATCATGCTATCTTGTATACTAACAAATAGCCAATACATTACCTTTCATGCTCCTTGATTCCATTCCTCATATGCTCTTCACTGTTTTGCAGTATGATTCCTTTCTGGTAACTACGAAGCATTTTCATTCTCTCCTTCAATGTACTTCCAGTAGCCTTTCCCCATCAGGAAATTCATAGTTCTGAATCTCCAAGCATGGAAGTTGTTCTTGTCCAGCTTATCGCTCATAAGCTGACTCATTCCATCTGCGTTTGCCATTTCTGCAACAATTCATGACACCGCAACACACTACAAGTAGCACTTCTGCTTGAACACTATCGCACTATGACGTGACGGTTTGATCTCAGAAAAACACAGTTTTTGTGTATCAACAGTACACGAAATCGCTTGAAATGCTGGATCTGAAATATATGAGTGTCGTTGAACACAACGCAAGTTACAGTTTCTGAAACTGACCTGGTTTTTCTGTGGGCCCCACCTTACGGGCTCGAAACGGAGATCGAGATGGCTCCGAAACTTCGATCTGACAAAAACAAGTGACCCCAAAAGGGATAACTCTCGAAAATATTTTGAGGTCTTCAACCTTCACGGCTATTTTCGTAGCAAACGGAGGCCGTTTGTGAAATCGCGTTTTCTCCATACCTTGTCGCGTAGTCTTCACCGTTGCCTTCTCGACGAGCTCTCTACAGCTACGCTGGCTCTGATACCATGTCACGAGGAAGGAGATAAGGAAGAGAGCTCACACACACACTCTCACTCTCAAGGAGAAGCACACACACAAATTGAGGCAAGGAAGAAATGATCTATGATCTTCTTCTTCTTCTTCTATTACATAAAAGGAATGTACAAGAATGACCTCAAAACAAGAATACAACAAATGCAATATATAAAGACCAGTACATAAGGAAAACCTAATGTCCATGAAGGAGTGAGCTAGAAAGAGACAAATGTGCCATCACTCTTGATAGATAAATCTAATAAAGCTCAATGAAGTATCCCTGACATATACCGGCGTGACCACTATACATGTCAGAGAAATGAAAAACTGGTACGTGTCATCCTGGATCATCACATGTTGAGCTTGATATCTCAACATGAAGAATGTCAAAGGATGTGAGAAATGGCTAAATTACATGTACCTCGCACCGCCACGAGGACCGGCCATAGTAGCATACATGATATCCACCATCCGCCATAGGGTGTTAGATTGTGAAATGTCCCTGATGTTATGGCACAAATGTGTATGAAGATATTCGAATTGATGTTGGTCACCTTCCAAACTTTTAAGAACATTCAAGATCCTCATTTCTCAGGAGTCGATTTCATTGCAGGAAATCTAGACTTAGTATAAGACATGAGCACAACCCCTTCCATTAACGTGATATATGCATAGCATGCAAGGTTCAAGTACCTCCCAGCATGCTACAAATAGACTTTTGAGGAGATGTTCATTACAGGGTTCTGGGAGTACCATTCCAAAATATTTGTCCCCAGACCCTCACATCTTCTCCAACTTTTTGCTATGGAGAGGACTTTACATTCCAATCAATTGCATCTGCCACATCCGGACGTTCTAGGGCCAGTCGATTGGGATGCCTTACTAACAGATTTAGCAAGGGGACTAAGGCTAGAAGAGCATCACCTGGTGTTGGAACTCAAGGTCAAGCACAAGCATGGAAGCACATCAGAAATGTGGACACACATAAGAAGAAGGAGCAAGTAGGGATCTCCAAGAAGTACATGTCAAATTTTTAGAAGAATTCCCTACAAAAATAGTGATTTCCATCACTAAAAACCATTGTAAATACCATTTTCTATTTTTGTAACTCCATTTTGTTCAAGCCGAGGAGTCCTCGAGCTTGAGGAGTATTAGAAGTATCATCCTACCAATTTTCATAATTTTTAGACTTCATTTGAGCCGTCAAATAAGCCCTCGAACCTAATTTTTAACTAGGCCGAACACTAGGTCTGGACAGGGCCAAAACTAGTCCAAAAACTATAAAAAGAGCTGGAGAGCTCATTTTTGAGGTTAGCTTGTTAGAGAATAGAGCTTTTGTAAGAGAACTCTTTTGCGATCGAAGCTTTCCATTGTTCCTCTCTTTGATCTTACTTTGTGTGTGTGTGTGTGTATGTGTGTGCATGTTTGTGTGCTTTCACTCACGCACTTGTGCCTTGACTTGCTTGTGGTCTTCATACCGGTCCTCACGTCTCTGCGGATTGACAACTAAAGGAGGTGGTGCTTACGCTTGAGCTACACCAAATTTTGGTGCCGTTGCCGGGGAGAGAGCTTCGAGGACGAGCGTTTTGATGGTAAGATCGTAGATTTGCGACGTTGGAAGGTAAAAAAATCTATCATTTATGTTATTTTCTGATTTTTCTTCTTCATCTTCTTCATCATCATCATCTCCACCTTCTTCCATCTTCTTCTTCATAGAAATTTCTTGTTTTTTAGTGCATTTTCACCATTTTCATACCATTTTTCATGCATTATTGTGTGGGAAGGAGTTAGGAAGTGCAAGGGAGAGCAACCGCCTATGTTTTTCATGATTTTCAGCTCATACAAAGCTCATCATTGCTCGGCGCTCAAAAATCCAAAGTTCCCGCCAAAAAATGCGATTCTGTGATGAAAATCGCGATTCTGTGAAAATTCAAATTTTTTTGAAAAATCACGATTTTCTGTTTCCCGCCTAAAAGCTTGCTGAAAGAATCACGATTCTGTGGTCATTCTCAGAATCGCAATTCTGTGGTTGTGCTCAAAATCGCGATTCTCACAAATCACGATTTTCAGCCAAAAAACACGATTCTGAGAAAACACGATTCTGTGCTTGTGCTCAAAATTGCGATTCTCTAAATTTTGAAAACCACGATTCTCTGAGACAAAATTGCGATTCTCTAGAACACGATTCTGTGAAAACACGATTTTGTGAAAACACGATTTTGTGAACCACGATTCTATGAACCACGATTCTGTGAAAACATGATTCTCTGCTAAAAATCGCGATTCTCAAAAACACGATTCTCTGCTCAAAATTGCGATTCTCAAAAACACGATTCTCTGCTCAAAATCGCGATTCTCAAAAATCACGATTTTCAGCCAAAAACACGATTCTGTGAAAACACGATTTTGTGAACCACGATTCTGTGAAAACACGATTCTCTGCTCAAAATCGTGATTCTCAAAAACACGATTCTCTGCTTCAAATAACGATTCTCAAAAATCACGATTTTCAGCCAAAAACACGATTTTGTGACAACACAATTCTCAAGGTATAAAATCGCAATTCTTTGATTTCACAGCATCGCGATTCTCTGATTTCACACAATCGCGATTCTCTGGTTTCACAAAATCGTGATTTTTTCCAAAAGGTCCTGTTTGCCTGTTTTGACCCCCAGGAGCCTGATTTGACATAACTTTCTCATCCAAAGTCCATTTTTTGAGCTCTATAGCTCGTTGGAAAGCTCGTTTTGAATCCTACATGGGCTCAACTCTTTTTTATAAGAATAATGCATTGATTTTCAGATAGGATATTTTGAAGTTGACCCTCCGGTGGGACCAAGAACCCAAGGGGACTCCAAAGGATTTTGAACCATACTAAGGGGAAATTTTGGAGTCTTAACCCAAGCTTATGAACCTGAGATCTGGTAGACACCTAGGCAAGGATAGACAAAGCATTAGATCTTCTAAGGTTAGTGTCAACCATACAGCTAAGTCTTGGGCACAACAACTAAGTGGTCATCCTTACAGACTAAGTTCAGACACAAGTGACTCATAAATGTCTTTTAGCATGGGGAAACCTGCAAGTGGCTCAGGAATTGCCCATCTACAAACACCAGAAGGTCCCTATAAGACACGACTGGAATATATTCGGACCAACCGATTAGGTGCTCGCATCTATAAGGATGGCCTGAGACGATCAGTGGTCCAACTCAAAAATCCAAATCAACCCTTTGGACTTGAACACCCAGTAGTCAATTTTGAAGAAGGTTCATACATTGATAAGGAAGGAACCATGTAGGTGGTCACCAACCTACCAGATAGAACCGATGAGTTTGGAAATATCATTCATGAAAATGAGATAGGAGACCTAGAACAAGGAAATGTAGGACAAGGACCTCACACTCCTAGAGGTAAGTCAGTTTTGACCAGAGTGATCACTCCAGATTGGATCCCTCAAGACAACAAAAGCATAGAACTATTCTTGAATAGAGAAACAGAGGAAGCTTTTTAGAGATTCAAACTAGATCAACTTAGCCAATTGGGGATAGTCATCATCTACGAGTTCAAGGATCCTGAGATACCAGAACATGCATATACTTGGAAGAGTGAATTGATTTTCCCTCCACCAAGATCCAATGTTTCCCATGGCCTCCAAGGAGTAGGATCATCCAAAGCTCATGAAACCCAGAGAGAAAGAACGAGAGAGAGACCTGAGGTAAGTTTTGCACACACTGTGGGCATGAATAGATCAGGATTTGAAGGTGAAAGACCTGAAAGACCTGAAAGAGAGAGACATCAAGCACATAGGCAACAAAGAGATGAGCATGATTTTCCATTGCCTAGACCCCAAGAGCACACGAGAACCCTTAGACCCACTCAAGTGATCAAGGCAATGAAAAATTATTTTGACGGGACAGGGGATCCTTATGATCATGTGGCCGAGTTCAAACAAGTGCTAAGAGCTGAACAGGTTGAGGATTTGTTCACCCAGTACGAGGCATTTGGTTTGACTCTTAAGGGTACTACCTTGGCTTGGTTTCAACCATTGAGTAGTCGCAACTATTGCGATATAGGTCAACTGCTAGACGAATTCATTGTAGAATTTTCCAAGAGTGGTATCAGGCATAACACATCATCTTTGATCCAAAGCTTCAAACAAACACCCCAAGAAATAGTGCGACTAGCAGGTAGAAGGTTTAGACAGTACCTAGAAAGATGCCCTGCTCCAGATCTACCCACACCAACCAAACAAGTGGCTTTGTTCTTAGATGGCTTACTGAGCACAAAGTTAAGATCATATGTATACTTGAAGGAGCCTAGATCCATAGAAGAGTGTGTGCGGACATGCATTGACATCGAAGATAACTTGGGTGAGGAGTTAGAATTGTCCAAACTCTATAAGGATTCTGATAGTTCTACTAGTCATACTTCAAAAATCTCCTCGGAAATAGATGAGATAGCTGAGCAAGTTGCCAAGAAGCTGGGAGTCCAAAATAGACAAACACAAAGAGTCACCTCATTGAACCGATGTTATACCTGCGGAGGGGACCACATGGCTAACATATGCCCAATGAAAAACCAAAACATTAGAGAAAGGAATGCTCCATATTGCATATTGAAAGAAAATACACAAATCACACGGCTCAAGATTGCCCCTACAATAGGCAGGCTGTTAGAGAGACTTATCAACAACCTTACCAACAAGGTAGGTATCAAAACCAATACCAACAGCCATATTATCCACCACAACAGCCGTATCAAGCACAATATAGACCACAACTAGTCTTGGGAAACCAACCATCAGCTCCTGCTAACGTGATTCCTGTCAAGTATGCTGTGGGAGAGGAAAATCCAAATAGGGCATTGGTGCCACTAACCCCATTGATACCAGATAATGATTCTCATGCTCATAGCTCAGAACACTCCCATGAAGGTTGTCCACATGCTTATTACACAGAGTCACCTGAACATAGTGAGATTTACGCGTATCAATATGAGGCACCACCTATGGAACAAAATTGGGAGCCTGAATACTCCAATGTCATGTACACAAAAGTAAGACCACAAGCCCCTAGAGGACCATGTTTCAGATGTCAGGGCGACCATTTCCTTCGTGATTGTCCCCACCCACCATCTCCGAGTCAAGGACATGCTATCACCATATAGGCTTTTTGTCCTGATTGTGGCAAAGACCATCTCCCCAGAGATTGTCCAAGAAACCCCTCTAGTGCACCCAAGATTACACCCCATAATGTGGTAGGCTTAGTGACGGATTCAAGTTCAAGTTGCAGTAATGTGGCACCTATACAGGCAGTTACTAGAGCACAAGCATTAAAACAGGATAAACTAGTAGAGCAATCAGAGTTGAGTGAATCACGAGAACCTAGTAAGAGGAAAACAAGGATATGGAAAGATACTAGAGAGAAGGCTAATCGCAAGTGGAATAAAAAGTTATCGAAACTAGAAGAAAGCTTGAAAGATGCAAAAACAAAAATAGAAGACATCGCATCTCAAAACCCGTTGCCTGCCGACACTCCATCCACTCCACCTCATCCCACCCCACCACCCATTGTAAATAGGCCGCAACCAGGGTCTGTTCTTGTAGATCCAACCCAGAAGGCTTGGACATGATGTTCAAGGCCTATGAGGCTCGTCTTCAAGAAGGGCCAACAGCTACAAACCTAGACAAGAGTTACCCTAGAGCTGATTTAGAGATTGAACGGATGAAAATGTGCATGAAAGTGGTAGAACAAGCTCAAGCTATACTCGAGACTAGTCAAAAGTTCAATCAGACAAACTTTGTCAAACCCGATTTGCATTTCCAGGGCTTACTAGAAAGATTAGAGCAGTTGGTAAACAAACCACAAGTTTCTTTACCTCCACAGGCTCAACCAGTTATTGAGAGAAGAAGCTCACCACCAAAGGGAGTGTATGTTCCTAATTCCACGGATGTTGGAATACCTCCTTCAATTCAGGAGCACTCTCAAGAGTTCTTGCGGGAAATACAAGAGGAGAAATGGGCCAAGGAAAAGGGTAATTTCCCTCCTATTCATGAGATTGATGACCTTCATGATCAATTTCCCCAAGACATTCCATCTATTTACAGAGATGAAGCAGAACAACAAGAAGATGAAAGGTTAGATTTTGAATCTAATACCTTAGAAGAATTGCCTCAATTTTCAGGCCCTTGGGAATCTAAATCTCTTCAGATTAGAGCTCCCACAATATTGGTAAGACATGAAGACTCAGTGGTCCCAAGGAACACTGATGTCGTGAAGAACACAAAGGTTCAATGTCATCTCACTGTAGAAGAGCTGCTCAAAGCAAAACTTGAGCTATGGGATCATGTCAAGGATCAAGTTCCAGAACTTGATTCCAAAATGCCAAAAGCAGGCTCTAAGCAAAAAGTACCAGAGATACCTCTAGACAAAATAGGGGACATGTGTGAGGGTGAAGAAGGTAATACGTATCTTCCAATCACCTACCAAGGTTACACAACCAAAGCAATCATAGATTCAGGTGTTGGTGTTGCTATTGCGACCACCTCCTTGTGGAAGCAATGGGGAAAACCCACATTAAGACCAACTAGAATGAAGCTTCAAATGGCCGACGGTCATTTTGAAAGACCTCTAAGACTGCTCGAAGGGATAACTCTAACCACTTGTGGTGTAGAGTTTGAGCACACATTTGCTATGTGAGACTTTGAGAAAAATAATGTTTATGAGATGATCCTAGGAAGACCCTTCCTATGACAATTGCAAATAGTACAGGATTGGGGGACCAACTCCTTGTACTTACAACACTTAGGAGTCACCACCAAGGTCAATTTGAAGGATTACTCCTTCAGAGATGTGCCACCCCTACAGTGGAATCCTATCCACAAAGCAAAAGAGGATTCCATCTCTATGCATTTTGAAAGTTCAATTGATCCATCATGGCTGCATGAAGATACTCATTTGTGGATGTGCAAGGTCATAGAGGAAGAGGAAAAACGTTTAAAGGCAAGAGAAGAAGGAACTTCGCCAGGAGATAGACCAGTTAGGGACCCAGCCTACACACCGATGATTTTTCCAGATGAGGAATTTGAGCCTCATGGCTAGCCAGAAATCTTATCCACCATGGACATTGTTGTCAATGAAGAACAATGGACACCTCATTGTGATGAGGAGGGTTATGAGATCTCAGTGTTCATGTGTCAGCCCTTGCTAGAAGAATGTGACCCTAGTGATGTCAGAGAAGAAGAAGAGAATGACGATGATCTAGAGTCCATTGTGATGGATAGTTGCTTTAACTCAGAGAAGCACTATTTAGAAGATGTCTGCGTGTTTAACCAGAAAGAAGAAGAACCTCTCACAAGCATTAAACGGTAAATTCAAAGGATGGAAGTGAGAGCACTCAAAAGAAAAAGAAAAGAAAAGCAATGAAACACGAAGAGGAGGAATCATTGTTTGAAGTACCAAAAAACTTCAAGAAATATGAAGTTGACGATCGCAAAATTTTGGTACGAATGCCTAAGAGAGAGGCCATCATAGGAGAATCATATGATAATAAAGAAAAGACCAAGAAAATTATAGTGACCATTGAAGAGAACGAAGAGAGATGCACATATATAGGAGATGACCTAAGTGCAAGAGAAGAAATGGAGCTCGTAGCTCTATTAAGGGAATATAGGGAGGTGTTTACGTGGCACTATAGAGACTTGAAAGGGGTAGATCCAAGATTTTGCTCTCATACTATCCCCATGACTACTGATGCCAAGCCCACCAAACAGAAGCCCTACACATATAATGATACATATGCAGCCAAAATAAAAGAAGAAATTGATAGGCTGATTGAGGCTAGATTCATCTATGAGATTGAGCATACTAAATGGGTGTCCCCCATTGTAGTGGTGCCCAAGAAGAATGGGAAGTTGCAAGTGTGTATCAACCTTTAAAAAGTTAATGCCGCCACGATCAGAGATAGTTATCCACTTCCAATCACGGAACACCTATTGGAGCGTATTGCAGGCAAGGAAGTTTATAGCTTCCTTGATGGATTTTCTAGTTACAATCAAGTAGCCATTGCCCCAGAAGATCAACACAAAACAGCTTTTGCCACAGAGTGGGGAATCTTTGCATTTCGTGTGATGCCATTTGGGCTCACCAATGCACCTGCAACATTCCAAAGGCTCATGTGTCATGTCTTCAAAGAGTTCTTGCGAAAGAGCTTAGAAGTGTATGTGGATGATTTATGTGCTCATTCCCAAGAAACAAGATTTCACATCCCCGAGCTTAGACAAATCTTCAACAAGTGTAGAGAATATCGAGTGTGTCTGAACCCAGAAAAGTGTGTGTTCATGGTGCATCAAGGTAAAATTTTAGGTCATATTGTTTCTAAGAATGGAATCTCAACAGACGAAGATAAGGTACGAGCCATAGCGGAGCTGGCAAGGCCAAGGAATGTTAAGGAGGTACAAGCCTTTATGGGCCATTGTGGATATTACCGTATGTTTATCCACATGTACGCGATCATAGCTAGACCCCTTTATGCCTTGTTGTCTAATTTTGAGTGGAGCGACAAATGCAAGAATTCTTTCAATGAACTGAAGAAATGTTTGTGCACAACACCAATACTGACCACTCCTGATTGGAATAAACCATTCCATGTCCATGTGGATGCATCCAATCATGCCATAGGATGTGTGCTAGCACAACCCACAGGTGAAGGAAACTTAGATTTTCCCATAGCATATGCTAGTAGACAGCTCACCACATTTGAACGAAACTATACCACAACTGAGCGAGAGGGCTTAGGCATGGTATATGCTGTGAAGAAGTTTAGACACTATTTATTGGCCAACAAGTTCAAGTTTTTCACTGATCATCAAGCTTTGTTATATTTGGTCAATAAACCTTGCAATACTGGACGCTTAGTAAGATGGTTCCTCTTACTAATGGAATATGACTTTGAAGTTGTTGTCAGGAAAGGTAGAGCCCACCTTCGGGCAGATCACCTTTCTCGCATTACTTTAGGAGAGTCACCGCAAGGAGTGTCTGATGAACTACCTGATGCTTATCTATTCAATTTGGAAGTTGTTCGCAAATGGGCAAATAAGTTGGTATCAGTCCTCACCTTCGGACCCGCAAATAAGAATGTGAAAACCTCACAAGAAGAAATTGTAAAATCACAAAAATATCACATATTGGCAGGAAGCATGTGCAAACAAGATACGGAGGGTGTACTCGCTTGTTGTGTTGAGGATGATGAACATACTAGCTGGTTGCAACAAGCCCATGAAGGATTTCTAGGAAATCACTATTCTAAACAACGAACATTGCAGAATCTAAAACGTTTAGGAGTGTATTGGCCTAGCATGGACAAAGAAATTCATGAGTGGATTAAGAATTGTCCTGTGTGCCAGGAAAAACCCCCAGTGGAGCATGCAACCCTTTATCAAGTGTCATTAATTCCAGATTGAAGTACTCCATTGGTAGAGTTTATGAGGTCGGGAAGATTACCCAAAGAGGCTAGCCTAGCAAGAAGACGAAGCATGGAGCAAGAGGCTCAAGGCTATGCCTAAGTAGGAGAGAATCTATACCGAAGAGGCAAAGATGGTTACTTAAGATTGTGCGTTCATGAATCAGACTATTTAAAGGTCTTAGAGACTGCACACAGTGGTGTTGCAGGTGGACATTTTGGTCCTGACCGAGTGATCAAGACCATTCTATTCTCAGGACTTTGGTGGCCCAGTCTCCATATGGATGCACATACCTATGTGAAGAAATGTGACACATGCCAATGTGCACAATATCCAGTTAGAAAAGATGAGATGCCTTTGAGGCCAATGATGGGAGGACATGCATTCACGAAATGGGGTATAGACTTTGTAGGTCCTATTAACCCCCCAGCTAGAAACTCCCATCCAGAGTACATTATTGTAGCCACAGATTACCTTACCAAGTGGGTAGAAGTGAAAGCCACAACAAAGAATGATGCTCAGACAACGGCTAAGTTCTTATTTGAGAATGTGTTCACAAGATATGGATTACCGATAGAGTTGGTAAGTGATAGAGGTACACACTTCTTGAATGAAGTCATTGAAAATCTTCTCCAAGAATTCTTGGTGATACATAAGAAGTCTGCCCCCTGTCATCCACAAACTAATGGACAAGCCGAGAGCACCAATAAGATCCTCTGTAATGTATTGACAAAACTGGTAAATAATAAACGCTCTGATTGGGACAAACAACTACATCATGCTGTTTGGGCTTCTCGAGTTGCCTATAAAACGGTACTAAATGCCACCCCATTTCAGATGGTGTTTGGACACAATGAAGTACTACCATTGGACTTCCTCATCCCAGCCTTAAAAGTAGCACAAGAGCATGAGTGGAAGGGACATGAATTGTCCTCTAGGATCTTTGATCTCGAAGGCTTAGGTGAGACAAGGCTACGAGCGGCAGCAGGCATCTACGCTGCAAAGAAGAGGCAAAAGGCATACTTTGATGCACACATCAAGGATAAGGGATTGAAAGAGGGAGATCTAGTGTTGGTTTATACACTAAAACAACATGCCCGTAAGTTGGAAAAAAGAGGATACGGACCCATGATCATTAATAGAATTTCCACTAGTGGTGTAGTTCAGTTGGCCACTCTAGAAGGAGATATCTTGCCAAACTATATTAGTGGATGTAGAGTCAAGTTATACCAAGAACCTCTTACAGAGGATATTCTTACAAGACTCAACACTGCTAAGAAGCGAAAAGAAGAGGAGTTAAGGGTGAGGGAAGAAGCACAGGCAGAGGCCAGAACTCAAAAGCCCCAAAATATCACATGGATATGTGCAAAAAATCAGGCATACTTACTTCTCAAGTCATTGACCGAGGTCCCTTTGTGACCATTGAAATAGGATCAGGAAGGGTGCAAGGAGTGTGAAAGCATTGATTGACTCAGGTGCAACAAGTAGTGCAGTTAGACTGTCCTACTGCCAAGACTTGCAGTTGAACATCAATCCCATAGAAGCTTATCTCATAGGATTGGGAGGTGTGGAAACCCCTTGTTTGGGTGAGGTGGAACTTCCCATTTACCTTCAAGATGTTCCAATGAAAGTCAAAGCGTTAGTGTGTCAAGATGAGAATCTTATAGAACCACTTGTCTTGGGTCAAGATTGGATCTATGACCATGCAGTTAACTTAAACCTAAGAAGTCAAATTTTTCAAGTTTGGGTACATGAACAATGCATTACAATAGAATTAGGGAACTGCATGCTCACAGATCATGGCACCACACACTCTCTTAGTCCGTCTAAGACTAATCTTCACGAGCAAGATGTTGATTGTGTCAAAAGCTCTATGATCCAGACGGACTCAATCACGGAAGGACAATCGCAAAGGCAAGCAAAACCTCCTTCTTTTTTGAAGAGTAAAGCATCCCCAGTAGTTCAACCTAAGAAGCAAGCACAACAGTTCAAGACAACTGCTATAGCAAATAGAAAGACACCATTCAACAAGGAAGCAGTTTCGGGCATGATGCAGATCTGGGTACACAAAGGAGAGCAACCTCCAACCTTGCCCTCACAAACCCCATTCAGGCAATCCAACCAGGCCAGACGACGAAGGAAGAAGCTCGGACAAGCTCAACCACAAGATTTTTGACAAATTTGGGTGGCTAAGAAATTAGTTGCAACTCAACAAGGGCGATTACACATGTGGGTACCCAAGAAGCTCTTACGTCTGCAACAACCTATGCTCTCCCATACACGAAAAGTCTCAACAAAGAATCCAAGGTGAGGCAAAGGTCAGAACCAAACACCAAGAACAAAAGTGAACCAACTAACCTCTCCAACGCGAGTCAGGCGACCAGCCACAAAGCTATGGGTTCGGAAACCAAAAGCATCAGCGGCCCCTACAAAACCAAAGTACCAACCACAAGAGACACCACAATCAAGAAACCAGCCAAGGATGAATAGGCCAAAGGTGCTCACTACACAGTCGCAGATCGTTCTGAAATGGATCCCCAGAAGGAGGATGGATCAGTTGTCATCTTGAGATCCAATGGATACCTCCACGGCAGATGGCATCAACATCCGCAAATAACATTGAAAGCCTCGACGAGCGACAACCATGTGCTCCTTGCACAACCCAGTCTCTTGCACCATTCAGGTCATGCATTTCCAAAGTATGCATTAATATAGGGCCACATTACGTGGCCGTGCATAAACACATTTGAGAGTCCCATGCACAAGAGCACATTGACATATGTCAACTATTTTTTATGATACTAATATCTGTCTTCTTGTTTGGTGACATTGTTCCTCAAAAAAAAAAAGAGTGAGAGGAAACACTTGTTTCTAGGTTTGGCTCATGAAACATGAATGAGTCATGCTTAGTTGAAGGTGGAACCATTGATTACTGGGCAGTTATTAGTTTTTGATACAAGTGTGTCTCGGCTAGCAGATGATATAATTGCTGCCTTATCTAGTAGATGTCAAGAACTTGGCATGAACATGGCATCACGAACTATGGTTTCCTCTTACCATGGTAGGAGTGAAGAGCTAGAAGGTCTACAACTTGAGTGATGCTTAACTATTGCATGTACGAGAGCATCCAGGGAGATATCTGCACGGGGTAGTTCTGGTACCCTTCAAATCTTTGTATATATACTGGATGAGAAGACTCATGCTTATGGTGAGCTAGAGAGAATATGTGAAACTAAGATCGGTGTAGTTATCAAATGTTGTTTGTCAAGGAATATAAAGAAATTCAATTCTTTGTATTTGGCAAATGATGCTTTGAAAAGAGGAGACAAGATCAGCCATTCAAAAGATCTCATCAGTGGACCATCAACACGGACATTCATCAACAATGTTCCATCCCAAAGGCCAAGTGTACAACACGAAGAGATGAACATCGACCTTCTTCATGGTACGTATCTTTACTTTGGAAACATCATAACCATGATAGCTTAGGAAACCTCTTCGTCGACATACCCTTGAGCACTTAGCTCAAGAACCCCAATTTTTGCACCAATATACTTCTTCCGATGCATTTTCCAAGTAAGCATGCATAGGGCTACATTACAAGGCCGTGCACAAGGCACATACTTTCCTCAACCCATGCACGAACACACTTACCCATCATCCACTATGGGTTATGAGTACTTAGCATGACTACTATGAACATCAACTTTGGAAGATCTAGAGGACATCAACGGAGACTCACAACGACACAATCATGCTGGAATCCAACGAAGAAGTACATACCAAGGCACTTGTTGGCATATAGGTCATATGAAGAGCATACAGGTACAATAGAGCAGTCATGCACAATACGGCAACAAGGCCTAATCATTTTTTCCATGGACCATTCACAACTCAAGTGATTTTAATCACTACACAAACATTGTAAATTCCATTTTTGGTAAAATAGACTCCATTTTGTTCAAGCCGAGGAGTCCTTGAGCTTGAGGAGTATTAGAATTAGCTACATACCAATTTTCATAATTTTTAGACTCTGTTTGAGCCCTCAAATAGGCTCTAGAACCTAATTTTTCACTAGGCCGGACACTAGGTCTGGACAAGGCCAAAGCTAGTGAGAAAACTATAAAAAGAGCTAGAGAGCTCATTTTTGGGGGTAGATTGTTTGTGAATTGAGCTTATGTAAGAGACTTTTTGACTAATGCAAAGAACTCCATTGTTCCTCTCCTTGTTCTTGCCTTGTGTGCGCGTGTGTGTGTATGTGTGTGCATGCTTGTGTGCTTCTCACTCACACACTTGTGCCTTCACTTGATCATAGTCTTCATACTAGTCCTCACGTCTCCACGGATTGACAATTATGAGGTGAATCTTCTCACGTTGGTACTCACCATTGTGCTAGAGTGACACCAAATATGACGTCGTTGCCAAGGAGAGAGCTTCGAGGATGAGCGTGTGATGGTAAGACGTCGAGTTGAGACATTGGAGTTATAGGTAATATCCTTTCTTTTCCTTATTTTTCTTATTTTTGCATCACCATCATCACCATCATCATCCCCACCATCTCCCACCTCCATCTCCATCTCCACAAAAATTTCAGTTTTTTGGTCATATTCCACTCCCCACCTCATTTCCCTCATTTCATTGTGAGAGAGAGCGAGAGAGACCTTGCATGCAATCTGTTTTTGTGTGTTTTTTGAGCTTTTGTTGCAGGAACTAGCTGTACTACCATCTCCAGCAGCTTGCGCAGGTACTTGATATTTTTTGAATGCATGTTTGCACGGTAACCTACATCATTAGAGCACTCCAAATCACTAGAAGTTTCTAAAAAATTTGCGTTTTTTTAGTCTATCGCGACAGACGCCGTCTATCGCGACAAACAAAACCACGACAGACGATAGACACCGTCTATCGCGACAGACCCATCTATCGCGACAGACACCGTCTATCGCGACAGACCACTCTATCGCGACAGACCACTCTATCGCGACAGACACCGTCTATCGCGACCGACCCATCTATCGCGACAGACACCGTCTATCACGACAGACCCATCTATTGCGACAGACCCATCTATCGCGACAGACACCATCTATCGCGATAGACAGTCCCCCACGACAGCTTGTGTCTATTGCGACAGACAAAACCACGACAGACGATAGACACCGTCTATCGCGACAGACCCATCTATCGCGACAGACATCGTCTATCGCGACAAACCACTCTATCGCGACAGACACCGTCTATCGCGACAGACACCGTCTATTGCGACAGACAACGTCTATCGCGACAGACCCATCTATCGCGACAGACAGCCCCCCATGACAGCTTGTGTCTATCGCGACAGACACCGTCTATCGCAATAGACAGACATTTTCGGCAAAAAATTAAAGGGTAAGTTTTTTGGAAATTTAGGCTAAATTTTGGGCATATTTGCATACTCAAATATTCATACGCTTACAAAGGCCTTAGAAGAAATGCATTAAAACTCCTGAAAGGTTCTGTTTGTCTGTTTAATCCCCTAAACCCTGAACGATCATAACTTTTTCATACGAAATCCATCTTTTGAACTCTAGGGCTTGTCGGAAAGCTCGTGGCATATACTACACGCGCTCAACTGGTTTTTATAAGAATAATGCGTTGATTTTCAGATATGATATTTTGAAGTTGACACATTGAGGGGTAGGTACACCAAGGGAGCTCTAGAGGAAATTTTTTTAGCAATACAAAAGGGGGAAACAAGGGTCATTAAAAAGTGTCTGAAATAAATTGTCTGTCAATTGAAGGATCAAATTGAAGCTAAACTTGGGGTTCTTATAGGATCATCGATGGCTTTTGGAGAAAGCAAAGTAAGTGCCAGGGCAAACAAGCTTGGGAACGTGCTTCCTGGGTAGACAAGCATCGCCAGGAGGAGCGACTTGAGGTTGGAACATCTCTTAACCCCCTCAGTCCATTCTTAGCATAGGCTAAGTGCGAGTAGTTGTCCTGATTGACTAGGGGTACGATAGGAACACTCAAGTTTGAAGGGCCTTTAATTTCTCAAGTGCAAGGATAGGCTAAATTGCAGTCTAGGGACAACTTATAGGAAAAGAAATTAAACTAAGTGGGCAAGGAACATCAAATACGACACACTTAAGTGCTCCTGACGACGCTTAATTAAAAACAAGAAAACACATACAAAGGAACTCAAAAGGAACAAGTGATTGGTACCAAAGGATCAGCAACGTACAAAGGGCATATGAACTTGAGATCGGTAAGACACCTAGGGAGAGACCGTCAAAGCGTTAGATCATCCGAGGCTAGCGTCAACCATACAGCCAGATCTTGGGCTCAACAGTTGAGTGATTACCCCTACGCTCTAGACTCAAGAAGTAGTGACTCTGAGATGTCTTATAACATGGAAGGACATGTAGGTAGCTTAGGACTGGCATACCTAGAAAGACCTGAGGGTCCCTACAAAACTCAATTGGAATTCATCCAGACCAACTGCCTAGGTGCACGCATCTATGATGATGGACTGAGAAGATCTGTTGTCCTAATTAAAAATCCGGATCCAACCATTGGACTAGAACACCCTGTAGTCAAGAAAATGGTGCATACATAGATAAAGAAGGAACAATGTATGTGGTCACCAGCCAACCTGAAAGGATAGATGAGTTTGGCAACATAATCTCTGAACCCGAAATAGGTGACATAGGGCAAGGGAACTTGGGAAAGGAGCCAAAAACCCCTCGAGGCAAGTCGGTTCTAATGAGAATAATCACTCTAGGATTGGTTCTCCAAGACAATAAGAGCATAGATTTGCTCGTGAATCAAGAGACAGATGAGGCTTTTTGGAGGTACAAGCCTGAGAAGCCTAATGAAGTGGGAGCCCTTACCATCTATGAATTCAAAGATTGTGATAGCCCAGGCAAAGTGACCTACTTAGATGATGCTTCTGAGAGAATCTTTGTGGTCTCTGAGCATGGAAGACACACATACACTTGGAAGGGAGAATTTGTTTTTCCCCAACCTCGATCCAATGTGTCTTATGGTCACCAAGGAGCTGGAACATCTCAAGCTCATGGGACTCAAAGAGAAAGGAGTAGAGAGAGACCTGAGGTAAGCTTTGCCAGCTCTTGGGGAAGAGAAAGAACGAGAACGGAAACAAATAGAGTGGAACCTGAGGGACATAGAGCCCGAGGGAACCGAAGAAATGCTGATGATTTCCCTTTGCCAAGATCAAGAGAGCACACGAGGACCTTGAGATCGACCCAGCTAGTTAAATCCATGAAAAACTACTTCGATGGCACTGGAGACCCCTACAATCATGTAGCTGAGTTTAAGCAAGTCTTGAGAGCTGAACAAGTTGAAGATCTGTTCACGCAGTACAATGCCTTTCGTCTAACCCTTAGGAACACCGCCCTGACATGGTTTCAGCCACTAAACGAGAGGCAGTTTAGGAGCATAGATCAACTTCTAGAGGCATTCATTATCGAATTCTCTAAAAGTGGCATAAGACATAACACATCCTCCCTGATATACAGCTTCAAACAAACATCTCAAGAGACAGTGAGGTTCGCAGGCAGAAGATTTAGGCAATATCTAGAGAGATGCCCGGCCCCAGAGTTACCCACTCTAGCCAAGCAAGTGGCCTCATTTTTAGATGGATTGTTAAGAACCAAACTGAGATCATATGTGTACTTGAAGGACCCTAGATCCATAGAAGAATGCGTATGCATGTGCATAGACATTGAGGATAATCTAGGGGAGGAATTAGAGCTCTAAAAAATCCATAAAGATTCAGATAGTTCTAGTAGCCTCATTTCCTCACAATCCACATCAATTGAGGATCTAGCAGAAAAGGTAGCTCTGAAATTAGGTGTCTCTAGCAAGCAGATTCCTAGATTTGCCCCCGGAAAATGATGCTATACCTATGGAGGAGACCATATGGCTAATGTGTGTCCTATCATGGCCCAACCCCAGGTAAACCCTAACAACCAATACTGCACCATAGAAAGGCGATACACCAATCACACTGCACAAGACTGCCCATACAACAAACAAGCTCTTAGACAAACTTATCCTCAGCCATATCCACAACCAGGAAAGTACTCTAATCAGTACCCACAACAACAGTACGCTAGACCTTAGCAAACGTATCAACCACCCTACCAAGGGCAACAAAGACCGCAACCAGTCCTAGCGCAGCAGCCCCCTGCCCCCACCAGCGTGATTCCAGTGAAGTATGCAGCGGCAGAAGAAAATCTAAATAGAGCTTTAGTGCCAGTGACATCCTCGCTTTCAGAAAGTGATTCAAGTGATCATAGTTTTGACTCCACCCATGTTGAGAGCCCCCAGGCCTACTACATGCAATCACCGGAGCATAGTGAGTCATATTATTATGAAGAACCGAGTGAATCTAGTTGGGAGCCAGAATACGCAAATGTCATGTACGCAAGCTCCAACGCGAGATCCCAACCTAGGCCGATGAGACCTCCATTTCCTAGAGGGCCATGCTATCGCTGTCAAGGAGATCACCTCATTCGTGATTGCCCTCTATCTGCACCTACACAAACCCAATCCGTGACAATTCAAGGCTTTTGTCCAGATTGTGGAAAGGAGCATTTTAGTTACGAGAGTGTCCCAAGAATCCTGCCAATATGCCAAAAATTGCTCCTATCAATGTCATCGGGCTAGTGGTGGACTCCACGGGAAGTGTGACTTCCACGGCTCCAATACAAGTCATCACGAGAGCTTAGGCACTTAAGCAAAACCAAGACTTAGGCCAGGAGAAGAATGCGGAGGCTAGTGAGACTGAGAGTCAGAATAAGAAGGGAACAAGAGCTTGGAGAGATAGTCGTGAACGCATGAAAAGGCAATGGGCAAAAAAGATGAGCGAACTTGAGGAAAGCCTACGAGAAACCAAAGCCAAAATCATAGAAATCACATCTCAAATGCACTCTCACGCATCCCCACCACTACCATCCCCTTCACCCTCCATTCCTCAACCATCTAATCCACCACACATAACCCACCCACCACCCCGGGTAGGATCAATCTTAGCAGATCCCACTCCCGAAGATATAGACATGATGCTTAAAGCATATCAGGCTAGGATCCACGAAGGGCCAAACGTAACGGATCATGAAAGATGTTACCCTAGAGCTGACCTAGAGCTTGAACGAATTAAGTTGTGTGCCAAGATGGTGGAATTGGCTCAAGCCATGTTTGAGACCAGTCGTCTTTTCACTTGCTCTAGCCCCACTAGAACACCATTGCATTTTGATGGTCTGTTAGACAGATTGGAGATGTTAATTGCAAAGTCTGGAAAAGGAGTGTTGAAGCTCAAAGTCAAGGACAAATCATGGAAGCACATCAAAAGGTGGACACACAAGGAAAGGGAGCAAGTAGGGAGCTCCAAGAAGTGTATGTCAAATTTTCAGAAGAATCCCCTACAAAAATAGTGATTTTCATCACTAAAAACCATTGTAAATACCATTATCTATTTTTTGTAACTCCATTTTGTTCAAGCCGAGGAGTCCTCGAGCTTGAGGAGTATTAGACGTACCATCGTACCAATTTTCATAATTTTTAGACTTCGTTTGAGCCCTCAAATAAGCCCTGGAACCTAATTTTTAACTAGGCCGGACACTAGGTCTGGACAGGGCCAAAACTAGTCAAAAAACTATTAAAAGAGCTAGAGAGCTCATTTTTGGGGGTTAGCTTGTTAGAGAATAGAACTTTGGTAAGAGAACTCTTTGGCAATCTAAGCTTTCCATTGTTCCTCTCTTTGATCTTACTTTGTGCACGTGTGTGTGTATGTGTGTGCATGTTTGTGTGCTTTCACTCACGCACTTGTGCCTTCACATGCTCGTGGTCTTCATACCGGTCCTCACATCTCCGCGGATTGACAAGTAAAGGAGGTGGTGCTTACACTTGAGCTACACCAAATTTTGGCACCGTTGCCGGGGAGAGAGCTTCGAGGACGAGCGTTGTGATGGTAAGATTGTAGATTTGCGACGTTGGAAGGTTAAAAAAAAAAAAACTGTCATTTCAGTTCATTTTTTGTTTTTTCCTCTTCATCTTCATCATCATCATCATCTCCACCTTCTTCCATCTTGTTCTTCATAGAAATTTCTTGTTTTTTAGTGCATTTCACCATTTTCATACCATTTTTCATGCATTATTGTGTGGGAAGGAGTTAGGAGGTGCAAGGGAGAGCAAGCGCAGTGTTTTCTTCATGTTTTTCTGCTCATATGGAGCTCGCCATAGCCGGCGCTCAGAAATTTGAATTTCCCGCCAAAAAACGCGATTCTGTGATGAAAATCGCGATTCTGTGAAAATTCAAAATTTTTGAAAAATCACGATTTTTTGTTTTCCCGCCTAAAAGTTGGCTGAAAAAAATCACGATTCTGTGGTCATTCTCAGAATCGCGATTCTGTGATTGTGCTCAAAATCACGATTTTCATATCAAAAGAAACACGATTTTCTAAAAACACGATTTTCAGCGGGCTCAAAATTGCGATTCTCACAAATCACGATTTTCAGCCAAAAACACGATTTTGTGAAAAAACACGATTTTGTGAATCACGATTCTCTGAGTCAAAATCGCGATTTTCAAAAACACGATTTTGTGCTCAACGTCGCGATTTTCAGAAACACGATTTTGTGCTCAACATCGCGATTTTCTTGTCAAAAACACGATTTTGAGAAAACACGATTTTGTGAAAAAACGCGATTTTGTAAATCACGATTCTCTGAGTCAAAATCGCGATTTTCAAAAACACGATTTTGTGCTCAACATCGCAATTTTCATGCCAAAAACACGATTTTGAGAAAACACGATTTTGTGAAAAAACGCGATTTTGTAAATCACGATTCTCTGAGTCAAAATCGCGATTTTCAAAAACACGATTTTGTGCTCAACATCGCAATTTTCATGCCAAAAACACGATTTTGAGAAAACACGATTTTGTGAAAAAACGCGATTTTGTAAATCACGATTCTCTGAGTCAAAATCGTGATTTTCAAAAACACGATTTTGTGCTCAAAATCGCGATTTTCAAAAACACGATTTTGTGCTCAACATCGTAATTTTCATGCCAAAAACACGATTTTGTGAAAAAACACGATTTTGTAAATCACGATTCTCTGAGTCAAAATCGCGATTTTCAAAAAACACGATTTTGTGCTCAACATCGCAATTTTCAAAAACACGATTTTGTGCTCAACATCGCGATTTTTTGAGTTCACAAAATCGCGATTCTCTGAAAGTTCACAAAATCGCGATTTTCTCCAAAGGTCCTGTTTGCCTGTTTTGACCCCCAGGAGCCTGAATTGGCATAACTTTTTCATCCAAAGTCCATTTTTTGAGCTCTATAGCTCGTTGGAAAGCTCGTTTCAAACCTACACGACCTCAACTGTTTTTTTCAAGAATAACGCATTGATTTTGAGATAGGATAATTTGAAGTTGACCCTCAAGTGGGACTAGGGAACCAAGGGGACTCCAAAGAATTTTGAACTATACCAAGGGGAAAATTTGGACTCTTGACTAAAGCTTATGAACCTGAGATCT
This sequence comes from Ceratopteris richardii, assembly GCA_020310875.1. Taxonomy (NCBI): domain Eukaryota; kingdom Viridiplantae; phylum Streptophyta; class Polypodiopsida; order Polypodiales; family Pteridaceae; genus Ceratopteris; species Ceratopteris richardii. Next base: position 137,164,631 of record CM035407.1, read on the forward strand.
GGTAGACACTTAGGCAAGGATAAACAAAGCATTAGATCTTCTGAGGCTAGTGTCAACCATACATCCAAGTCTTGGGCACAACAACTAAGTGGTCATCTTTTACTAAGTTCAGACACAAGTGATTCAGAAATGTCTTTTAGTATGGGAAAACCTACAGGTGGCTCAGGGACTGCCCATCTACAAACACCAGAAGGTCCCTATAAGACACAGTTGGAATATATTCAGACCAACCAATTAGGTGCTCGCATCTATGAGGATGGTCTGAGGCGATCAGTGGTCCAACTCAAATATCCAGATCAATCCTTTGGACTTGAACACCCGGTGGTCAAGTTCGAAGAGGGTTCATACATTGATAAGGAAGGAACCATGTATGTGGTCACCAACCTACCAGATAGGATTGATGAGTTTGGAAATGTCATTCCTGAGAATGAAATAGGAGACCTAGAACAAGGAAATGTAGGACAAGGACCCCAGACTCCTAGAGGTAAGTCAGTTTTGACCCGAGTGATCACTCCAGACTGGATCCCTCAAGATAACAAAAGCATAGAACTATTTTTGAATCGAGAAACAGAGGAAGCCTTTTGGAGATTCAAGCCAGATCAACCTAGCCAATTGGGCATAGTCATCATCTATGAGTTCAAGGATCCAAAGATGCCAGGCAAAGTTGTTTACCTGGATAACACATCAGAGAAAATTTTCTTGGTAACAGAACATGATAGACATGCATATACTTGGAGGAATGAATTGATTTTCCCCCCACCAAGATCCAATGTTTCCCATGGCCTCCAAGGAGTAGGATCATCCCACGCTCATGAAGCCCAGAGAGGAAGAACTAAAGAGAGACCTGAGGTAAGTTTTGCACACACCGTGGGCAGGAATAGATCACGATTTGAAAATGAAAGACCTGAAAGAGAGAGACATCAAGCACATAGGCAAAAAAGAGATGAACATGATTTTCCATTGCCTAGACCCCGAGAGCACCCAAGAACCCTTAGACCCACTCAAGTGATCAAGGCAATGAAGAATTATTTTGACGGGTCAAGAGATCCTTATGATCATGTGGCCGAGTTCAAACAAGTGTTAAGAGCTGAACAGGTTGAGGATTTATTCACCCAATACGAGGCATTTGGTTTGACTCTTAAGGGCGCCTTGGCTTGGTTTCAACCATTGAGTAGTCGCAACTATCGCGATATAGATCAACTGCTAGACGAATTCATTGTAGAATTTTCCAAGAGTGGTATCAGGCATAACACATCATCCTTGATCCATAGTTTCAAGCAGACACCCCAAGAAATAGTGCGACTAGCAGGTAGAAGGTTCAGACAGTACCTAGAAAGATGCCCTGCTCCCGAGTTACCCACACCAGCCAAACAAGTGGCTTTGTTCTTAGATGGCTTATTGAGCACAAAGTTAAGATCATATGTATATTTGAAAGAGCCTAGATCCATAGAAGAGTGCGTGCGGACATGCATTGACATAGAAGATAACTTGGGTGAGGAGTTAGGATTATCCAAACTCTATAAGGATTCAGATAGTTCTACTAGTCATACTTCAAAAATCTCCACGGAAATAGAGGAGATAGTTGAGCAAGTTGCCAAGAAGCTGGGAGTCCAAAATAAACAAACACAGAGAGTCACTCCAGTGAATCGGTGTTATACTTGTGGGGGCGACCACATGGCTAATGTATGCCCAATGCAAAACCAAAACATTAGAGAAAGGAATGCTCCATATTGCACTATTGAGAGAAAATACACAAACCACACGGCTCAAGATTGTCCCTACAATAGGCAGGCTGTTAGACAGAATTATCAGCAACCTTACCCACAAGGTAGGTATCAGAACCAATACCAACAGCCATATTATAGACCACAACAGCAATATCAGTTACCATATAGGCCACAACCTGTCTTGGGAAACCAACCACCAGCTCCAGCCAACGTGATTCCAGTCAAATATGCTGTGGGAGAGGAAAATCCAAATAGAGCATTGGTGCCCCTAACCCCATTGATACCAGATAATGATTCTCATGCTCATAGTTCAGACTACTCCCATGAAGGTAGTCCACATGCGTATTACACAGAGTCACCTGAACATAGTGAGATTTACTCGTATCAATATGAGGCACCACCTATGGAGCAAAATTGGGAGCCAGAATACTCCAATGTCATGTACACAAATCCTAACCCTAGGCCCCAATCGAGACAAATGAGGCCACAAGCCCCTAGAGGATCTTGTTTTAGATGTCAAGGTGATCATTTCATTCGTGACTGTCCCCACCCATCATCTCCGAGTCAAGGACAGGCTATCACAATACAGGCTTTTTGCCCTGATTGTGGCAAAGACCATCTCCCTAGAGATTGTCCAAGAAACCCCTCCAGCGCACCCAAGATTACACCCATTAATGTGGTAGGCTTAGTGGCGGATTCAAGTTCAAGTAGCAGTAATGTGGCACCTATACAGGCAGTTACTAGGGCACAAGCATTAAAACAAGATAAACCAGCAGAGCAATCGGAGTCGAGTGAATCAGGAGAGCCTAGTAAGAGGAAAACAAGAACATGGAAGGATACCAGAGAAAAGGCCAATCGTAAGTGGAATAAAAAGTTATCGGAACTAGAAGAAAGCTTGAAAGATGCAAAAACAAAAATAGAAGACATTGCATCTCAAAACCCCTCGCATGCCGAAACTCCATCCATTCCACCTCATCGCACCCCACCACCCATTGTAAATAGACCGCAACCAGGGTCTGTTCTTGCAGATCCAACCCCAGAAGGCTTGGACATGATGTTCAAGGCCTACCAGGCTCGACTTCAAGAAGGGCCTACAGCTGCAAACCTAGACAAGAGTTACCCTAGAGCGGACTTAGAGATTGAACGGATGAAAATGTGCATGAAAATGGTAGAACAAGCTCAAGCTATACTTGAGACTAGCCAAAAGTTCAATCAGACAAACTCTGTCAAAGGGGATTTGCATTTCCAGGGCTTACTAGAACGATTAGAGCAGTTGGTAAACAAACCACAAGTTTCTTTACCTCCACAGGCTCAACCAGTTATTGAAAGAGGAAGCTCACCACCAATGGGAGCTTATGTTCCTAATTCCACGGATCCAGGAATACCTCCTTCAATTCAATAGTACTCTTAAGAATTCTTGCGGGAAATACAAGAAGAGAAATGGGCCAAGGAGAAGGGTAATTCCCCTCCTATTCCTGAGATTGATGATCTTCATGATCAATTTCCCCAAGACATTCCATCTATTTACGGAGATGAAGCAGAACAACAAGAAGACGAAAGGTTAGATTTTGAATCTAATACCTTAGAAGAACTGCCTCAATTTCCAGGCCCATGGGAATCTGAATCTCTCCAGATTAGAGCTCCCACAATACTAGTAAGAAATGAAGACTCAGTGGTTCCAAGGAACATGGATGTCGTGAAGAACACTAAGGTTCAGTGTCATCTCACTGTAGAAGAGTTGCTCAAAGCAAAACCTGAGCTTTGGAATCATGTGAAGGATCAGGTTCCAGAACTTGATTCCAACATGCCAAAAGCAGGCTCCAAGCAAAGGGTACCAGAGATACCTCTAGACAAAATAGGGGACATGTGTGAGGGTGAAGAAGGTAATACTTATCTTCCAATCACCTACCAAGGTTACACAACCAAAGCAATCATAGATTCAGGTGCTGGTGTTGCTATTGCGACCACCTCCTTGTGGAAGCAATGGGGCAAGCCCACATTAAGACCAACTAGAATGAAGCTTCAAATGGCTGATGGTCATTTTGAAAGACCTCTAGGATTGCTAGAAGGGATCACTCTAACCACTTGTGGTGTAGAGTTTGAGCACACATTTGCTATATGTGACTTTGAGAAAAATAATGTCTATGAGATGATCCTAGGAAGACCCTTCCTACGACAATTGCAAATAGTACAGGATTGGGGAACTAACTCCTTGTACTTACAGCACTTAGGGGTCACCACCAAGGTCAATTTGAAGGATTACACCTTCAGAGATGTACCACCCCTACAGTGGAATTCTATCCACAAAGCGAAAGAAGATTCCATCTCTGTGCATTCTGAAAGTTCACCTGATCCATCATGGCTACATGAAGATACTCATTTGTGGATGTGCAAGGTCGCAAAGGAAGAGGAAAAACGTTTAAAGGCAAGAGAAGAAGGAACTTCGCTAGGAGATAGACCAGTTAGAGACCCAGCCTACACACCGATGATCTTTCCAGATGAGGAGTTTGAGCCTCATGGCTGGCCAGAAATCTTAGCCACCATGGACATTGCTGTCAATGAGGAATAGTGGACACCTCATTGTGATGAGGAGGGTTATGATATCTCAGTGTTCATGTGTCAACCCTTGCTAGAAGAATGTGACCTTAGTGATGTCATAGAAGAAGAAGAGAATGACGATGAACTGGAGTCTATTGTGATGGATAGTTGCTTTAACTCAGAGCAGCACTATCTAGAAGATATAGGAGTGTTCATCCAGAAAGAAGAAGAACCTCTCACAAGTATTAAAACAGTAAACTCAAAGGATGGAAGTGAGAGTAGTCAAAAGAAAAAGAAAAGAAAAGCAGTGAAACAAGAAGAGGAAGAATCATTGTTTGAAGTACCAGAAAACTTCAAGAAATATGAAGTTGACGACCGCAAAATTTTGGTACGAATGCCTAAGAGAGAGGCCATCATAGGAGAATCATATGATAATAAAGAAAAGACCAAGAAGATTGTAGTGACCATTGAAGAGAACGAAGAGAGATGCACATATATAGGAGATGACCTAAGTGCAAGAGAAGAAATGGAGCTCATAGCTCTATTAAGGGAATATAGGGATGTATTTGCATGGCACTATAGAGACTTGAAAGGGGTAGATCCAAGAATTTGCTCTCATACTATCCCCATGACTACTGATGCTAAGCCCACCAAACAGAAGCCCTACACATATAATGATACCTATGCAGCCAAAATAAAAGAAGAAATTGATAGGTTGATTGAAGCTGGATTCATCTATGAGATTGAGCATACCGAATGGGTGTCCCCCATTGTTGTGGTACCCAAGAAGAACGGGAAGTTGCGAGTGTGTATTAACCTTAAAAAAGTTAATGCCACTACGATTAGAGATAGTTATCCACTTCCAATCGCAGAACACCTTTTGGAGCGTGTTGCAGGCAAGGAAGTTTATAGCTTCCTTGATGGATTTTCAGGTTACAATCAAGTAGCCATTGCCCCAGAAGATCAACACAAAACAGCTTTTGCTATAGAGTGGGAAATCTTTGCATTTCGTGTGATGCCATTTGGGCTCACCAATGCACCTGCAACATTCCAAAGGCTCATGTGTCATGTCTTCAAAGAGTTCTTGCAAAAGAGCTTAGAAGTGTATGTGGATGATTTATGTGCTCATTCCCAAGAAAGAAGCTTTCACATCCCTGAGCTCCGACAAATCTTCAACAAGTGTAGAGAATATCGAGTGTGTCTGAACCCAGAAAAGTGTGTGTTTATGGTGCGTCAAGGTAAAATCTTAGGTCATATTGTTTCTAAGAATGGAATCTCAACAGATGAAGATAAGGTACGAGCCATAGCGGAGCTACCAAGGCCAAGGAATATTAAAGAGGTACAAGCCTTTATGGGCCATTGTGGATACTACCGTAGGTTTATCCACATGTACGCGATCATAGCTAGACCCCTTTATGCCTTGTTGTCTAATTTTGAGTGGAACGACGAATGCGAGAATTCTTTCAACGAATTGAAGAAACGTTTGTGCACGGCACCAATACTCACCACTCTTGATTGGAATAAACCATTCCATGTCCAAGTGGATGCATCCAATCATGCCATAGGATGTGTGCTAGCATAACCCACAAGTGAAGGAAACTTAGATTTGCCCATAGCATATGCTAGTAGACAGCTCACTGTAGCTGAACGGAACTATACCACAACTCAGCGAGAGGGCTTAGGCATGGTATATGCTATGAAGAAGTTTAGACACTATTTATTGGCCAACAAGTTCAAGTTTTTCACTGATCATCAAGCTTTGTTATATTTGGTCAATAAACCTTGCAATACTGGACGCTTAGTAAGATGGTTCCTCTAACTAATGGAATATGACTTTGAAGTTGTTGTCAGGAAAGGTAGAACCCACCTTCGGGCAGATCACCTTTCTCGCATCACTTCAGGAGAGTCACCGCAAGGAGTGTCTGACGAATTACCCGATGATTATCTGTTAAATTTAGAAGTTGTTCCTAAATGGGCAAATAAGTTGGTACCAGTCCTAACCTTTGGCCCTGCAAATAAGAATGTGAAAACATCACAAGAAGAAATTGTAAAATCAGAAAAATATCACATATTAGCAGGAAGCATGTACAAACAAGATACTGAGGGTGTATTAGCTTGTTGTGTGGAGGATGATGAACATAGTAGTTGGTTGCAACAAGCCCATGAAGGAATGCTAGGAAATCACCATTCTAAACAACGAACATTGCAGAATCTAAAGCGTTTAGGAGTGTATTGGCCTAGCATGGACAAAGAAATACATGAGTGGATTAAGAATTGTCCAAGGTGCAGAGAGAGACCCCTAGTGGAGCATGTGACCCTTTATCAAGTGTCATTAATTCCAGATTGGAGTGCTCCATTGGTAGAGTTTATGAGATCAGGAAGATTACCCAAAGAGGCTAGTCTAGCAAGAAGACGAAGCATGGAGCAAGAGGCTCAAGGCTATGCCTTAGTAGGGGACAACCTATACCGAAGAGGCAAAGATGGTTACTTAAGACTATGCGTTCATGAATCAGACTATTTAAAGGTCTTAGAGACTGCACACAGCGGTGTTGCAGGTGGACATTTTGGTCCTGACCGAGTGATCAAGACCATTCTATTCTCAGGACTTTGGTGGCCCACTCTTCATATGGACGCACATACCTATGTGAAGAAATGTGACACATGCCAACGTGCACAATATCCAGTGAGAAAAGACGAGATGCCCCTGAGGCCAATGATGGGAGGACGTGCATTTTCAAAGTGGGGCATAGACTTCATAGGTCCTATTAACCCCCGAGCTAGAAACTCCCATGCAGAGTACATCATTGTAGCCACAGATTACCTTACAAAGTGGGTAGAAGTCAAAGCCACAACAAAGAATGATGCTCAGACTACGGCTAAGTTCTTATTCAAGAATGTGTTCACGAGATATGGACTACCAATAGAGTTGGTGAGCGATAGAGGCACACACTTCTTGAATGAAGTCATTGAAAATCTTCTCCAAGAATTCTTGGTGATACATAAGAAATCTGCCCCCTATCACCCACAAGCCAATGGACAAGCCGAGAGTACCAATAAGATCCTCTGTAATGTATTGAAAAAACTGGTAAATAATAAACGCTCTGATTGGGACAAACAACTTCATCATGCTGTTTGGGCTTATCGAGTTGCCTACAAAACGGTACTCAACGCCACCCCATTTCAGATGGTCTTCGGACAGAACGCTGTGCTACCATTAGATTTCTTAATCCCTGCCTTAAAAGTAGCACAAGAGTATGAGTGGAATGGGCATGAATTGTCCTCTAGGATCTTTGATCTTGAACGCTTGGGTGAGACGAGGCTACGAGCGGCAGCAGGCATCTACGCTGCAAAGAAGAGGCAAAAGGCATACTTTGATGCACACATCAAGGATAAGGGATTGAAAGAGGGAGATCTAGTGTTGGTATACACACTAAAACAACATGCCCGTAAGTTGGAAAAAAGAGGATACGGACCCATGATCATTAATAGAATTTCCACTAGTGGTGCAGTTCAGTTGGCCACGCTAGAAGGAGATATCTTGCCAAACTATATTAGTGGCTGTAGAGTCAAGCTATATCAAGAACCTCTTACTGAGGATATGCTAATGAGACTCAACACTGCTAAGAAGCGAAAAGATGAAGAGTTAAGAGTGAGAGAAGAAGCACAGGTAGAGGCTAGAGAGCGTATTAGGCGAAATAAGTTAAGGCGATTAGGCCTAGAAGTCAACTCAAAAGCCCCAAAATATCACATGGATATGTGTCAAAAGTCAGGCATAGCGACTTCTCAGGTCATTGACCGAAGACCCTTTGTGACCATAGAGATAGGACAAGGGAAGGGTGCAAGGACGGTGAAAGCATTGATTGACTCAGGTGCAGCAAGTAGTGCAGTTAGACTTTCCTACTGCCAAGACTTGGGGTTGAACATCAATCCCATAGAAGCTTATCTCATAGGATTGGGAGGTGCGGAAACCCCTTGTTTAGGCGAGGTGGAACTTCCCATCTACCTTCAAGATGTTCCAATGAAAGTCAAAGCGCTAGTATGTCAAGATGAGAACCTTACAGAACCACTTGTCTTGGGTCAAGATTGGATCTATGACCATGCAGTTAACTTAAACCTAAGAAGTCAAATTCTGCAAGTTTGGGTACATGAACAATGCATTACATTATAATTAGAGAACTGCATGCTCCTAAATCATGGCACCACACACTCTCTTAGTTCTTCCAAGACTAATCATATGAAAGAAGATGTTGTATGTGTCAAATGATCTATGATGCAGAAGGAGTCAATCGTGGAAGACCAGGTTCGAAGGTGGGTGGATCTTTCTTCTTCTCCAAAGAATCAAGTAGCCACAGTAGTGAGTCCACCACACAAGCAAACACAACGGTTCACGACAACTGCTACATCAAATAGAAAGACACCATTCGATAAAAAAGCAGTTCCGAGCATGAAGCAGATATGGGTACGCAAAGGAGAGCAACCACCAGCCTTGCCCCCACAAATCCCATCCATGCACACCAACCAGGCCAGAAGACGAAGGAAGCAGCTCAGACAAGCTCAATCACAAGGTATCCAACAAGTTTGGGTGCCTAAGAAGTTAGCTGCAGCTCAACAAGGGAAATCACAGATGTGGGTACCTAAGAAGCTCCTACATCCACAACAACCTTTGTTCTCCCACATGCAAAAGGTTTCAACAAAGAAGCCAAAAAGAGAAAAGGGTAAGAACCACGTACAGAGACCAAAGGAAGATCAAATCAGCTCTTCAACATTAGTAGGAAGACATGCAAAAAGGATATGGGTTTGGAAGCCAAAAAGTGCAAGTAGCCTCCACCGAACCAAAGCGTCAACCACACTGGATACCACAATTCAGAAAGCATCCAAAGAGAAAGACGCCTGAAGTGACCTCTACAGTGCCAAATGATGTTCTAAAATGGACTCCAATAAGGAGGATTACATCAGTTCGAGACTCAATGGATACCTCCACCAAGGTCGGCATCAACCTCCGCAAATAACATCGAAAGCCTCGAACGAGCAACAACCATGTGCTCCTTGCACAACCCTGTCTTTTGCACCATTCAGGTCATGCATTTCCAAAGTATGCATTAATATAGGGCCACATTACACGGCCGTGCATAGACACACTTGAGAATCCCATGCACAAGAGCACAGTGACATATGTCAAACATTTCTATTGATACTAACTTTTGTGTTCTTGTTTTGTGATATCCTTTTCCTCAAAAAAAAAACAAAAAAAAAAAGGGAGAAAGCAAAGTGGGAGAGAGCTTGTTCCCAGGTTTGGCTTATGAAACATGAATGAGTCATGCTTAGTTGAAGGTGGAACTGTTGATTACTAGGCATTTATCAATTTGGATAGAAGTGTGTCTCGGCCAGCAGTGAGATTATTGCTGCCTTATCTGGTAGATGACAAGCATTTGGCATGAACATGGCATCTACAACTATGATTTTCTCTTACCATGGTAGGAATGAAGAGCTTGAAGGCCCGCAACTTGAGTGATGCTTAACTACTTCATGTACCAGAGCATCCAAGGAGATATCTGCAAAAGGTAGTTCTAGAGGAGAAGACTCCTGCATATGGTGAGCTAAAGAGAATATGTGAAACTCAGCTTGGTGTAGTTACCCGATGTTGCTTGCCAAGGAATATAATGCAATTCAATTCTCAGTATTTGACAAATGTTGCTTTGAAAAGAGGAGAGAGGATCCACCACTCAAAAGATCTCATTAGTGGACAATCAACATGGACATTCATCAACAATGTTCCATCCCAAAGGCCGAGTGTACAACACGAAGAGACAAACATCCATCAACCTTCTCCATGGTAAGTATCTTTACTCTGGAAACACCATAACCATGATAGTTTAAGAAACCTCTTCGTCAGCATACCCTTGAGCACTTAGCTCAAGACCCGCAATTTTTGCACCATACTTCTTCCAATGCATTTTCCAAGTAAGCATGCGTAGGGCTACATTACAAGGCCGTGCACAAGGCACATACTTTTTTCAACCCAGGCACGAACACACTTACCCATCATTCATTATGGGTTATGAGTAGTTGGCATGACTGCTCTCAACATCATCTTTGGAAGAGCTAGCGGACGTCATGGGAACAACATCCATATCTCGGAAGCAAATTGAAGCCAGTAGTTGCTCCAAATCACTCTTGACAACCTCTTTTGAGCAACTTGCAGTTTTGAAAGCTCACAACGACACATTCTTGCTGGAATCCAAGGAACCAGCTCATACAACAGATGGACACCACCTCTCAAAGCACTACATAGAACAGCCCTTCCAATAAGGGTCTATCAGGGACGACAGACTCGAGAGGGGGGGGAGTGTTGAAGCTCAAAGTCAAGGAAAAAGCATGGAAGCACATCAAAAGGTGGACACACAAGGAAAGGGAGCAAGTAGGGAGCTCCAAGAAGTGTATGTCAAATTTTCAGAAGAATCCCCTATAAAAATAGTGATTTTCATCACTAAAAACCATTGTAAATACCATTATCTATTTTTTGTAACTCCATTTTGTTCAAGCCGAGGAGTCCTCGAGCCTGAGGAGTATTAGACGTACCATCGTACCAATTTTCATAATTTTTAGACTTCGTTTGAGCCCTCAAATAAGCCCTGGAACGTAATTTTTAACTAGGCCGGACACTAGGTCTGGACAGGGCCAAAACTAGTCAAAAAACTATAAAAAGAGCTAGAGAGCTCATTTTTGGGGGTTAGCTTGTTAGAGAATAGAACTTTGGTAAGAGAACTCTTTGGCAATCTAAGCTTTCCATTGTTCCTCTCTTTGATCTTACTTTGTGCGCGTGTGTGTGTATGTGTGTGCATGTTTGTGTGCTTTCACTCACGCACTTGTGCCTTCACATGCTCGTGGTCTTCATACCGGTCCTCACGTCTCCGCGGATTGACAAGTAAAGGAGGTGGTGCTTACACTTGAACTACAAGGAGCCAACTCCCAGGCTAAGGAGAAGGCAAGTGATAGAATAAGCATTCCTCCCAAGGAAGCTTATGTGCCTAACTCCACTGAACCAGACACCTCTTCTTCTATGAATCGATACACACCCAAATTCTTGCGAGGGATTCAAGAAGAGAAATGGGCTAAAGAGAGTGAAGTTCCTCCTCCCATTGAGCTTGTGGATGACACACACAATCAATTCCCACAAGACCTTCCGTCCATTTATGGAGAGCAGGAGAGCGTCCAATCTCAAGAGAGATTGGACTTCGAGACTAATTCTTTATAGGAGCTGCCCCATTTCACAGGCCCATGGGAAGCAAAGTCCACTTGTATGAGAGCACCTACGGTTATGATAAGAAACAAAGACTCAATCATACCTAGGAACACAGATGTAGTAAAGAATACGGAAGTGCAATGCAATCTCACTTTAGAAGAGCTACTCAAAGCCAAGCCGGAAGTGTGGAAACACATAGCCAAACAAGTGCCAGACATAGCGAAATCGCGTTCCCAGGTAGGATCTCATAGAACCGTGCCAGAAATACCATTGGATAAGATAGGAGAGATGAGTGAAGGAGAAGAAGGAAATACCTATCTCCCAGTTACCCATCAGGGATACACAACCAAGGCAATTTTAGACTCAGGTGCAGGAGTTGCAATTGCCACCACTTCCCTATGGAAGCGTTGGGGCAAGCCAGCACTCAGGCCCACGAGGATGAAATTGCAGATGGCTGACGGTCACATAGAGAGACCCTTAGGGCTGCTAGAAGGAATAACTCTCACTACATGTGGTGTTGAGTTTGAGCACACCTTTGCCATGTGTGACTTTAGCAAAAATCATGCCTATGAGATGATTTTGGGAAGACCATTTATGCGATAGTTGCAAGTGGTACAGGATTGGGGAGCCAATTCCTTGTACTTGCAACACTTAGGTGTTACAACCAAAGTCAATCTCAAGGATTACTCTCATAGAGATGTGCCTCCTATCCAATGGAACCCCATCCATAGAGCCAAAGATGATACGGAATCGGTGCATTCCATAGGGTCAGGATCCTCATGGATGCATGAAGACACTCACTTATGGATGTGTAAAGTGGCAGTGGAAGAGGAGAAAAGAGAAAAAGCCAGAGAGGTAGGTGCGAAGGAAACACATAGATCAGTTCAAGACCCAGCCTATGCACCTGTAGTATTTTTGGACGAAGAATTTGAACCTCACGGCTGGGCAGAAATTCTAGCAACTATGGATGTAGCCATCAATGAACAGCAATGGACACCCTATTGTGATGAGGATGGCTATGAAATTTCTGTCTTCTCCATAGAGCCAATCATGGGAGATGCAATTTTAGAAGAATGCGAACCTAGCCCTGATGCATTTGAAGATGCAAGTGACTCCGATCTTGAGTCAATCATCATGGATCCACCCTTTGCATCAGACGAAGAATATTTCTATGAAGTAGAAGTTTACCCTTAGAGACATGAAGAGCTCACTAATGATGTGAGATTAACCACACGAGTGACCACTAAGAGTGAAGGAAAGAAAAGGAAGAAGAGAGAAGCCGCACCAGAGGAGGAAGAATCCCTGTTTGAGGTCCCTGAAAATTTCAAGAAGTATGCAATAGAAGATAGGAGAGTCATGGTAAGAATGCCAAAACGCGATGCACAAGCAGGAGAGGCCTATGATAACAAAGAAACCACCAAGAAGGTAGTGGTAGCCATAGAAGAAGGAGAAGAGAGGTGCACTTACATAGGACATGACCTCACTGAGGAAGAGGAGCATGAGCTGATAGCTTTGCTAAGAGAGTACAGAGATGTATTCGCTTGGAGCTACAAAGATTTGAAAGGTGTAGACCCTAACATATGCGCCCATACGATTCCCATGACCACAGAGGCCAGACCTTCTAAACAAAAGCCATACACATACAATGACAACTATGCTGCCAAGATCAAAGAAGAGATAGACTGCTTGGTTGAAGCTAGGTTTATCTATGAAATCGAGCACACTGAATGGGTGTCCCCAATTGTAGTGGTGCCCAAAAAGAATGGTAAATTACGCGTATGCATTAACTTGAAGAAGGTTAACGCAGCTACTATCAGAGATTGTTATCCGCTTCCTATCACTCAGCATCTACTAGAAAGGGTAGCAGGCAAGGAAGTGTATAGCTTTCTAGATGGGTTTTTGGGCTACAATCAAGTAGCCATTGCTCCAGAGGACCAGCATAAGACGGCTTTTGCCACAGAGTGGGGCATATTTGCTTTTAGGGTAATGCCATTCGGGCTTACCAATGCTCCCCCAACCTTCGAGAGATGGATGTGCCATGTGTTTAAAGAGTTCTTGAGAAAGAATTTGGAAGTCTATGTTGATGATCTCTGTGCTCATTCCAACATTAGACAAACACATATACCAGAACTCAGGCAAATCTTTGACCAATGTAGAGAGTATCAAGTCTGCTTGAACCCAGAAAAGTGTGTTTTCATGGTCAGGCAAGGCAAGATTCTAGGACACATAGTGTCAAAGAATGGCATATCCACCGATGAAGAGAAAGTAAGAGCCATAGCTGAGTTACCTAGGCCAAAGAATGTCAAGGAAGTACAAGCTTTCATGGGGCATTGTGGTTATTACCGACGGTTTATACACGTGTATGCCATCATAGCAAAGCCTCTGTATGGACTTTTGACTAACTTTGAGTGGACTGATGAATGTGAAAACTCCTTCAATGATCTCAAAAGAAGATTGTGTTCAGCACCAATCTTGACCACACCGGATTGGAATAAGCCCTTCCATGTTCATGTGGATGCATCCAATTATGCTATTGGATGTGTACTTGCACAACCTACGGGCGAAGGCAATATGGATCTTCCGATTGCCTATGCTAGTAGACAATTGAATGCGGCTGAACGAAACTATACAACCACTGAACGAGAGGGATTAGGCATGGTGTATGCGGTTAAAAAGTTTAGACATTATTTGCTTGCAAATAAGTTTAACTTTTTTACTGATCATCAAGCTCTACTTTACTTGGTGAACAAGCCATGCAACACAGGTAGATTGGTGAGATGGTTCCTCTTACTAATGGAATATGACTTTGAGGTAGTGGTGAGAAAAGGCAAGACTCATTTGATAGCAGATCATCTCTCTAGGCTCACATCTGGAGAAGCCCCACAAGGAGTATCGGATGATCTTCCTGATGCTTACTTGTTTAATTTGGAAGTAATACCTCAGTGGGCTAAGCCATTAGTGCCAGTATTGACATACGGGCCTAACCACCCAGTAATGAACACACAGGATAGGGAGATAGTAGAAGCTCAAAAGTACCATATAATGGCAGGAAGCATGTACAAACATACCGATCAAGGGATATTAGCCTGTTGTGTGGAAGAGGATGAGTATGCAAAGTGGTTGCAATTAGCACATGTGGGTGCATTAGAGCAACACTACTCGAGACAAAGAACCTTACAGACATTGAGGAGACTTGGAATACACTGGCCAACTATGGAAGCTGACGTTCATAGGACCCAATCTGCCGCACTAAACCACCAGTGGAACACGCCACTCTCTATCGAGTGTCTTTAGTGCTAGATTGGAGTGAACCGTTAGTAGCATTCCTAAAAACGACATTCCCTCAAGAGATGACATTGGCTAGACAGAGGAGCCTAGAACAAGAAGCTATAGACTATGCTCTCATTGGAGATAATCTATACAAACGAGGAAAAGATGGGTATCTTAGAATATGTGTTCATGAGAGCGAATATCTTAAAATCTTGGAAACTACTCACCAAGGTGTAGCAGGAGGACACTTCGGACCGAATAGAGTAATCAAGGTAGTGTTTTTTGCAGGTCTTTGGTGGCCAACCCTTCACATGGATGCACATGCCTACGTGAAGAGGTGTGATGTTTGTCAGCGAACTCAATATCCTATACGAAAAGATGAGATGCCATTGAAACCTATGATGGGTGGACGTGCATTCTCTAAGTGGGGGATAGACATTGTTGGTCCTATTAATCCCCCAGGTAAGGGCTCACATGCTGAGTATATCATTGTGGCCACAGACTATCTAACGAAATGGGTAGAAGTAAAACCTACGACGAAGAATGATGTGCAAACCACTGCTAAGTTCTTATTTGAGAACGTATTCACTAGATATGGGCTACCAATAGAGCTAGTAAGTGATAGAGGCACACACTTCTTGAATGAAGTCATTGAGAACCTTCTCCAAGAATTCTTGGTAATACATAAGAAGTCGGCTCCCTATCATCCACAAGCTAATGGACAAGCCGAAAGCACGAATAAGATTTTGTGCAATGTGCTCACCAAATTAGTGAATAACAAATGCTCTGATTGGGACAAATAGCTACACCATGCTGTTTGGGCATACAGAGTTGCCTATAAAACGGTACTCCAAGCCACGCCCTTTCAGATGGTTTTTGGCCAGAATGTAGTGCTACCATTGGATTTTTTGATACCAACCTTGAAAGTAGCACAAGAGCATGATTGGACAGGCCATGAGCTGTCCTCTAGAATCTTCAATCTTGAACGATTAGGTGAAACACGATTGAGGGCTGCAGCAGGAATTTATGCAGCCAAGAAGATACAGAAGGCATATTTTGATGCACACGTGAAGGATAAGGGCTTGAAAGCAGGAGACCTAGTCCTAATCTACACCCTGAAGCAACATGCACGGAAGTTAGAGAAGAGAGGTTATGGGCCAATGATTATCAATAGGATCTCCACAAGTGGAGCAGTGCAACTAGCAACTCTAGAGGGTGATATTCTACCAAGTTACATAAGTGGATGCAGAGTCAAGTTATATCAAGAACCCCTGACTGAAGAGATGCTAAATCGACTCAACACTGCCAAGAAACGTAAAGAAGAAGAGAAACGAATTCAAGAAGAAGCACAGGTAGAAGCTTTAGAACACATCCGACGAATGAAATTGAGGAGACAAGGCAGAGACCAGCCTATGCTTGACACTCAAGAATCTCTAGGCTATCCCATGGCCATGTGCGAGGCTCCAGATGGACATTCCCATAGAATAATCGACTGACGGCCTTTTGTAACCCTAGAAGTAGGACAAGGAGAGAGTGTAAGGACAGTGAGAGCTTTAATTGACTCAGGGGCAGCCACTAGTGCAGTTCGACTTTCTTACTGCCAAGAGCTGCAATTACAAATCAATCCTATAGAGGCATATCTCATAGGATTGGGAGGTGTGGAAACCCCTTGCATTGGTGAGGTGGAATTTCCCCTCTACATTCAAGAGGTGCTAATGGCAGTCAAAGTGCTAGTGTGTGAAGACGAGGATCTTACCGAACCTCTTGTCCTGGGCCAAGATTGGATCTATGATCATGTAGTCAGCCTCAACCTAAGAAGTGGACTTCTTCAGGCATGGGTAGGCCAAAACCACATAACGATTGAATTAGAAAATCAAGCACATAGGCCGCTAGAAGAGGCACCGAATCCTGGTCCTTCCAGGAGTCCACCTGAAATGAACCATCCTACTCTTGACCAAAGTTCTATGGTGCGAAAGATTGTCACTCATGACGAAGATACAAAAGTCAACGAGGAGTTCCCTTCTTTTCCAAAAAGAATTCGAGAAAAGCAGGCCGAAAAATACACGATACAGAGGAGCCCGAGGACCAAGAAGAATGAACACCAACCGGTACAATACAGAATACCCCATGGCATGAAGTAGATCTGGGTACGCAAAGGTGAACAACCCTCGGCTTTGTAGACAGGATTCCAAAGAAGCACCAAGCAAGCTACAGAGTCGAGGACTACAGCGAAGGAGTACCCTAGGCATCAATCTAGACAAACCATTTCTATTTGGGTTCCAAAGCAGTCAATGAAGGCTATCCCAAAGGCTAGACAAATATGGGTGCCCAAGACCTGCTTACTTGCTCAAATAACTTCACCTCCAATCACTAGATCAAACCAACACTCACGAGTCCTATTGGCTCCCATCCAAAGGCAAACATCTACACTCCACACCACCACATTCTCGATCACGCCTCGGAATGTTTGGAAATGGGTACCCAAAAGGTCCCAAACCCAACACACTCTAGTATGCAAACCTTCACACATCATCGCCAATAAAAGCAACGATTCCAGAATCAAAGTTTGGAGACCTAAACCCCTTGTCAAACCCCCTGACCCACCTCTGTAAATCCTTCCCCTCTGACGTAGGTGCATTCTGAGAACCGTGCACAACGTACTAACCCACATGTACACACATCACGAACACTACACCCACTAACCTCTAGAGTGAACCCAAACCTACTAACCCACATGTACACACATCACGAACACTTCACCCACTAACCTCTAACCACTCGGAATGTCATGTTGGTATTGTGGAGGGAACACCATAACATCCTGTTTCCAATGCAATGCTAATGTGCCTCTCTCTTCTTCTAGCAGATAAGCATCAGCAACTACAAGCACTCTCATGGCAGAAGCAACATGTCCGAGCTCACAGGCAGGAATAAGTACTGCAGGAATTGATGTGGATAGTCTACCTGTTGATGTGCCACCAACTGAACGACCTGCAGAGCTGCAACACCTTCAGCAGATCCCGGTACCGGATCCACCCACAGGGATCACAGAGAGAGTCCATGCCAATTCTCATTTGTTCAATGGCATGCCAGGTCCATTAGGAGAGGCCAAGTATATATGGGAGTCTAAGTGCGAGTATGACAGATCATGGGTCCGATTCCAATTTTTCTCCAAGGAGTTTGAGACTCTACAGAACACAGAAGATCTCCAGACCATATGGCAACGTGCAGGGCTAGCCGAATACTTTGAAGCACCACTAACTAAACTAGATCTCCTACGATGCTATTATTTGGTCTCCACATTACAAGCTAACGAAGAAAAGGACAAACCAGGAACATTTGTACTTCCTTCCTTGCTGGGCAACAACGAGTTGAAAAGGTTTGAACTTACAGTGGAATTGGTGAGCGCTGCTTTGAATATGCACGGTACACATGTACCTTCTGAGAAGGATGCTCTCATTCCTACTAACATGAAGGATAGGAAACTACTGAAGCTTAAAGATATGGCAACACTCACACCAAACGTGCCCATTCCTCTCCATATGTGCATGCAACATTTTGCTTTCCCTGGTCAAGACTGCTTCACACAACCGCACAAAAGAATCTGGTTCGCTCTTTACTTGGCGGAGATAGGTGCGTTACCAATTAAGCTTCCTGTATGGATTATAGAGCAGTTGTATGAAGCAAATAAAAGGTCTTCTAGGAAATTAGTGGTGAATGGCTGTTGCGCAATCACACGCATTATCTACCGGTGCTTAGCATACGATGTACCCATTGAACGTGCTTTAACTTGGGCACAATTACAAATGTTTTAGAGGCTCAAGACGTCCACACATCAATCCAAGCGCATGAGGGGTTCGATCCCTTGTGTCCAGACACGTGAAGTTCTGACTACTCCAGAAGTCTCGCCACGAGGGGAGGCCACTGTACCTCCCTTTACCATTAGAATACCCAGGTCTGGATCTGAAACTACAACACAAGCTACCCCTTCGGCTCCTCTTGCTCCATCTGAATTTGAATTTGCTACAATTGGAGATGCTGAAGGGATGGGTCCCCTTGACTTCGAAGCATTCCTACAAAGTACACAACTCTCTGATGTAGAGTTTTATTCAGATACAGAAGAACAGGGCACCTCTTCACAAAGAAGGAGAAAGTCCAGAGAAGGACGCCATGTACATTGGGGGGACGATCAGCAAGGTCAACAACAAGGACACCTAGAAGAAGAAGGAGCAGACGAAGAGGAAACCACTGAAGCCCCCGCTTATATAGCAGAACTCCGAAGGCTGTATCAAATCGTGGAATGAGTGCGATCGCAACAACTGCTCACCGAACAGAGCAATCGGGTGCTCATGGCTCAACTTTTGGAAGAAGCAAGAGTTGACTCAGAATACAGTGAAGGTCTCTTATTAATGGCAGAAACATATGGGGTAGTAGAAGCAGTTCGGACTGCCATTAGGAGGTCTCCAGTTCAATATGATCCACGAAGATTCCAAACACGACCATGGTTAGTTAGGTAAAAACATCCAGATCCCCATTACAACGATAGAAGGGCCGATTATTACATCCGAACCCATTGAGACAACCTCCCAAGCAGCAGTAACCGCTAGCCAAGAGCATACAATCATCCATGAAGAGTCAACTGAACCACTACCACCCACATCCCCACCATCGCCCCCTAGAAGAGAATCCGTGGAGATCACCTCGACCACCCAACCCACCGAACAAACCTTCATCTTCCGTACTCCCACCTCTAGTTCAACCCTATTCTCCACCCATGAAAACCCAATCTACGAAGCTACCACCATCACTACACAATCCACCGAATCACTCATAGAGCCTGCCCTAGGACAACCATCCCCCATACCCTCAGCCATAGGTCATCCTGACTCTAGATCTATATTCTTGGGTTTCCCTACCACCACACCACCCTTCATGACCTCCCCACCTCTACGACCTCAACCCCCAACCCCCATCCCCCCACTTCTCCAATCCCTCCATGCCTTTCTTGCTAGAACTTTTCAACCCAGGTCTCAACCATTCCCTTTATTTTTAGCTCCCAACCCCACTTGTCATCTATTCACCACTTTCACACACACACCACCTACCATTCCAATGTATATGGTAGACACCACTCTTGCTTCCACTCCTGAAAGCATGGACATTTCACCACCCACGGCACCTCCTCCTCCCCCCACGCTTCCACCTCCTCCCATTCCCCCTCCACCAATTTCACCCACACACACATCTTCAATAGACACGCCATTCACTCTTCCCCTTCCCCAATTCCCTCCCCATGCATCTTCCATTGTACACACCACACCCTCATCCATAGGCAATGCATTGGACACTATGCTCGCATGTATATCACAGTTAAGGACAGAGTACAATCAGCTCCAACAACATAATGCACGACTACAAGAGCACTCGGAGGTACTGCAACATCATCTTGCTACACTAGAAGACGAAAATGCTCGCCTCCTTACACAATTTCAAACTCTCCAAGAGGCACATAGCATATTGGAGGTACAATTACAGAACATAGACCAGGAAGCAATACAAGTGGTAGAAGGTCATCTACGGACACAACTAGAACGCAATTCAAAGCTTCAACAAAATATGGCCCTACTCAAACGACACCTTGCAGCCGCTCATGAAGAGAATCGACGCCTACAATTACAGAATCAGGAAAACCTAGAAGCAGCTATCGAAAACACACCTGGGGCACCCATCAGTCCCTCAAAGTTTCAAGATGTGACCCCCGATAATATCAAGATAATCTTGGAAGACTATGCCACCCTACTTGAAGCCCATGACCAGTTATCAGAGGAACTGGGTCAACTGAAGCAGAAACACCAAAAAGAAACAACAGCTGTGTTAGAAGATGTATTTTTTGAAGCCTTTTGGATGAAAAATAATGGTAGAATGACAAAAACTTGTAAAAATATTTATGCAACTGATGTAAAAATAAGGAAGAGTCTTCCTTATGTAGGATAGAATCTTATGTAATTTTTCTAGAATTTTTGGAAACTCCTAGATAGCATATTCTTAGAATAATAGAGGAAAGGACCAAAATTCAAGTGTGAAAAGGGACACTTGAAAATGTATATAAGATAATTTCCTCTATTATGAGGGGGTTGGTTAATCATTTGTTTACATGCTATCCAAGTGAATTTGGGCAGTCATTACTTACAAATTTTTGAGGATGCATTTGATTACGGGTTTTTTGAAAGAGAATCTGAGATTTTTGGAAATTTGTCAGTTGTTACTAAGTCCAGACTCACAGCATATGAAGCCGCTTATACAGAGTACTTGAAGAAGGACGTCATTGATAAACCAGAAGCTGCAGTACAGTGGAGAAAGGCATTGTTTGAAATGGTCAATAACCTAAACATTACAGAAAGGAAAAGTCATGATTTACTGTCACAAGTCTATCAAAGAAAGAAAAAGTGAAGAAAAGCAATCAGCACAGAAGGGCAAGAAAGTCTTTTGTCAGGAGCCAAAAGGTTTAGGAGGGGAAGGATGTTAGAAGATGTATTTTTTGAAGCCTTTTGGATGAAAAATAATGGTAGAATGACAAAAACTTGTAAAAATATTTATGCAACTGATGTAAAAATAAGGGAGAGTCTTCCTTATGTAGGATAGAATCTTATGTAATTTTTCTAGAATTTTTGGAAACTCCTAGATAGCATATTTTTAGAATAATAGAGGAAAGGACCAAAATTTAGGTGTGAAAAGGGACACTTGAAAATGTATATAAGATAATTTCCTCTATTATGAGGGGGTTGGTTAATCATTTGTTTACATGCTATCCAAGTGAATAGAGAAAGAGTTTCCTGCTGAAAATCGTGTTTTCTTCTCTTTGTGTGGTTTCTTTGATTTATGAGCCCAATTCTTGTGTATCCATGGAGATTTGTGAGCTTCTATTGTGTAATTCTGTTGAATGTGTATGAAGAGAGCTGAATATTGATGTGTTGAGTGATAAGTTGATGAAGAAAGGTGATGGAGATGAAAATCGTTTGTTTTCACAGAATCAGGATTGTCTCATCTGTATGGTACATGTAATATTTTTTAGTTTTGACTTCAGAATTTTGTTCTTCTCATGAAATAGCATGTATTAGACACCAAGATTGTGGAAAATGGTGGAGATTTGCTCAAGATAATCCAAACCCTAGAAATTCCTCTTCATTTTCACCATTCTTAGAAATTCAGCCATTATTCTCTTATTTCTTGGATTCTATCATCTAGAAGGGGCTGTGGTCTCTTGAATACTTCCAGGATTGACAAAATAAAGATGTATTGTTAATCCTTTATGCTAAATGATTGGAGAGGACAACTCCAAAGATCAATAACAAACAAGCTGCCTCTCAAACCACCTCCTCTGCGGCTTCACTTCTCATAGACTCAGAGGCCTTAAAAGATCTCCAGAAACAGGTCATAGAGTTGCAAGCACGTCTACTACAATATGAGAGACCACCTTCCCCACCTGAGGCTCCCACCGATGAGGAAACAATACAAATTCTGGTGGAACAAATGTTTGAAGAAGAATATGACCCACAACCATTCCTAGGAGGTCAACAAACAGAAGAAGGTCAAGATACGTTCGAAGCACCATGACCCCCTTGGCTACGACAAGTGGAGGAAATTGGGAGGTCACATGAAGAGCGAACAGTCGTTCAAAATCAGGCCGTAAGGGTCATAGAAGATACTATATTACAATCCAATTACTTCAAGAACCTGTCATCTAGACGCCTTATCCTCTCATCCGAACTCCAATACAGGCTGTACTATATCATTTTGGCTGATTATAACGCAGAAATATAGGGAGTCACAGGCAAGATTCCTACCTTCGCTACCCAGTTTCAACCCGAAGACCTTCCTCCAGAGGTGCAAAAAGGCAAGATCCGTCAACCAACATGGCAACAGAAACTTCTTGAAACCTATCCTGAAATGCTCCGCACTTGGAACAATGCGCCCTTACATCTCCTCTATAATCC
Source organism: Ceratopteris richardii (assembly GCA_020310875.1). Lineage (NCBI taxonomy): Eukaryota > Viridiplantae > Streptophyta > Polypodiopsida > Polypodiales > Pteridaceae > Ceratopteris > Ceratopteris richardii. The sequence continues at coordinate 137,187,403 of CM035407.1, forward strand.
ATGTTATGGCCCTGTTCCACGACGTTGCTCATGGAAAGCATTCAACATAAAGGTCCAGAATAACGCACAATGCAAGGAATGGCTCAATTATCCATACATTGCGCCACCACAGGGACCACCGTCAGTAGCGTACATGATGGGAACAATTCGACATTGGATGCCACGATTGAAGCCCATGCCAGATGTGGCGGCCCAACTGATGCTTAAGATTTTGGATATGATGCAGGTAGTCCTCAAAACCTTTCGAAATGCGGCAGCCCCACAGATACGGCTACCGGGGTTTACTAATGGAAACTACGATTTAGTGTACGACATGAGCACCACCCCCAATATTAGGGTCGCATATGCCTAGCATGCACGCATCAAATACCTCCCTGCATGCTATAAACAAACATTCAAAGAAATGTTCCGATTCGGATTTTGGGAGTACCACTCAGAAGTGTTTGCACCTAAGCCAACACACCTGCTCCAACTCTTTGCTTGTGAACAAGCCATGTACTCTGAGTACTACACCACACCGCAACCAGAGGTCCCCGGTGCAATAAATTGGGATGCATTGGAAGCTGATCTAGCAAGAGGCTTAAGGATAGGAGAACACGAACTTGCCACCAATGTCATCCAATACTATATCGACCACCCGGTAGAACAGAGGTCTGTCAGGGGCGACAGATGCTAGGAAGGGGGGAGAATGTTGGCATACAGGTCATATGAAGAGCATACAGGTACAATAGAGCAGTCATGCACAATACGGCAACAAGGCCTAATCATTTTTTCCATGGACCATTCACAACTCAAGTGATTTTAATCACTACACAAACATTGTAAATTCCGTTTTTGGTAAAATAGACTCCATTTTGTTCAAGCCGAGGAGTCCTCGAGCTTGAGGAGTATTAGAATTAGCTACATACCAATTTTCATAATTTTTAGACTCCGTTTGAGCCCTCAAATAGGCTCTAGAACCTAATTTTTAACTAGGCTAGACACTAAGTCTGGACAAGGCCAAAGCTAGTGAGAAAACTATAAAAAGAGCTAGAGAGCTCATTTTTGGGGGTAGATTGTTTGTGAATTAAGCTTATGTAAGAGACTTTTTGACTAATGCAAAGAACTCCATTGTTCCTCTCCTTCTTCTTGCCTTGTGTGCACGTGTGTGTGTATGTGTGTGCATGCTTGTGTGCTTCTCACTCACACACTTGTGCCTTCACTTGCTCATAGTCTTCATACTAGTCCTCACGTCTCCACGGATTGACAATTATGAGGTGAATCTTCTCACGTTGGTACTCACCATTGTGCTAGAGTGACAACACTACAGCTTGCAAAGGCTCGCAGTGACAGATGAAGAACCGGACAACCAACCCTGCCACATCTAGAAGCCAAGCGACTTTTGTGAAGGGACACTCCCTCTCAAAGCACTACTTAGAACAACCACTACAACAAGGGTCTGTCAAGGACGACAGACTCGAGAGGGGGGGAGTGTTGGAACTCAAGGTCAAGCACAAGCATGGAAGCACATAAAAAAGGTGGACACACACAAGAAGAAGGAGCAAGTAGGGATCTCCAAGAAGTACATGTCAAGTTTTTAGAAGAATCCCCTACAAAAATAGTGATTTCCATCACTAAAAACCATTGTAAATACCATTTTCTATTTTTGTAACTCCGTTTTGTTCAAGCCGAGGAGTCCTCGAGCTTGAGGAGTATTAAAGGTATCATCCTACCAATTTTCATAATTTTTAGACTTCGTTTGAGCCCCTCAAATAAGCCCTCGAACCTAATTTTTAACTAGGCCGCACACTAGGTCTGGATAGGGCCAAAACTAGTCCAAAAACTATAAAAAGAGTTGGAGAGCTCATTTTTGAGGTTAGCTTGTTAGAGAATAGAGCTTTTGTAAGAGAACTCTTTTGCAATCAAAGCTTTCCATTGTTCCTCTCTTTGATCTTACTTTGTGCGCGTGTGTGTGTATGTGTGTGCATGTTTGTGTGCTTTCACTCACGCACTTGTGCCTTCACTTGCTCGTGGTCTTCATACCGGTCCTCACATCTCCGCAGATTGACAAGTAAAGGAGGTGGTGCTTACACTTGAGCTACACTTGGTTACTGACATTGTTGAATACTATGTCAAACATTCAACCCACAAAGGGTCTGTCAGAGACGATAGACTCCAGAGAGGGGGGTGTTGGTAGCAGTCAGGGCACTCAAGGACCTACAAGACAGGGAAGCCAATGAAGGGAGCATAGTAGAGAGAAGTAACAAGTAGGCAAAGCAGTCAATGAAGATCCGACAAGTAGGCCAGTCAATTTTTCCAACCTAATCTCTTTTTAACAGTGATTTTCATCACTACATGAACATTGTAAATACCGATTTTGGTAGATTGGACTCCATTTTGTTCAAGCGGAGGAGTCCTCAAGCTTGAAGAGTATTAGAAGTACTTATGTATCAATTTTCATAATTTTTAGAGCTTGTTTGAGCCTCCAAAATAGCCTAGGAACCTAATATTGAACTAGGCCGAACACTAGGTCTAGACAAGGCCACTAGCTATTCAAATATAAAAGGAGCTAGAGATCTCATTTTTGGGGAGAAAAAATTGTAATTTGAACTAAAAGAGCTCTTGTAATTGTGTTGTGATCTTAATCAAAGCTTCCATTGTCTCACTCTTTGTTCTTACGTGTGTGCGTGTGTGCATGTGAGTGCATGTTTGTGTGCTTCTCCATCACCACTTGTTCACATCATTTGCTCAAGATCTTCATACTATCCTCATGTCTTCCCGGATTGACATTAAAGGAGGTGCTACTCATCATTGAGCTACAATCTTCATATCACTCCTATCTCTTCAGCAGATTGACATTAACGAGGTGGAGCTTCTTAACATGGTGCTTACCATTGTACTAGAGCAACACCAAATTTGGCACCGTTGCGGGGGATCGAGTCTAAGAGGAATGCATGATGGTAACAGTATAGCAAGAAGTGGCATTGGAAGGCAATTGTTGTTTTTAAGTATTTTTTGTGTTTTTCATCTCCTCTACACTCCTCCTTCACCACTGCATCATCTTCTTCCACTCCAAAAAAATAAAAAAATTCACCATATCCACCCATCCCCCTCATTTCCCTCATTTGTGCATGCGAGAGAGAGCTTTTGTGCTTGTTGTGTTGTGTGTGTTTTTTGTTGTTGTTCTTGTAGATACAGTGTTCCAAAGGAGCATGAGAGCTTCCAAAAGGTGAGAAAATCAACTTTTTGTCAGATTTGCCATAGGTCATTGGGAAAAATATGAGCCTTGCATGGGCCTTGTAAGGATTCCTAATTTTTAGGGGTTAAAATGCTTAATCTAGTGGATTAGGGAGGGACACAAAACCACCAGTGGTATTTTCAAATAAAATAGTATTTGGAGGCTTTTGTATTTTGAACTCTAAAATGAGAAATTTATGAGCCTTTGGATGCTTTAAACGGATGGTTACGATTAATGCGCATGCTTCTCTAGAGAGAGAGTTTCATGAAGTTCGTGGGAGTTTTGTCTTCTTGTGTGCAGGCTTTTTTGGTACCCTCTGCAGAGTTTTAGGCCATTCGATGGAGGTTAGATCCGACGATCGTCCGCGATTGGGGCTGATCTCGCCTCACGTGCATTCCTCAGCCGTCTGATTCATAGTTCATCCAAGGAAGGAGGATAAAAGGCGCCATTTGAACGTGCTCATTCAAATTGGGCCCTTAGATTCATGATCAATCCAATGGCTATGAGTGCAAGCGCCGTCTGCTTTTCGGAAATCAATAACTGCCATCCGATATGATCTCACATCCAACGGTTCTCGTCAAGAGGCACATTTTTCTAGCTAGATTGAATCTCAACCATTGAGAATCTTCCTCATCCAAGGGCCTAAATGCAAGGATGCCTTGACTTTTGGCACTCAACCTCATCCCTTAGATCTTTGAGCATCGAAGGGTTACAATTCATTTGGAAGGCTTTCAAAACCATTCAAGCAACCAAAACCACTTCTTATAGATGGTTTTATCCTCTTTGACCACACAAAAACAAGGGAACCCTATGCCTAGCCTATGTGATTAAGGGACTAGACTGTGTCCACCACCCTCCTCTTATTGGTCCATCCTTAATCACTCCTTAATCCAAAAGGCCCATGCAGGGTTCATTTTTTTCTCTAATGGTGATGGTCTGACAAGTTTGAATTTTTTGGTAAGCCTGTATAGCACGATGTAGGCAATCCTTGCACACTAACAAATCCACAAATGCATTTTAGAAATTTGCATTTTGGTGGACCCTCGCGACAGGCTCACGCCATCACAATTGTGTCGCACCATCAGGATTGGCTCACTCCATCGCGACAACTTGGCCAAACCATCACGACAGTCTCACACCATCGCGACGGTTCATTTGAACCATTACGATGGTACTTGACCATCACAACAATCCCATCGACCCCACACCATCGTGATTAGCCGACACCATCGTGATGACTCACTTGCCAAATGACTGATTAGACCATCACGACAATACCAGGTACCCCATCATGATGCTTCAAGTTCAGACCATCACGATTGGCTCAAGCCATCGCGCCTCGTGACCATCGCGACGGGCTCATGCCATTACGATAGTTGCTTTGATTGTTGACCATGGTGACGGGCTCATGCCATCGCGATTGCTCACTAGATAGACCATCACAATGCTTCACCTTAGGCCATCGTGATGCCTCACACAATCGGACCATCGCGACGGTTCAACTGGACCATTGCGACGGTCCTAGACCATCATGATTATCTCAGACCATCGCCATTGTCCACCTAAAACACCAAATCTAGGATTTGATTTTTTGGGCTATTTTGAGGCTAGTTTGAGTGAATTTTTGGGTGATTAAGCTTATTGGAGAGCCTTTCACTCATATCTGAAGAAAAACCTGTTTGTCAGTTTTTACCCCTGAGGGCCTGAATGTTCATAACTTTTTCATTTGAAGTCCATTTTTTGAGCTCTAAGGCTCATTAGAAAGCTTGTTGATGTTTAGATAGGATACCTTGAGGTTGACCCATTTGTGGGAATAGAAAAGAAAGGGGGCATTGGAGAAATTATTTCAAAGGAGAAGGGACCCTTAAAGGTGTATATATCAAAGTGCTTGATCATCAATTTAAGAATTTGTCTAAACATTGGATTTTGATAGGTCTAGCAAGAGCTATCCAAGGGCAATCAAAGCAAAGCAGGTGAAGAACGCAAGGCTTAGCAAGTGCGACTTCTTGGGCATCAGAGCTATCAAAAGAGCTGACTTGAGGTTGGAAGACTAGTCAAGCTTAGGCTAAACATCTAGCATTGTGGATTAAATTAGGATGATGATAGGTATGGATCAAGTCCAAGAGACATAAATTTTTCAAGTCCAAGAGCAAAATAAAAGTGTGCATATGAAAAAATCTAAAGGAAAAAACTTAATTCTAACGAAACGAGAACTCAAAAGTACAACAAAAAGTTGACTCCTGATGCATACATTGAGACAAGATAAGGATATGAAGGAATAAAAAATGAAACAAGCAATTAAGAACAAAGAAACATTGATGATCAGAGTGTGTATTGAGTGATTTATGAATTAAATTCATGAACCTTAGATCGGGCAAGCATATAGGTAAGTCTCATCGACGAAGCCTTAGGTCATTAGAAGCAAGTGTAGGAACTACTGCACGTTCGTGGGCTCAACAATTGAATAGTTATCCTTAAGAGTTGGGCTCTATTGGAACTCAAGGTCAATCACAAAGCATGGAAGTGCATCAAAGAAGTGAACATACAAGAAGGAGGAGTAGGTAGGGAGCTCCAAGAAGTACATGTCAAATTTTCAGAAGAATCCCCTACAAGAACAGTGATTTTCATCACTAAACACCATTGTAAATACCATTTTCTATTTTTGTAACTCCATTTTGTTCAAGCCAAGGAGTCCTTGAGCTTGAGGAGTTAGAAGTATTATCCTACCAATTTTCATAATTTTTAGACTTTGTTTGGGCCCTCAAATAAGCCCTGGAACCTAATTTTTAACTAGGCCGGAGACTAGGTCTAGACAAGGCAAAAACTAGTCCAAAAAACTATAAAAAGAGCTAGAGAGCTCATTTTTGTGTTTTGCTTGTGAGAGAGGTAGATTGTTAGAGAATAGAGCTTTTGTAAGAGAACTCTTGTGTAATCAAAGTCCTTCCATTGTTCCTCTCTTTGACCTTGCCTTGTGCACGTGTGTGTGTATGTGTGTGCATGTTTGTGTGCTTTCACTCATGCACTTGTGCCTTCACTTGCTCATGGTCTTCATATCAGTTCTCACGTCTCTGCGGATTGACAAGTAAAGAAGGTGGTGCTTATGCTTGAGCTACACCAAATTTTGGTGTCGTTTCCAGGGAGAGAGCTTCGAGGACAAGCGTTGTGATGGTAAGATCGTAGATTTGCGAGGTTGGAAGGTAAAAAGACTGTCATCTCTATTCATTTTCTGATTTTTCTTCTTCATCTTCATCATCATCATCACCATTTTCATCCATCTTTATCTTCATAGAAATTTCTTGTTTTTTAGTGCATTTTCACCATTTTCACACCATTTTTTCATGCATTATTGTGCGAGAAGAAGTTAGGAAGTGCAAGGGAGAGCAAGCGCTTGTGTTTTTTCACAATTTTCTACACATACAGAAATCTCCATTGCTCGGCGCTCAAAAATTTGAATTTCCCACCAAAAAACATGATTCTGACTAAAAATCACAATTTTCATAAAATTCAAAATTAAAAAAAAATACGATTTTCTATTTCCCACCTAAAAGCTTTCTGAAAAGAACACGATTTTGAGGTCATTCTTAGAATCACGATTCTCTGTTTGTGCTCAAAATCACGATTCTCTAAATTTCTCAAAAACATGATTCTGAGGGAAAATCGCGATTTTCATATAAAAAAACACGATTATGAGAAGACACGATTTTCAGTGGGCTCAAAATCACGATTTTTAGCCAAAAACATGATTTTGTGAAAACATGCTTCTCTGTGACTCCAAAATCACTATTTTCAAAAACACGATTTTCACTAAGGTACAAAATCGTGATTTTCAGAACACGATTTTCAAAAAACATGATTTTCAATCAAAATCGTGATTTTTTCGTCATTCTCAAAATCACGATTTTCAGATTTAAAAAAAAATAGGATTTTCTTTTAGAATTATGCTTTTCACGATTCTCACTCGAGGAGCCTGATTTGACAAAATTTTTCATCAAAAGTCAAAGCTCGTTTCGAATCCAAAGGATAGGATAATTTGAAGTTGACCCTCAAGTTGGACTAGGAAACCAAGGGACTCCAAAGGATTTTGAGCAATTCAAAGGGGAATTTTGGGACTAGAAGACAAAGCTTATGAACGTGAGATCTGGTAGACACCTAGGCAAGGATAGACAAAGCAATAGATCTTATGAGGCTAGTGTTAACCTTACAGCTAAGTCTTGGGCACAACAACTAAGCGATTATCCTTACGTACTAAGTTCAGACACAAGTGATTCAGAAATGTCTTTTGGCATGGGGAAACTTGTAGGGGGCTCAGGCATTACCTATCTACAAACACCAGAAGGTCCATGTAAGACACAATTGGAATATATTTGGACTAACCAATTAGGTGCTCGCATTTATGAGGATGGCCTGAGGCGATCAGTGATCCAACTCAAAAATCCAGATCAACCCTTTGGAATTGAACACCCGGTGGTCAAGTTCGAAGAGGGTTCATACATTGATAAGGAAGGAACCATGTATGTGGTCACCAACCTACCAGATAGGACATATGAGTTTGGAAACATCATTTCTAAGAGTGAGATAGGAGACTTAGAGCAACGAGATGTCGGTGGAGAACTCAAGACTCCTAGAGGCAAGTCAGTTTTGACCAGAGTGATCACTCCAGATTGGATCCCTCAAGACAACAAAAGCATAGAACCATTCTTGAATAGAGAAACGGAGGAAGCCTTTTGGAGATTCAAGCTAGATCAACCTAACCAATTGGGCATAGTCATCATCTACGAGTTCAAGGATCTGGAGATACCATGCAAAGTTGTCTACTTGGATAACACGTCAGAGAAAATGTTCTTGGTAACAGAACATGATAGACATGCATATACTTGGAAGAATGAATTGATTTTCCCTTCACCAAGATCCAATGTTTCCCATGGCCTCCAAGGTGTAGGATCATCTCAAGCTCATGAAGCCCAACGAGAAAGAACAAGAGAGAGACCGGAGGTAAGCTTTGCATACAATGTGGGTAGAGATAGATCAAGATTTGAAGGTGAAAGACATGAAAGAGAGAGACATCAAGCACATAGGCATCAAAGAGATGAACATGATTTTCCAGTGCCTAGACCTTGAGAGTACCCAAGAACCCTTAGACCCTCTCAAGTGGTAAAGACAATGAAAAATTACTTTGATGGTTCAAGAGATCCTTATGATCATGTGGCCGAGTTCAAACAAGTGTTAAGAGCTGAACAGATTGAAGACTTGTTCACCCAATTCGAGGCATTTTGTTTGACTCTCAAGGGCACTAGCTTAGCTTGGTTTCAGCCCATGAACAGTCACAACTACCAGAATATAGGTCAACTATAAGATGAATTCATTGTAGAATTCTCCAAGAGTGGCATCAGGCATAATACGTCATCCCTGATCCACAACTTCAAACAAACACCCCAAGAAATAGTGTGACTTGCAGGAAGACGGTTCAGACAGTACTTAGAAAGATGTCCTTTGCCAGAATTACCCACAAGTGACAAACAAGTGGCTTTGTTTTTAGATGGCTTACTAAGCACAAAGTTGAGATCATATGTGTACCTGAAAGAGCATAGATCCATAGAAGAGTGTGTGCGAATGTGCATAGACATAGAAGTCAACTTGGGTGAGGAGTTAGAATTGTCCAAACTCTACAAGGACTCAAACAGTTCTACTAGTCATACTTCTAGAGCCTCCACTGAGATAGATGAGATAGCTGAGCAAGTTGCCAAGAAGCTAGGAGTCCAAAATAGACAAACACCAAGAGTCACCTCATTGAACAAGTGTTATACTTGTGGAGAGGACCACCTGACTAACATATGCCCAATGCAAAACCAGAACATAAGAGAAAGGAATGCCCTATATTGCTCTATTGAGAGAAAGTACACAAATCATATAGCTCAATATTGGTGCAACTCACAAGCCCACACATTTGGCTTGAAATCCATACACAGATGGAGAAGCGTAGGAACCAATGCTAGTGGTTAATTACCACTTTACTCTTTTGTAAAAGTCACATTTGACTTGGAATCTTTGTAAACACCTACCAAAAAAACTCGTGAAAAAGTTAGCTTTGATTGATGGAATATTTCCTAGGATGTAGGAGCATGATTATAGAGGGCCAAAAGTTTGAATTCAAATTAAAATTTTGAGCTCAACTACTATGAAAGTGATCATCAAAAAGTCACGGGTAAGACTCATCTATTCCGAGCTTCTCATTGTCATTTCTAAGTGTGTGTGAGGCCTACACTCTAGCCCACACCTATCTACACCATTAGGCAATGATCTTCATGCCTATGGCATCGTATACAAGTGTTCATTAATACATATATCTACATTGTTCATTTCTGAGTTCTCTATCATAGTGTCTGAAAGTCTGTCAACTTGTGGAGAGCATATCTCACTCATTTCTTCACCAAATTCAAATATCTATAGGTTGTTGGAACCAGCTCAAAGTTTTCTACATGCTAACAAAATTTAAAGGATTTCTATTCAGCCATTTCAGAGGAAAGCTTGTCGAGGTGATCACTGGTCAAAGTCTACAACAGTCCTAAAATATCGAGGGTAAAGGTTTACTTGCTAAATTGATTTCTCTGAGCATACTTAATCTTTTTGAGTGATATCACTTGGAATAGTTAGCTTTCTAAGCTAATCTTAGGGCTTTAATTGATTCAAGTGCTGTGACGAGCATCATTAGATGGTCCCACTATCAGGATTGAGGAATAGAAATGCGGCCAATTGAGGCATACCTCATATGGCTAGGAGGCATGGAAACCCCTTGCATAGGCGAGGTGGACCTTCCTATCCTCATACACAAAGTGACCATGATAGTGAAGCTCCTAGTGTGCCATGATGATGACCTGATAGAACCCCTAATCCTTGGCCAAGATTGGATATACAATCACTCAGTAGACCTAAATCTTAGACAAGGCTCCTTGTAGATTGGAACCTTAGACCAGCAGCGAGTGATACCGCTTGACTTCCCTAACAACACTCTGCCTGAGGTATGTAACCCTAGCCCCTATGAAATGGTTTCTACGAAGGACAGGAAGATCTTTGGTGAAATCCATTGGCGAAGCACACTCCTTCCAAAGTCAACTCATGAGAGCTTGGCAATGGATAGTTGCCAGATAAAAGGATGTCAGGAGATCTTCCCCTGGTCTTCCATCAATGGACAAGTGGGGACCATCAGCGGTCACGTGGGTTATATTAGTGGTCAGGTGGACTACATCAGTGGAAAAATGGGGACAATAGCCTCATGTGTCCTCCACACTTGCTACGGACTGGCCTAGATCTGTGGTACAGAATGCCTCACTTCCTAATGGGCAAGTTTCGCAAGCATTGGACCTCCCTTCTTTTCTAGAGCAAAGTTTCAACCTGGCCTCTCACCCTCAACCACAAAGGAGTCACCCACGACTCAGGAACCCAAACCGAGGATCATAACCGACAACACAAAGCAGGCAGTAGTATTAGCATCCCAAAGCAAGTGGCATGAGACAAGTATGGGTGCCAAAAGGTTAGAATGCACCAACAGTTTCCAACAATGTAGACAACGATAAGAAGAAGTTAAGGCAGAAGTAGAGTTTGCATCCAACATCTCATCGACCTTCTTCTACAAGTACGAACATTTGACAGATTTGGATCGCCAAGATGTACCTGATAAATTGACCCACACCCATGCAAATTTGGGTACCTGAACATTGTATTATAGCTCAAAACTCAAGCCTTGTAATATATACCCCTTTGAAATCTCTTCACCCATCGACATCACAAACACCAAACTCACCTTTTGTACCTCAGCAAAAAAATACTACCCACTCATCAAGTCTTAGGAAATGGGTGTCGAAATGCATCTAGAATCCACCACATGATACTTTGTACAACATAACACCCATATCGACTAACCTTCATCCTTGTAGTAATTCCCTCACCATTGATCCTTGTACAAATTCACCTACACTAACCCACTATCACTTATAATAACTTTTCATAATAACTTTTCATCTCAAGTAGTTAAAAATTCAGAAGAGTTAAAGCACATTTGGGCTAGAGTGGGTTTTACAGAATATTTCAGTGATCCATTGCCCAAACCTGACTTTTATAGATGCTACTACATAGTCACTACACTTCAAGCCTCCGAGAACAAGGACTTGCCCGGAACTTTCATTCTTACATCCTTTGTAAATGACCCCCCTTACAAGAAGTTTTATCTTTCAAAAGATCTCATTCGGACATTAAGATCCACGGGACTCACATGTTGATAGAGCGAGAAAGGCTTATTCTAGAGCCAATGAAGCATGGTGATATTTTGAAGTGGGCAGATATTTCAACCATTACACCAGAACTCTCTAAGCCATTACACATATGTATGCAACATTTTGCAGTTCTAGCCCAAGATCACTTCACCATCCCTCAGAAACACATCTGGTTCGAATTATATCTAGCATGCATCGGACCCCAAACCATAGATCTTGCAAGTTGGATTATCAAGCAGTTGTATTTGGCTCAATAGAGATGGAAACAAAAACATGTCATCCACGGATGTTGCACCCTTACTAGAAGTGTTTACATGTGTTTGACATATGATTTGCCCATAGAACGCATGATGACTAGTGAAGAATTGAAAGCATTCAAAGGAACTACCAAGAAGGCCACAAAAGCTAGCAAGGGACCGACAGGCAAACACATGCATGGTTCTATCCCATGCTTACAAGTTCCAGAGTCCCCATCACCTCAGTTGTCCCTAGAACAGTCACCAACGGAACCCCCTACACCAATACAACCCATCCGTATATGCCTTCCATGACCTATTATCACCGAAGGTACTACGAGTGTGGTGATTTCTCAAGTAACCCATTTAGGAACCTACCACTACACTAGGAGAACTTCCCACCACCATTGGTGCGGAAGCCTTTACTTTCCCTATACCTAACTTGGAGGCAAAACCAACGAACACCACCTTTGATTTTGAAATGCATGATGCTTTCTCCAGTGAATTCCAATTTTTAGAAGGGCAATTTTTCTCACAAGAGTATGAATGTCCCATCTACCCTACCACCCCCGTGATCAACCACAAGAACAAGTAGTCTCCAGCTTAGAAGAGGAGAGAACAGAAACCGACCATGAGGACAATGATGATGAAACCAGTCAAGCTAGCCACGACTCTCAAGAGGACATGCAAAATGACGAACAAGAGTAAGAAACCGAAGCTCAAGGTGGCACAAGTACCCATGAAGATGACACGTTTGAAGCTGTTGCCTACACTTTGGCAATTAAGAAACTATATAACACTTTGCAAGCAGTCTCGACACGTAGTCAACTATCCAAAGTAGTTACTCAAGCAATTCTCGAACAAGAACTCACTACTGGGGGTTTCCAAGAAGCTTTCATTCAAGGCTTTAGGGAATTAGTAAATCAGTCGAGACCAATGAAGCACTCCATTATTTGTAGAGGAAACCACTATTAGAGTTTGACCCATGATGCATCGTTTACTCTCCAAGCTAGGTTAGTATATTCGCATACCAACAAATGCCCAATATTCCCACCATGCTATTGGCATCATACGAGAAGAAGCAAGTATGGGCATACATGCCGATCTAGCATTGAGGCAACCCATCAATTTTTTTCAATCCTTACATTATCTTAAAAGTGATTCTCATCACTAAAAACCATGGTAAATAATGTTTCACCTTTTTGTAGCTCCATTTTGTGCAAGTCGAGGAGTCCTCAAACTTGAGGAGCTTTAGTAATATTTGCCTACCAAGTTTCATAATTTTCAGAGCTCATTTGAGCCTCCAAAATAGCTTAGGAACCTAATTTTTAACTAGGTCGGACACTAGGTCTGAACAGGACCAAAGCTAGTCAAAACCTATAAATAGAGCTAGAGAGCTCATTTTTAGGCTATCTTGATGTAGTTTTGAACTTGTATGAGAACTTTGTTGTAATAGAAGTGATTCCATTGTCTTGCTCTCTTTGTTCTTGCCGTGTGTGCGCGTGTGTGTATGTGTGTGCATGTTTGTGTGCTTCTCACTTACACACTTGTGCCTTCACTTGCTCGAGGTCTTCATACCATCCTAATGTCTTCCCGGATTGACATTAAAGGAGGTGCTACTCATCAGTGAGCTACACCAAATCTTGGCACCGTTGCCGGTGAATTAATCTTTGAGGACAAGCGTGTGATGCTAAGACATAGAGAGGATGCGTTGGAATGGTAAGTAGTAGGTAATTTTCTTGTGTTTCACCATTTTCTCCATCTCCATCTCCATCTCCATCTCCATCTCCATCTCCATCGCCATCTCCATCTCCATCTCCATCTCCATCTCCATCTCCATCTCCATCTCCATCTCCATCTCCATCTCCATCTCCATCTCCATCTCCATCTCCATCTCCATCTCCATCTCCATCTCCATCTCCATCTCCATCTCCATCTCCATCTCCACCTCCATCCCCATATTCCTTTCATATTGCCACTCCCATTTCATTCACCTCATTTGCATAGTGAGAGCTTGAGAGAGAGCGAGAGTGGATGTCTGTTTTTTGTGTGTTTTTTGCATGATCCTTGCAGGTTTCAGCATTCTCACCATCTCCAGCAAGCTCTACAGGTAATGAAATTCTCTGTGCAAGCCCCGAGGCCTCGACCTTGAGCTATCGCGACACACTCAAAAGTTGAGTCAATCTCGATTCTGAGTGCACCACGACACAGCGCAGCCTGAGAGCTCCTAGAATCACTAGCATGATCAGTAAAATTCACCATATCTTAGTCCATCACGACACACCCGAGTATCGTGACACACACCAAGTATTGCAACACACCCGAGTATCGCAACACACCCGAGTATCGTGACACACCCGAGTATTGCAACACACCTGAGTATCGCAACACTCCTGAGTATCACGACACACCCGAGTATCGCGACACTCCTGAGTATCACAACACTCCTGAGTATCACGACACTCTTGAGTATTGCGACACACCCGAGTATCACGACACACCTAGGTATCGCGACACACCCGAGTATCGCGACACACTTGAGTATCGCGACACACCCGAGTATCACGACACACCCGAGTATCGCGACACACCCAGGTATCGCGACACTCCCTCCTATCGTGACACACAAACCCGAGCTATTGCGATACACCGACTCAACGCATAAATTTCTAAGGGATGTAATTTGTGTAACTGTGGTAATTTTGGGCCTAAATTTTGACAAGTTGGGGTATTTTAGAGCCCTAGAAGGGGGCAAAACAATTAGAAAACCATAGAAAAATTCTTGAACCCTGAGAGCGTGTTTTGAACCCTAAGTGCCTGAATGGTCATAACTCCACCATACGAACTCCGATTGATGAGATTTTGGTCTCGTTGGAAAGCTCGTTGAAAATCATACATGGAGTTTTAGAGCATGTATTTTTAAGTTGGCCATTCTGTCAGATTAGGGGGTCATACGATTTTGGGGGTACAATGAGCTACTCCAAGGGGGGCTCATATTTGTTGATGTGTGTCCATCAATTCATTGTAATGTAAGGCAATATTAACTTGTGAACCTTTGCACGAACATTGTCAGCAATCAAGGCATCCAAAGCAAGCTAGCAAGGGCAATTACCAAGCTTGGGAGAACGCTTCTTGGGCTTGTGAAGCAATCTGAGAAACAAGTGAATTGAGGTTGGAAGTTCTCTCAAACCCCCTTTGTCAATTCCTAGCTTAAGCTAAGTGCGACTTAGGTGTGGTGATTAATTAGGGTGATGTTAGGCACGAATCAAGTCCAAGAAAAATAATCAACTAAGTGCAAGCATTAAGTAGGTATTAAGTGCAAAAACCCTAAGGGACAAAAGTAAACTTGAATCGATCAATTATCAAGTGTGAGATTCACTTAAATATTCCTGACAACATGATTTCAAACAAGAGCTTAACACAATAATCAACTAAAAAGAACAAAGTGATTGATACGAAATAACCTACAATGACATTGTACTTGGGACTAGAGGGGTAGAAAACCCAGGCATATGAACCTTAGGTCAGGAAGACACATAGGCCGAGACAGACAAAACCTTAGATCCTCTGAAGCTAGTGTCAATCACACTGCTAGGTCTTGGGCCCAGCAGCTGAGTAATTATTCCAACCATCCTAACTCTGAGTCTAGCGAATTAGAGATGTCTCAAGGTATAGAGAGACCCACAGGAAGTTCAGGTGTGGCCTACCTACAAAAGGTTGAAGGTCCTTACAAGACTCAACTCGAATATCTTAGGACGAACCGATTAGGTGCTTACATCTATGAGGACGTTCTAAGAAGATCAGTAGTCAAGGTTAAAAACCTAGATCAACCCATTGGACTAGAACATCCAGTGGTGAAGTTTGAAAACGGCGCATACCTAGACAAAGAGGGCACTATGTATGTAGTCATCGATCACCCAAACAAGACAGACGAATTTGGTAATGTGATCCCAGAAACGGACATAGATGACATAGAGCAAGGGAACATGGGAAGAGATCCCAGGACCCCTCGAGGTAAATTAGTTATTATGAGAATCCTCACACCAGAGTGGGTGCCCTAGGGCAACAAGAGCATAGATTTGCTCTTAAACCGAGAGACTGATGAAGCCTTTTGGAGGTATAAGCCTAATCAGCCGAATGAAGTAGGAACGATCACGATCTATGAGTTCAAAGAACCTGATAGCCCAAGCAAAGTGACCTATCTAGACAATACGTCAGAAAGGACCTTTGTGGTCACGGAGCATGGTAGGCATGCCTACACTTGGAAGGGTGAATTTATCTTTCCCCAACTAAGGTCCAATGTCTCTTATGGCTACCAAGGAGCGCGAACATCCCAAGTTCATGGAGCTCAAAGGGACAGAAGTAGAGACAGGCCTGAGGTAAGCTTTGCCAACCCAATAGGAAGAGAGAGGATGAGAACGGAGGCAGATAGAGTGGAAACAGAGAGACTTAGAGAACCAAGGAACCAAAGACATACTGATGATTTTCCTTTTCCAAGTCCAAGAGAACACACTAGAACCTTGAGGCCAACCCAGTTGGTGAAGTCCATGAAGAACTATTTCGTTGGCACAGGAGACCCATACGATCATGTAGCTGAATTTAGACAAGTCTTGAAAGCTGAACCCAGACGGACAGTCTGGTGATTCCACGAATCGTCACTGAGCATCTCTTTTCATTGCTTTATATAAAAGATTACAACTATCAATGTAACAATTTTTCGCGCGTGCGAACAAAAGATTCAGTTTTACAACTTCCAATCCGGCGGCCGACTAACACTCTGGCACGCACGGTGGACTCAAACCTGCATGTTTTACAAAATTACTGTTCTTCTATAATTCTGTCTAAATACATGTTTTTGGCTAATCTAAAGGTTCGAGCGATTTTCTTCTTTAAAGTTTCTAACAGCTGTTTGAGAGTATCCGATTCTACTAGTTGTGCATCTACTCTTACAGAACTTAAATCTATAGCTTCGGTTAGCAAAATTTTTGCTTGCGTCTGTAGAAAGGCTTCTTGTAGGTAGAAATCATTAGATAGGGCCGCATCTCTGGAAACTTTCATTTCTGCCACTTGTTTCTCCATCTTGCTTACTCTTTCTTTCTGATTGTCCAGCTGATTCTCCCTTCTTTCGATCTCTTGATTGTGAAACTGTATGGTTCTGGAATATGCATCCCTTTCTCTTCGGAGATCTGTTATAACTTTTTGTAATTGTGCTTCTAATGTCAGTTTTTGCCGTAGAATGTTGTTTACCTCGTCAAATTCTATCTTACATTTCTGGAGTTCTTCGGTTGTTTTCATCGCTAGATCGTACTATTCTTGGCCTTTTTGTACCACTTCGTCTAGTTGAACTCTGGTTTCTTTGAGCAGATTTCCTAATGCGATTCTTGCATCTTCTTTGTCCTGTAACTCTTGCTTCATTCTACTGATTTTGGCATTTGCATTCTATAATGATTCTTCTTTCTTTGTGAGCTCAGCCATCGCCGCATCTCTCTGTTTGGTAACCATTTCCTGTTCGATAATTCTGGCCTGTAATTCCTTCAGCTGTTCTTGTAGAGATTGGTTTTCGGCTTTCGCTACTAGTAATTCTTCCTATAGGGGGCTAATGTTGGCCTCCAGTAGATCTACTTTATGTTGGAATTCATTGTGAATATTCTCTGTTACTTGCTTCATTTGCGCAGGGAGTTGTTGTGATAAATTGATTAGCAGTTGACCCATTGACGCTAACTCAGAGAATACGGGGATGGACGTGAGTGGAGGAGGGGGACGAGGTTGGGAAGAGGATGTGATGAGGAGTTGCTGGGAGTTCGGTGGAGAGTAGTTAGGCGATGAAGATGAAGAAGCTGCGAGTTTGTCAGGTTCATTGGGTGGAATAGGAAGGATGGGGTTGAGCGGAGGTTCCGGTGGTGGAGTGGGCAGGACAGGGTTAGGTTCTGTTACCTGTTCTGTTGTTTGTTGTGCAGTGTCGGCAGCTGTGGACTCAACTGCTTTCAGAAGTTCGTCGAAACTTCTTTAACGATTTGTTCTTCATTTCTTTGGTTTTCCTGCTCTGATTGTTGTTGTGATGTCTCTTGTGACGAGCTTGTGTTGGATTCGGTGTGATTCTCCTATTCTTGTTGTCCTTCTGATGAAGATTGTGCTGATGATTCGTGCTACATAGACGTTGCGGTGTCATGGAAGGTTTCTTCGTCCTGTTTTTCTTCTTCCTTGTCATCTTCTTTGTTTTTTTCGGCTGACCCCTGGGCTTCACTTTCAGAGGAACTGATTCTAATTCTTTTCCGGCGGAAGAGTTGATTGAGTTCCTCTTCGTCTTCTTCATCGTCCTCCAATAATTGCATAGAGTCTTCATGGCGCAGGACCGGGCCTCTGGGTGGTGGTTGTGCTGCAAGAATGGCCGGAAAAAGGAAAGAAATAATGTGCGGCAATCTGGACCTTGGCATTCCTCCTTTGTTTACCTGTTTAATTATTGAAACGCATTCCTTGTGAATGCGGTGGAAGAAGTAGGATGCAAAATTTATTGGTTCTCTAGCAGCTAAATCAATGGCGGAGTAGAATGGATGCAATATTCCATAAGTACGTTTCTGCAGGTTCAGGATAACTACTAAGAACTGAAGGGCGGATCTCTCAGGTTCCGATCGGCATAGGATCGTGTATTCGTTGGATGAATGCCTAGGGAATAACTGATTCATTGTGGCTAATGGCAGATTCGGGCCATTCTCTCAACCTTGCGAAGGGAGTCGAAACGACTCAGCGAAAGTTTGGAAGGTGATTACGGTTCGGGAGGGTAGGGATGTGATAGCCCAACTTTGCTCATTGGCAGGTGTTTTAGCGATAGTGGCGATGATCTGAGCAAAAAACAGGTGGGATTCCACTGAATGCCACGGCAGTTCAGCGAAATTGGATAACCCACGGGTGCGTAGAAACTCTCCTACCTCGGTAGGGAGTCCGTCACGGAAAGCGGCATAGTTTGCCAGAGCTTCCATGGCGCAAACGATGACAGCAAGCACAAAATGCAAACGCACAAGGTATACACAGTCACACAAATCACGCAAGCACAATAGCGATTTTTGGTGAGAAGGTTAAGTAGATGTTCGGCAGTGGGGAGCAATCAAAATCACTAATAATTGTTCGTCGTTGAGATGATAACTTCTTAACTTCGGTGTGCATGCATGAGTAGCTGGAAAGGGCAGGGTGGCTGTTGACATAATTAGGTATCAAAACGTGGATATTTACAGACTTATTTTATTAAGCACGCAAAAAATAAAAGAAAAGAAAAGAAGAGAAAAGGAAAGAAAAGAGGATGCCAAAAGATGTAGCCAACCGAGAAACGTTTCATTGCGGGTTAGATCTTTGTTGATACGGTCGCAGCTTCGAACCATTGATGACTTTCGGAAGAGGAATTCCGATCAAAGTAGTCAACCAAAAAGTTGCTGGGCCCACTCGTTCAAAAATTTGATAGGGGCCAAACCATCGTAACTTGAATTTGCCAACAGAGCGATTTGATTTTGCATTGTAAAATAGTACAAGTTGTCCCACCGTAAAAACGGGGGTCTTTAGATAGCGATCATGTGTTCGAGCTTGTCTTAGCTATACTTCCTACATAGTTAGAAAACTTTGCCATCGGTGCTCATCCAGTTTTCTGAGTGTATCTAGCCGAAATGATAAAGAATCTTCTGGTATTAATTTCTGAGTGAAAGCCACACGTAAGCTTGGCACAATAATTTCCATGGGTGCTATGGCTTCCAATCCATAAGCTAGTTTGAAGGGTGTTAGACCTGTTGCTACCTTATAGGTAGTTCGGTATGCCCATAGGATTGCACGTAACAGTTGGTCCCATCTTTCCGATGCTTCCAAAATGAGTTTTTGAAGCATATTCAGAAGGGTCTTGTTTGTACTCTCAACCAAACCATTTGCACGAGGATAATATGGTGAACTGAATTTATGCGTGATCTGAAAAGAATGTGTGAGTACTTTCATTGAATTGTTAACAAAATGAGTGCCCTGATCTGTAACAAGCTCGAGAAGTAATCCAAAGCGCGGAAAGATATCTTTCATTAAGCAATTTGCCACTGAAACAGCTCTGGCAAATTTTAAAGCTCATGCTTCTGCCCATCTGGTTGCATAGTCTGTACAGGTTAGAATATAACGATTATTGCTGAGTATTGCTGGCGGTGTAATAGGTCCGATAAAGTCTAGACCCCACGTCTAAAAAGGCTCTAATGGCAAGACAAGTTGTAGAGGGAAAAGATGACGTTGCAGGGGTTGTCCAGATCTCTGACAACTATCACAGTGTTTGACAAACTATGATACATCCTTGTATATAGTAGGCCACCAAAGTCCGCTTTACAGAATTTTTTGGTGCGTTAAATCTGTTGCAAAATGGCCACCGGAAGGAATTGAGTGAGCCAAAGTAATGACTGAGTTAACTTCATGTGGTTGAATACAACGAAGTAAAACTCCAGTGTGATCCATATAGTATAATTCCCCAGCAATCAATCGAAATCGACGGCTAAAAACTGCAATTTTCCTGTGTATTGCAGTAGAAGTCTGAGAAGGAAGGCATCCATTAGTAAGAAAGGTCAATATCTGATCATAGTATGTAGATGGCATAGGTGGGTCTACAATTTCATCATTAGTCGATTCAGAAACATAAATTGCCGGTGTTGTGTCATCTACACCGACCGGAGCTTCACCGGAGTCTAAGCGAGAAAGGAGCATAAACGAGGTAAGGTAAGGGAAGAATATTTCCTGCATATACCTCTGAAAAGTACTTGGGGCATTTCTTAATCCAAACCACATTACGGTGCAAGCAAAAAACGCCCCAATTGGTGATGAAAGCGGTCTTTGGTATATCCTGTTCAGCCATTCTAACTTGATTATACCCACTGTATCCATCTAGGAATGAATACATTTCATGTCCTACTACTCTATCAAGCATTGTGTCAAGAAAAGGTAGCAGAAATGGATCAGGCACCGTAGCTGCGTTCAGTTTCCGATAATCTACACATATTCGAAGCTGCTTATTCTTTTTAGGCACAATAACAATTGGTGAGATCCATTCAGCATGCTCTACTGGTACAATGAATCCGACTTTGAGTAGCCTATCAAGTTCTGCCTTTACCTGTGATGCATAGTTCGGATTCATCCGGTAGCTTGGTTGTTTGATTGGTTTTGCTTCCGACTTCAGCATGACCCTGTGTTGATAAATGCGCGGGTCCAAACCCTTCATATCTTTGTAATCCCATGCAAAGACATCGGAGAACTCTTGGAGTAGCTGGATTAGGTCTGCTTGAAATGTTTCCGGTAAGTTTTCTTTTATCTTGACAGGATGCGGATGGTCTTCATCTCCTAAATTATAAGTGATCAACTGATCCTTTGGAACATAAAATTGTCGGGGCTTCTCTGTATCGTCAGCTAGATTTAAAAAGTTGTTGCAGTTGAGCATCATCTATAGCAGCATTATCTTCCTTCTTATCTTCTTCTGTTACAGGCATCACCGTACAAACTGCGGGATTCCAATTATCTACAACAGATTGTAGATCAACAGTTCCTAGGGAGATTAAGTCAATGTTGTTCTTTAAAAACTCTTCTTCTTCATCATCTGACAACCCATCTAACATATGAACTGGTTCTGCAAAAATACGGTCTAGCATGCAATTCGCAAGGCTGTATAGCATCTAGTCTTACAATATATTTACGATTATTATCTTTGAAAGTGAGTTCCTGTGTAGACCAATCTTGTATGACCTTAGCTTGCTTCAGCCAAGGACGGCCAAAAAGAAGATTATAATCAAGGGTGGATTCCGGTAATTCTAGGACGACAAAGGTCATCTTAAATGTGGTACCCTGCAAAGTTATTGGCAAGTCCTATTGTATGGACTCTTGACTGGTCAACCATTCTGACAAAGAACTGAACTGGTTTGATTTCAGTCCATCCTAACTTCTTACACAGTGCAGCAGTAGCAATGTTGACTCCAGATCCTCCATCAATTAGTACCTGTGTAATTTTATGATTTTTATACCATACCGTAATTAAAGGAACCGAATGATCGACCGTAGAATCAGGTTCCGGTTGCACTGCCGCTGTTGCTGGAATGCAAGAAGGTACAGGACTGAACTGTTGTTGGAATTGTTGTCGAACTCCTAGTACTAGTGCAAGTAATTGGCCAAGAGGAAGAGTAATGGACGCTTTAGATAAAATCTCCCAGTTCTTATGTGATTGAATTGTGCTTTCCACGTATTCTGAAGATGATGCGCCGGCTGAAGAGGATGTATCTGCTGAAGATGATGTGCCTGCTACTGAATTAGAATCTTGTTTTTATGTTCCTTCCTTGGTTAGCGGAGCCTGGGTCACCGGAATAGGATCTGGAAACACTCGAGGTTCGGCGGTGGTCCATTGACTGGCCTTATCATACATCCTTTGTTGTTCATGTATGCCTGGTTCAAATACTTCTACCACTGGTTGCAGTTGCTTACCGGATCGGGTCTGAATTACTGCAGCTTGCGTTTCTACGGGTGTGATTTGTACCATATTAGTCATTGGGTTTTGTCGTTCTTTCTTCCTTTGATCATACTCAGCTGCATCCTTACAAAATCTTCTAATGTGACCAAATTCACCACAAAAATGGCAGCGCGGTGGTGGCAAATTGGGATTTTCCTATGCTCGTCCGGCCTGCTAGCGATTTGCATTGTAGTTATTATTTCTCTGTCCTCTGTAATTTCGATAGCCTTGTTGCTGGTTGTTTCTCATTTGCAGAGGTACATAATGATTGGTTGGCTGTCTTGGTTCCTGTATAATAGCATTGATAGTTGCGGTTCCCTGCACTTTGGCGTTGTATGCACAGTTTTCGGTAGTATGTCCGGTTGTGTTGCAGATAGCGCAAAACAACTTATTAAGTGCACAAGTGGCACTAGTGTGCCCTGAATTCTTGCATGTGGTGCAGAACATTTGTCTGGTCGGGTCTTCTGCAACATTTTTATTTACCTTTAACCATTCCAAGTCTTCTGTAAATCCTCCAACCTTGTTTTCCAGATGCAAAGCCATTGCAATCACTGCATCTAGCGTCATATCTCCTACACAGCGTATGATCATAATCTGTTTAAGTTGCGGAGTCAATCCATTGATAAACCATTGAGTGATAACGTCATCCGGTAGGTTGGCATGTGCTGGTGGTAATTGCCTCAAATGGGTTCTGAATAGAATGGCATATTCCTGCACTGTTTGATTTATTTATGTCTATTGTTTTGCAGGTAATCAAAAATTTTGGCTGGATTCTTCTTTAGCCTGAATCTTTGCAAAAATGCATCTCTTACTGCTTCATAGGTGCGGAAATGGTTAATATCATATTCTGTAAGCCATCTGGCTGCTTCATTAACCAATGTAGACTGGAAGATAATAGCCTTATACGCCGGATCGGGTGGATGGTTGAGCACTGTGTAACTTATCTCAAATGTGCGTACATGAGCATTTGGGTCATCTCCTGGAAATCCACCGAATTTAGTGTACGTTACTCCGGTTGGAGTCGGCCTTGGTGGGCATAGTTGTTGTTGTTGCTGTTGTTGTTGTTGCTGTTGTTGTTGTTGTTGCCCGTTCATGGCGCTGATGGTTGTATTTTGACTATCTTCTGTACCTCGAGGCTGAATATTTGAATCGTCGGAATCTGTATCGTCAGCCTGTGCACTTTCCGGGTCGATAATCTTGTTCAGTATGTTTTGAATCTCGGTTTCGAACAAGCTACCTTCCTTCTTGATGTCAAATGTAGGAAAGATTACTCCCAATAGCGGTGACTGAACTAATGATTCACCAAAAAATGGTAAACCGCCGCCGGAAAACTGCGAACTTTCAGCAACTGGTACCGAAATATCACCGGAATGTGTCGATTTTTCACCAATACAGTGTGCTTTTTCTCCCTTGCTGATTTCTTTGACTAACACATTTCTATTCGTAAACAAGTTCGAATCTTTACTCAATGATGTTAAATTAACTTCATACTACGTC
Organism: Ceratopteris richardii; assembly: GCA_020310875.1. NCBI lineage: Eukaryota > Viridiplantae > Streptophyta > Polypodiopsida > Polypodiales > Pteridaceae > Ceratopteris > Ceratopteris richardii. The sequence goes on from CM035407.1 coordinate 137,211,115, forward strand.
CTGTTAGATTCTGGAGTTACTATATCTTCGACAGATTGTGACGAAATCACACCGGAATCTGCTAGAGATTTAGTTCGTTCGACCGGAATATGACCGGAATCCTTACTAGCGCTTTTACCTCGTGGAGGCGTCCTTAGCAAATTAGGTACCCCAGGCTGGCGGTTCTTTGGATACGTTTCACCGGATCGAGTAACCGGCATGTATCATCTTTTGGTACTAATCGCGTACTATTATTGTCCATTTACAATTTACAGTCACATTTCCATAACTGATTTGCAACAATCTGATCTGTTGCCACCTTCCCACAGACGGCGCTAGTGTTAAACGTTGTGTTCTAACTATCAGAAGTGCGTTTAAACGTTGTTGGGTTCTTGGGAGTGGAAGGGGTCTGTAAAAACAGAGGCCCTATGCTTGTTTCCCAAAATGACTTCACACCACAATATACTAATATTCAAGACTTTTATCATGAATTGGTATACCCTTCTCAATCTTTACGGTTCGTTATTCTAATTCTTCCAAGGTTCGCCGAACACACTGTACCAGACGATTAGTATCATGATACCAAGCTACCTCGGACCCTTTTCCGAATACACATTGCAGTAACATTAGAAACAATAGCAGTAGTTCAACCTTCACCGAACAGTGCTCATAGTCAAACTCAACCAAAGACACAGAAGGACTCAACAGTTACAGACACACAGTGCTTGAAGATTCAGTACGCAACTTAGGACCGCTCTTACCGTAGCTTAATCTTTGCCATACGAACATAGACCTCAATATTGAAGACAACACAATACAAACCCGAATACCAGAAAAGCTACCATAGCTACACAGACTTCACCAAACATTGGCAGACCATTTCAAGAAAGAATAATAACACGATACGCGAACTAACACAACAATCCCAGTAGAGACTCGCAAACGACTTACTCAGACAACAGTACAACGATCTACCATCTGAAATTGAAACTCACAATCGCAACAGAGATCGATAGACAACAAACACGGATATGCACAGTATACTCAGAGTACTCAAAAATTAGACAAACAACGCTACAGCAACGTTCAGACAATCACCCAGACGGACAGTCTGGTGATTCCACGAATCGTCACTGAGCATATCTTTTCATTGCTTTATATAAAAGATTACAATTGTTAGTGTAACAACTTTTCACGCGTGCGAACAAAAGATTCAGTTTTACAACTTCCAATCCGGCGGCCGACTAACAGGCATTTCAGAAACATAGACCAGCTTCTAGAGGCATTCATCACTGAGTTTTCTAAGAGTGGCATAAAACACAACACTTCCTCACTAATTCATAGCTTCAAGCAAACACCTCACAAGACGGTTAGGCTTGCAAGAAGAAGGTTTAGACAATACCTAGAGAGATGTCCCATTCTTGAGTTACCCACTCCAGCCAAACAGGTGGCTTTATTCTAGGATGGATTGCTAAGTACCAAATTGAGATCATATGTGTACTTGAAGGACCCTAGGACCATAGAAGAGTGTGTATGCATATGCATCGACATCGAGGATAACCTAGGGGAGGAATTAGAACTTTCAAAAATCTACAAAGATTCATATAGTTCTACTAGCCTCTCTTCCTTGCAATCCACATCTATTGAGGAACTCGCTGAGAAAGTAGCTCAAAATCTAGGAGTCTCTAGTAAACAAATACCAAGGTTTGCGCTAGTGAAAAGATGCTATACTTGTGGAGGTGACCATATGGCGAATGTATGTCCCATGGCCCAACCCCAAGTGAATCCTAGTAACCAGTACTACACCATAGAACGGAGGTACACCAATCACACCGCGCAAGATTGCCCATACAATAAGCAAGCAGTTAGGCAAACGTACCCACAACCATACCCTCAACAAGGAAGATACAAGAACCAGTACCCACCTCAACAATATGGTAGACCACAACAACCCTATCAAACCCAACAAAGGCCTCAACCTGTGTTAGCGCAACAACCCCCTGCTCCAGCCAATGTGATTCCAGTAAAGTACATAGCTACAAAAGAGAATCTGAATAGATCCATAGTGCTAGTGAAAACATTGCTTTCAGAAAGTGATCCCGGTGATCATAGTTTTGACTCTATTCACATTGATAGCCCGCAGGCTTATTACATGCAGTCACCTGAGCATGACAAGTCATACTATTATGAGGACCCGAGTGAACCTAGTGGGGAGCGTGAGTATGCAAATTTCATGTACACAAACCCCAACTCCAGACCTCCACCTAGGCAGGTACGACCCCCACTTTTGAGAGGACCATGCTTCAGATGTCAAGGAGACCACCTCATACATGATTGTCCAATACCTTCCCCTACACAACCCCAACCTGTGACAATTCAGGGCTTCTGTCAAGATTGCGGAAAAGAGCATCTCTTACGAGATTGACCAAAGAACCCTAATAACATTCCAAAAATCACTCCTATCAACGTCATTGGACTAGTAGTAGACTCTTCAAGAAGTGTGACTTCCACAGCCCCAGTGCAAGTAGTCACCCGAGCTCAAGCTTTGCAGCAAACTCAAGGAGTAGGCCAGGAAAAGAGTTCTGAGGTTAGTGAGACAGACAGTATAACCAAGAAAATGACAAGAGCTTGGAGAGATAGCCGGGAGAGAATGAAAAGACAATGGGCATAGAAAATGAGCGAACTTGAGGAAAGCTTGAGATAAACAAAAGCAAAGATAAATGAACTCACATCTCAAACTCAATCTCACACCACCCCTCCACCACCGTTTCCATCTCCCGCCAATCCATCACCTTCCATTCCTCAACCTTCTAATCCACCACACTTAACCCACCCACCACCCAGAGTAGGATCAGTTCTCGCCGATCCCACTCCTGAGGATCTAGACATGATGCTTAAAGCATATCAGGCCAGAATCCAAGAAGGGCCAAATGTGACAGATTCATGACAAATGTTACCCTAGAGCCGATCTAGAGATAGAGCGAACAAAGCTTTGTGCTAAGACGGTCGAATTGGCGCAAGCCATATTTGAAGCCAGTGGCTTGTTCAATGGCTCTAGCTCCACTAGAACACCATTGCATTTTGATGGTTTATTAGATAGATTGGAAAGGTTACTTGCAAAGTCTAGAAAAGGAGCCTCCTCCGAGTTTAAGGAGAGTGCAAGTGATAGAATAAGCATTCCTCCCTAGGAAGCTTATGTGCCTAACTCCACTGAACTAGACACATCTTCTTCTATGAATCGGTATTCTCCAACATTTTTGCGAGAGATTCAAGAAGAGAAATGGACTAAAGAAAGTGAAAATCCTCCTCCGATTGAACTTGTGGATGATGCGCATGATCAATTCCCACAAGATGTTCCTTCCATTTATGGAGAACAGGAGAGTGCCCACTCGCATGAAAGGTTAGACTTTGAGTTTAATTCCTTGCAAGAGTTACCACATTTCACAGGCCCATGGGAAACTAAGTCAACTTGCATGAGAGCACCTACGGTCATGATAAGAAATGAAGATTCGATCATACCTAGGAGCACGGAGGTGGTAAAGAACACTAAGGTGCAATGTAACCTCACATTAGAAGAGTTACTCAAGCTTAAGCCTGCATTGTGGAAACATGTAGCCAAACAAGTGCCAGACATAGTGAAATCTTGTTCCCAGGTAGGATCTCATAGAACAGTGCCAAAAATACCATTGGATAAGATAGGAGACATGAGCGAAGGAGAAGAAGGAAATACCTATCTTCCAGTTACCCATTAGGGATACACAACCAAGGCAATTTTGGACTCAAGTGCAGGAGTTGCAATTGCTCCCACTTCCCTATGGAAGCATTGGGGCAAGCCATCACTCAGGCCGACGAGAATGAAATTGCAAATGGCCGATGGTCATATTGAGAGGCCTTTAGGATTGCTAGAAGGAGTAACTCGCACTACATGTGGTGTAGATTTTGAGCATATGTTTGCTATATGTGACTTTAGCAAAAACCAGCCCTATGAGATGATTTTGGGGAGACCATTTATGTGGCAGTTGCAAGTCGTATAGGATTGGGGAACCAATTCTTTGTACTTGCAACACTTAGGTGTTACAAACAAAATCAATCTCAAGGATTACTCTCATAGAGATGTACCCCCCCTCCAATGGAATCCCATCCATAGAGCCAAAGATGATATTGAGTCAGTGCATTCCATAGGATCAGGATCCTCATGGATGCATGAAGACACTCACTTGTGGATGTGTAAAGTAGCTGAAGAAGAGGAGAAGAGAGAAAAAGCCAGAGAGATAGGTGCAAAGGAAACCCATAGATCAATTCAAGACCCAGCCTATACACCTGTAGTATTTATTGATGAAGAATTTGAACCTCACGGTTGGGCGGAAATTTTGGCAACAATGGATGTAGCCATCAATGAAGAACAATGGACACCCCACTGCGACGAGGATGGTTATGACATTTCAATCTCCTCCATAGAACCAATTATGGGAGATTCGATTCTGGAAGAATGTGAACCTAGCACTAATGCATTTGAGGATGCAAGTGACTCCGATTCAGAGTTAATCATCATGGACCCACCATTTGCATCAGTGGAGAATACTTCTATGAAGTAGAAGTTCACCCTCAGAGACATGAAGAGCTCACTAATGATGTGAGATTAACCACACAAGTGACCACTAAGAGTGAAGGAAAGAAAAGAAAGAAGAAAGAAGTCACTTCGGAGCAAGAAGAATCTTTATGGGAGGACACTTTGGACCAGATATGATGATCAAGGCAACACTATTTGCAAGACTTTGGTGGCCCACACTTCATATGGATGCAGATACTTATGTGAAGAGATGTGATGTTTGTCAGCGAACTCAGTACCCTATGCGTAAAGATGAGATGCCATTGAAACCTATGATAGGTGGACGTGCTTTCTCCTAGTGGAGAATAGATTTTTTTGATCCTATTAATCCCCCAGCTAAGGATTCCCATGCTGAATACATTATTGTGGCCACTCACTATCTAACCAAATGGGTAGAAGTAAAAGCTACAACGAAGAATGTTTGTTATTGATCTTTGGAGTTGTCCTCTCCAATCATTTAGCATAAAGAATTAACAAGACATCTTTATTTTGTCAATCTTGGAAGTATTCAAGAGACCACAGCCCCTTCTAGATGATAGAATCCAAGAAATAAGAGAATAATGGCTGGATTTCTGAGAATGATGAAAATGAAGAGGAATTTCTAGGGTTTGGATTATCTTGAGCAAATCTCCACCATTTTCCACAATCTTGGTGTCTAATACATGCTATTTTCTCAGCAGAACACAATTATGAAGTCAAAACTCAAAAATATTACTTGTACCATACAGACGAGACAATTGCGATTCTGTGAAAACAGACGATTTTCATCTCCAACACCATTCTTCATCAATTTCTCACTTATCACATCAATATTCAGTTCTCTTCACACTCATTCAACAGATTTACACAATAGAACCTCACAAATCTCCATAGATACACAAAGAATAGACTCAACAAATCAATGAAACCACACAAAGAGGAGAAAACACGATTTTCAGCAGAAAACTCTCTGTATTCACTTGGATAGCATGTAAACAAATGATCAACCAACCCCCTCATAATAGAGGAAATTGTCCTATATACATTTTCAAGTGTCCCTTTTCACACTTGAATTTTGGTCCTTTCCTCTATTATTCTAAAAATATACTATCTAGGAGTTTCCCAAAATTCTAGAAAAATTACATAAAATTCTATTCTACATAAGGAAGACTCTTCCTTATTTTTACATCAATTGCATACATATTTTTACAAGTTTTTGGTATTTTACAATTATATTCCATCAAAATGCTTCAAAAAATCACTCCTTCTAACATTCTTCCCCTCCTAGAGCTTTTGGCTCCTGACAAAAGACATTCCTGCTTTGTATCTTGAGTGCTCCCTTCACTTCTTCTTTCTTTGATAGACTTGTGACAGTAAGTCATGACTTTTCCTTTCTGTAATGTTCAGATTATTTATCATTTCAAACAATGCTTTCCTCCACTGAATTGCGGCTTTTGGTTTATCAATTACATCCTTTTTCAAATATTATGTGTAAGCAACTTCATATGCAGTAAGGCGAGACTTTGTAACAACTAATAAATTTTTGAATATCTCAGATTCTCTTTCAAAAAACCCGTAGTCAAATGCATCTTCAAATTTTTGTAAATAGTGACTGCCCAAAAATATTACTCTGTTGTAGTATGCCATTAAACAGATTCTATCGGGTGTTTCACTAAGATCAAATAATAATGCATCAGTTGGGGAATTGAAGCCAATGTAATTTAATGTTCTGACATTTGTATCTGTGTATGTTTCTATACATGCCAGAATTAATCTCATCACTCGGATCAGTAAAATGCATGCAGGGTCGTTTACATCTTTGTATGTAGCTATAACAGACTCAGTTGTATCCACCATATATTTTTTGGTAGGCCATGTTCCTGCCTTTGGACCTGCTATTTTTGGGAAATTCAGCCATTTAGATGGAATTTGTCCTGCTCTCCTTCTTTCCCAAAAAATTTTCCATTCTCTTCTTCTTGCTACTGGGTAGTATCCTGGATTTATTTGATCTTCATATTCAGCATGCATTTTTCTGATAAAATCCATTCTAGAATCTCTATTTGTCAGCAATTTTTTGACAAATTCTTCTGAATATTCTTCCTCTGGTCTTTTATTTGCTGGTTCACTGTCATGTTGTATTCCATCATTATTTCCTACCTCATATTCTTCTGTATATGTTGTTTCTACATGTGTTTCTTCCTGAGCTTGTGGCTTGTCCAACTTTTTCTGTAATTCTTCTATTGTCACCATCAGACTTCTGTTCTGTATTGCCCATAACTCTCGTTCTTTTATCCATTCATTTTTTTCATTTTCCATCCTTGACTGCCAATCACTCCTTTCTTTTTCCATATCCATGTGCAACTTGTTATATCCTCTCATTGATGTAGCAGCATGTATACTAGCCTGCTTCTCTAGTTCCTTGGCTTCTTTCAATTCTATTTGTAATCTCTTAATCTCTTTGTGCAATTCTTCCTTTTCCTCCTCTGTCATCTGAGCTGTCTGGCTTTCATCCTTTAACTGACCTTCCTCCAATAATAGCCTATTGATTTCCTCATTTGCTTTAGTCAAGATTTGATAAGAAGTCTGCAAGGTTCTATATCTTCCTTCAATTTTTCTCAGCTCTATTTCCAATTTATTATTCTGCTCTGTTAGTTTTACACTCTTTTCTTCTAGATATTGGATTCTATTTTGTTTCTGTACTTCTGTTTCTTCCAAAGAAATTATTCTATTTGTGAATTCTTCATTTTTCTCCTGCACCTTCCTCAATTGTTCTGACATTTGTTCCTTCTCTCTTTTGTGCTCTTTAATGATCATACTGCCTTTCTCAAATTCAGACTTTGCTACCATTCCTAAAATGATCATATTCCTGCTTGAAGGTCTAAACTGCTCAATGTTGCTCATAATAATCTGACAAGCAGATCTTGTACTCTTGGGTATTCTTTCCAACCCTCCTTCCATTTCCATTTGTTTAGCTTCTATTTGTTTGTCTTCTTTGCACTCATTCTCCTCTTCCTCTTCTTCTTCATATTCTATAATCTTGGCCTGGTGTCCTTCATTGCTTTGATGAGTTTCCAGCGTTTCTTGATATGCCATCTCTTCTTCATGTTCCAAAGTCTGAGCACCTAGATTCTTCTGCTCTAAGACATCTCAAGTCAGCTTTATTCCCTGTACCTTTTTGTTCTCCATCACCTGTTGCTTCTCTTCAGAGAGGTGTCCTTCCTTTATTTGTACCTCTTTTTCCTGGATTAGAGTTTCCTGAACTAGAGTAGATTCAATTTCCTCAACAGAATTTACCTGACCTTTACTTGTTTGCTCTTCCTGCCCTTCTTTCTGCTCATCAATGTTCATGAGATCCATTTCTCCCTCTTGTCCTTGATCTTTATTGGTTGTAAATTCTTCATTATTCTTCAAATCATGAAGTACATCTTTTATACTTTGGATAATCTCTTCTTCCACTCCTCTTGTGGATTTTTGAACATTGTTTTTCACTCTGTTTCCTCTTCTTCCTGAATTTGACCTTGACTTGCACCTTTCTGATTTATGACTGGACTGCTTATCTGTGCTTTTTTGGCTATTTCTGCTATGCTCTCATCTAATTTGAAGTAGGTTTGTGAGGGTTTTATCCATATTGATTTTATTCCTGTATGCACCAACCCACAACTGAATTCTTCTCTTATTTCACTTTCTTTTTTTACCATAGCTGCTTTTCCTTTCATCAACCTTCTTTCTTCTTCAGGACTGAGCTGTTTTATTGCCTGTTCATGAATCTGCTCCTCCCATGACTTCTTCTTCAAATCTTCAGGTGTTTTTTGTTTCTCAGTGGCCTGTGTAATCACATTAGGAGTATTTGGAACTGATAAATTCAGACTTTTTAATAAAAAACTCTATATATCACTTTCAGAATCAGAGGAAAAATATGAAGGTCCTCCTATTTCTGGTTCTTTCAGTCTTGATGCTTCTACCACAGTGGATTGCTTCTGTGTTTCTTCCACTATCACTTCCTCTATCTTGTTTGTGATTACAGTTTCAACTACTGATTTTCCCTTTCCCTTTTTGGTCAACTTCTTCTTTTGCACTGGTTTCTTTTGGACCTTCTTTTTTACAACACTGTAGTGGTTCTAGTTTCTGGAGGTCCTTGCAATTCTTTGAAGTATGCTAATAGCTCTACTTCTGTTTCAGCTGCCATCATCTGATCATGAAGTGCTTCATAATGCTCTACCTCCTCTCGGACCCAATCTGTAGCCTTGCATGAATAATCTTCCAACATCTTTTGATATTGTGCCTCATACATTGCTCTTTTGTTATTTCCTTGAGTTAGATAAGTGTATAACTGTTATTTGCTTGTTTGGGGTGGATGAGGATCACTAGAGGATTGGACCTGCTTCTGCGCATCTTCATGTTCTTCTTTTGTAGCTTCATCCATCTCTAATTCCACCTTTCTTGGGTCCAACCTCCTTTTCTTTACAGGAACCACTTCCTCAGATATTACCTTTCTTTTCATCCCTGCTCCCCTCATGCTGTTTTGTCCTTCTATTTCTCTCATGGCCATTTTCCTTGGAGGACTCTTGATTCCTGACATAAGACTTCTAAAATATTGTGCCTCTAGAGCCAGTTTCAACTGATCTTCCATTCCTAAGACATGATAAATGATCCTGGTTAAAAACTAGGCTCCAATCATGAATTTTTTCTGTTCCCAGTGTTTTGCTGCTTCTTTCAGCTGTTCATGGATGTATGGTGTCACATCCATTACTCCAAAGGGCTTAGTCCTATCCTTGTTGTTAAACATCAACAGTGTAACAGACTTATGTGGCATGGTATACCTTGGTAGCTTTGGGAAGCAGAAATATTGTAAGAACATCCTTGTGGCATATTCTTCATTCTCTCTTCCTTTGAAGTCAGTGAATTTTGTGTACCCTGTATAGGTTTCCTTATTCTTCTTTACAAAGCTGCGATCAAGCTTGGTTCCCATAGGATAGAATTGTAAAGCTGTTCTGATATGTTCTGCTTTTATAGTGATACCCACCTCCTGATTATCCTTGTTCTTGACTTTGCACAGGAAATAAGCATCATTCCCTTTTCCTATTTCCAGCAGACTGCTCATTACTTGTGCCACTCTTTCAAAATCAATGAAAAAGATGGGTTCTTCCAATAATTTGTGTATACCAACTGCCTTCCATCTTTTCTGATTGACAGCAACCCTTTGAAATCTGTAAAATTCTTGACACAACATGGTATATTTGTATCCACCTACTCCCACTGTGAATATATGCTATCCAATAATGCTTAGGGTTTCTTTGAGCTCCTTCACCACCTTCTCTGCCTCTGGAATCTCTAGTTCCTCATCAGATTCCAGGTTCACCTGTTCTTCCACAGCTTCACTGTCTAGGAACCAATGTCCTCTTGATAGAGTGACTGATTCTGCTTTGAAGTCATGAATTGATAACTCCTTTGCATTCACCATTCTGAGGAAAATAAAATACACAAAGAAAAAATCCACCCATATGAGTCACAAGAAATCATAGAGTAATATTTATTTTGAGATGTCATGACATAAGAATGAAAATAAAATCCAAAATAAATTCTGTTTCTTCAAAAAGACTCAATAAAAGTGATCATCATAGGTGTAGCAAGATGTCTAGTGCACTCCTTTTTCCCAACAACTCTTTTGGAGAAAAACAAAACATAAAAAATCAATACAAAATAAATAGAACTCTACTACCCTTCTACCTAATTCTTGCTTTGTGCTATATAATTTTTGTCAAAAAGAAGGGAAAATAAACAATTTTTCTCAACTTTTCTTTCTCTTTTTTTTTTATAATACTAATCTATTTCTTTTCTTCCCCTCCTAATTCTCTTTTTAGAAAAAGGATGAGGTCAAAACTTGTTTTTTTTTTTTTTTCAATCTGTTATGATTTTCTAAATACAGATTAAAAATGGATGATCTTTTTTCCATTGAAACAACTCTGATTTTTTGACCCAATACTTCCTAACTCTAATTGTCCTAGTTTCAGACAAACATCCATTTCCTTCGGATAAGCATTTTGTAGGATTTTTTGGTCTCCATATCCATTTTGTCCTGGATTTCTGTTTTGATGAGCGGACCTCGTGTAGACTTTGATTCCACGTGCTTCTTGTTCTGATGTTTTGATTCTTTGGAAAATGACATGATTGCCACCTTCTTCCTATCTCTCCACCCTTCTTTGTTCTTCCAATCTTTTGCTGATTTTGATTACATGAAGCTTGATCCTTTAACATTTGTATTGATAATGTCTGTGTATCTTCAAATGCAAAAGTGAATCCTTCCAAATGTATATCATGAACATCTGATCGAATTTCCTATTTTTCATTACTCAATAAAAATATCAAAAACCTTTTGTCATTTATGTTCAATTTAAGCTTCATTTTTTCAAAATCCAAAATCACTTTACCTTGTTGGAGCCATGGTTGACCTAAAATCACTTTTTCAGACATCAAATGATCTGGCCATTCTTCACAGTCTATTTTCATATATTCTTCATTGAACTTAACTTCAATAGATAGTGAAGACATGCTTTGTACTATTTGACCTTCCAAAATTTTGATTAAGGTTCTGCTTTTAGTTCTTTTTATGTTAAATTTACTTACCAAAGCTGAACTAATCAGATTCACTTGTGCTCCAGAATCTATCAAAACCCTAATGTTTTCATTTTGAAATTCCATTGTTATCACAGGCACATGTTCTTTTGGTTTTAGAGGAGTTTCACACAAACAGGCTTCCCTAAGATCTTTGATTTTTCTTATCCTTTCCTTTGCTTCCTATTGAGCCTCTTTTCTAATGTCTTCCTCTTCTTTTTTCCTATTTTGAGCTCGTTGCAACCTTCTCCATTCATCAACAGTTAATGGACAGTCATACCTCTTGACTCTACATCCACTAATGAAGTTTGGCATGATTTCTCCGTCTATGTTAGCTAGTTGAATGGCTCCACTGTTGCTTATCTGATGTATAATATATGGTCCATGTCCTTTTCTTTGGAACTTTTTCTGATGTTCTCTGACTGTGTAAGCCAAAACTAGATCTCCTTCCTGTAGATCTTTTTCTTTTATGTGAACATCATGATAAGCTTTTTGCCTTTTCTTGTCCACATATATACTCATAATGGCTTGGAGTCTAGATGCTCCCAATTTCTCCAATTCTATTACTCTTTCTGATAGTTCATGTCCAGTCCAATTGTAGTGACTACGTACTTTTAATGTTGGAATAAGGAGTTCCATAGGTAGAACTGCATTTTGTCCATATACTAAATTGAATGGTGTGTTTCCTATTGCAGTTTTATAAGCCACTCTATAAACCCATAGGACATGATTAAGTTGTAAATCCCAATCATTCCTGTTTTTGTTTACTAATTTTCATAGTACAGTACAAAGTACTTTATTAGTACTTTTTGCTAACCCATTGGCCTGTGGGTGATATGGGGCTGACTTTCTATGACTGATCAGGAAATATTCATTGATGTTTTCTAGGATTTGGTTTACAAAATGGGTCCCCCTATCACTTACCAATTCAATTGGAAGTCCAAATCTGGTGATAATATTTTCATATAGGAATCTGGCAGTAGTATGAGCATCATTCCTTCTTGTGGCTTTGGCCTCAGCCCACTTTGTCAGGTAATCTGTAGCCACTATAATGTATTCAGCATGGGATTGTTTTGCTGGAGGATGTATCGGTCCAATGAAATCCAACCCCCATTTACTAAAGGCTCTAGCTAAAATTAATGGAACTAATGGCATATCATCTCTTTTATTTGGTTGACTCACCCTCTGACAGACATCACATCTTTTTACATAGGTTCTTGCATCAGGAAATAGGGTTGGCCACCAAAAGCCAGAATATAAAATGAGTTTAGCAGTTCTGTCACTTGAGAAGTGTCCTCCTGCTACTCCAGAATGTGCTATTTCCAACATTTCCAGATATTTATTCTCAGGAACACAAATTCTTAAGTACCCATCCATTCCTCTCTTATACAACTGTTCTCTTATCAATTGATATTCTTCAGAGATTACTTGTAGATTTTAGGAATCTGCACCAGCTATCACTTGTTTTCCTTTCTTCTTCCTTTTCAATTCCTCAATGATATTTTCACTCCAATCTGGATTTTTCTGGAACCAATATAGAGTTATGAATTCTGAATCTTGCAATAATTGGCACTTCCTGCAATTAGCAATGTATTTTGTTACATCTTGAATCTTATTAGGCCAATGTACCCCCATCCTATTGAGATTACTTAGGGTGACTACCCTAGAAGCATGAGTGCAAGGGTTCCAACAATGAGCTCTCCTCAGATATTCTTGTTGCTCTTCTTCAGGAGTACAATATTCCAATATGCCTGTGTGGTTGAGATGATACAAATGCCTAGCTAGTAACATAAAGTTCCTGCTTTGTAATACTAAGTGTGCATTGTTCCCAACTGTTCTGCAAGGTCCCATGGTTAATAATGGTACTAAAGTCATGGCCCACTCAGGAACACTCTCTACTTTGAACAAATAAGTGTCTGGCAGGTTGTCATCTAAAGGTGAACTGGGTTCTTTAGACTGAATTCGAGATAAATGATCTGCTCTCAAGTGTGTTTTCCCTTGTCTGACCACCACTTCAAACTCAAATTCCATTAGTAAAAGAAACCATCTGACTATTCTACCAGTGTGACAAGGTTTATTTACCAAATATAATAAAGCTTGATGGTCTACAAAGAACTTAAACTTGTTGGCCAAAAGGTAATGTCTATATTTTTTTACAGCAAATATCATGCCCAATCCCTCTCTCTCAGTGGTTGTGTAATTTTTTTCTGCTAGATTCAATTGCCTACTAGCATAAGCCACTGGAAAATCTAACTTGCTTCCTTCTATTGGTTGTGCTAACATACATCCTAAAGCATAATTTGAAGCATCCACATGGACATGAAAAATTTTATCCCATTGAGGTGTTTTCAGAATTGGGGCTGTTACCAAACAAGTTTTTAAAGTTTCAAAGGCTTGGTCACACTCCTTGGTCCACTCAAACTTTGTAATTAGGGCATATAAGGGTTTGGCTATGTCAGCAAATTTGTGTACAAATTTCCTATAGTACCCACAATGTCCCATGAAAGTTTGAAGTTCCTTTACACTTGTTGGTCTTGGAAGCTCTATTATGGCCTTTATTTTCTTCTCATCAGTTGAAATTCCATTTTTAGAGACTATGTGACCTAACATTCTTCCTTGTCTTACAAAGAATACACACTTTTCTGGATTTAAACATACTCTGTAGGTTCTACATTTCCTGAATATATTTTCTAAATCCTGCAAGTGATCTTGTCTTTTTAACGAAAAAGTACAAAGATCATCTACATAAATTTCCATCACATTCCTCAGGAACTCTTTGAAGATATGACACATCAACCTCTGAAAAGTTGCTGGATCATTGGTTAACCCAAAAGCATAAATTCCCCATTCTGTGGAAAAGGAAGTTTTATGTTGGTCTTCCAATGCTACAGGTACCTGATTGTATCCTGAAAAACCATCTAAGAAACTATAAACCTCCTTCCCTGCAACTCTTTCTAGAAGATGATCTGTTATAGGCAGTGGATAATTATCTCTTATAGTTGCTGCATTTACCTTTTTCAAGTTAATGCATACCCTAAGTTTCCCATTCTTCTTTGGTACCACAACTATAGGAGATATCCATTCTGTATACTCAATTTCATAGATGAAATTGGCAGCTAATAGCTTGTCAATTTCTTCCTTTATTTTAGCAGAGTATTTATCATTGAATGTGTAATGTCTCTGTTTGCTAGGTTTTGCCTCAGGTGTAATAGGAATCTTATGCTCACAGATTTTAGGATCAATACCTTTCAAATCCTTATAGCCATAAGCAAACACATCCCTATAGTTTCTTGCCAAGTTTCTTAGTGCCTCCTCTTCTTGAGTTGTCATGTCATCAGCCACTACAATATGTCTTTCTTCTCCCTCTTCCTGAGTGATCATGATCTTTTTAGTTTGTTCCTCATTATCATAAGCCTCCCCTTTCTTTTTTTCCCTCTTTGGTTTCCTCTTGAGAAGTAGTCTGTTTTCTACTTCATAAGTCTTGAAATTTGCTGGTACATCAAACTGTTGATCTTTGTTTGTTTCCCTTGTCTTCTTCTCATCCCCCTGATTTTCTTTTATTTCCTTGTGTTTGTTTTTCTTATATTTGCCTGAGATTTTATCTTTAATAGCATCTTCAACTTTTACTTCTTCCAAAAATTGAGTCTTCCCTTTTTCTAATATCATTTCTTCTTCTATGTCCTCTTCTGTTCTGGATACCTTTATCATTTGTATTCCAATGTGAAAGACATCATATCCTTCTTCATTTTGAAATTCCACTCCTACATATTCATCACTGGCTAGATCCATGGTAGCTAAAATTTGACTCCACCCATAGGGCTCAAGCTCCTCATCTTTGAACTGTTGTGGTACATAGTTCTCTTCTTGTAACTTTCTTCCTTCCACACAATCTTCTCTTCTCAATCTCCTTTTCCTATTAGTAAGATTTCTTATCATATTGCACTTCCATACTGATGATTCAGTTTCATCCTGGTCTTCCATTTCTGATTCCTCACTCAACTCTTGATTCTGATGTATTTTATGCCATTCTTGAGGAGATATGTCACAGTAGTGCCCATTTCTTAGATTTACTTTGGTTATTCGTCCTTTGCTCTAAAGGTATAAGCAATCATTACCCCAATCTTGCACAATTTGCATTTGTCTCATAAATGGTCTTCCTAGGATAATTTCATATGAAGTGGATTGTGGGAATTCAACTATAGCAAAGGTATGTTCTATCTCTATTCCACATATGTCCACAATCACTTTTTCCCATATTCCTAGGGGGTTTTTCTATGTGTCCATCTGCAAGTTGCAATCTCATTTTGGTGGGTAATAATTCATTTTTTCCCCATTTTTCCCAAGTTTGTTTAGTCATGATGGCCACTCCTGATCCACTATCCAGAATAGCTTTGGCTTGGTTTTTACCAAATTGTATTTTTAAGGTTGAGTTTCCCTCTTCTCCTTCACAATATCCTCCTATCTTATCAATGGGAATATACCACAACTCCTCCATTTCCTGTAGTTGTGGGTGAAGATTTTCTGGTGTTGTTTCCCATTTTTTCATTTGGTTCTGTAAGTGAGGATTTTGTTTCATTAAATCTTCCCATGTGGTATGATATAGAATTGTGCATTGTTTATCTATATTCACCTGGAATGTTACTTGTGGGTTTTCTTCCTTGATACTATTTCCTCTTGTTTTTGTTGTCTCAGATTCCTCAACTGTTTTTTGAGAATTGTCTACTTCCCCCATTTTGAGTTGCACTTCCCGTATGATTTGTTTACACTTCTGCATCCTTTCATGTTCTAAGTCTGGCATAGGATAAGCCATTGTATGATCAGTAGGGCTTGGTCCCTCTTGAATTCTTCCCTTGTATGCTTTTATTAGAGTGTCTAGACTTTGTGAATTTCCTTTCTCCAACTGGGTTTGTGTCTTCTGAGGAGAAGTACTGTTTGATTGTTCCCTATTTTCTTCTTCCAAATTTTTACCCGTTCTTTGTTTCCTTTCCCATTTCCCTTTTTGTCTATTTTTCTTCACCTTTGAGATTGAACCTTCATTTTGTTCCTTAGTTGTTCTTTGTTGTTTTGTTTGTGACCTTGTTATAGCATTTATATTCACTTGGTCAATGTCACTCAATTCTTCTTGTTCCATGATATTGACTGCTTTTAGTGGTATGTTATTAGGTGTGTTTTGTTGTTTTTGTGGTTTTTTTGGGCAATCCTTTATCAGATGCTCCCTGCCACAGTCCTTGCAATAAGCTCCCTCTATTCTTAACGTAGGAGGTTGTGGACAATCTCTAATGAAATGTTCTCCCCCACACCTATAACAAGTTATCTTTGGTCCCCCTTTGAATTGAGGTTTTTGATTGGACATATAATTATTGGTTATATACATGAAAGTGGCAGTGTCCATCTCAATTCTTCCATTTCCCAAGTCTAGGGCTTGTAATTCTGGTTCTCTTAATTCATAACCTTCCCATTCTTCTTGATATCCTTCATTCCATTGATAATCTTCCTTGTATGGTGACTTTGTTCTTGAGTTTCCCTCCTCTATTGGTGTGTATTTGATTGGTACCACATTTGTTGGTATAGGAGGTTGTTGCCCAAGCACAGGTCTTGGTTGCTCAGTATACCCTGATTCTCTTTGGCCATAATCTCTCTCCTTTATGGGTTGTTTATTATAGAAGCATTCCTCCCTGGTATGATTTATCCATTTCCTCTCTAGTGTACAATATTTGAGTGTTTTTCTATCTTGCAAATGTGGTGGCTTTTGATATGGACATTGTTGTACCAAATGGCTTTCTCCACAATTGTAGCATTTTTTATTTGTGTTTATCCTAGAGTTTATCAAATTGGTTTTGGTGCTTACCTCTAGGGCTTTAGCAATGGCCTGAGCCAATTCTTCTACTAGTGGGATTTTATCTTCATTTGATCTGGGTTGATCAAATGCTAACAGATCTTGGCCTCAATTATCTTCCAAATCTATTGCTTCTTTTACACAAGCTCCTAGGTCAGGGCATCTCCTATAGTACACTAGGGTCCTTAATTGAGCACTTCTTAATCCTTCTATGAATAGGGATACTTGTCTTGCCATGGAAGGTACTTCTTCTTTAGGACATCTGTCAATGTATTGCTTAAATCTCCTGGCTGCCTCTCTGATATTTTCATCTTTTTTTTGTTTAAAGTTGTGTATCAGAGTGGCTGTGCTATGTTTTATTCTAGTCCTTGAGAATTCCCCAATGAAGGCTTCTAGGAAGGATTCAATATCTAGGTAAGGGATGAACCAAGATAATGCAGGTCCTGTTAGGGTTAGAACAAATGCTTCAAATTGGACTTTGTAATCTTCCACCTCTTCAGCTCTCATTAATTGCCTAAACTCTGCAGCATGAGCATGAGGATCAGAATATCCTTCATATTGATTTTTCATGCATTTGGCTACTTGATATGGTCTAAGCATTCTACCCTGAGGTTGCCAATGATGTCTTCTTCTTAGTGAAAATTCATTAAATCCTTTTGGTTCCTTTTCAAAAGGATTTGGGGAAGCATGTGTTCTCCTCCCTTGTTGTTGCTCAGTACTAGTGTAGTTTTCATGTGGTCTTGGTAAGTCTGATTGTCCTAGGTTATGTTCCCACGGTCCTTTGTCAGCACATTGCCCTAAGTCATTTGAATTTTCTGGGTCTTGGGAGAAGATGTATACACACCCTTGCCTATCCTCATACCTACCATCTTTGAATTGAGCTACTGGTGTTATGTTCAGGGGAACTTCTAAGTTTCTCAATCTAATGAGAAACTTATGCATTCCATCCTGATATACATAGGTTCCAAACCTATTTGTATACATGTATTTGAGGATATTTCTATAATCCCTAGTTTCAATGGGCTCATTTGTTTCGTTTAAATTTTCCATGTTTTCTTGCCCTAAACTTCTTTTTTGCACTTGCCCTTCCATTCTCTCTATTTCCTTCCTTCCTAAGTCTTGCCTAGTATGTGTGTTTAATTTGTTCCCAGACCTAAGGATCATTTAATTAATTTTCACAATTCAAATGGTCAGAATCGTGTTTTTCACGATTTTCTGCTCAAAATCGTGTTTTTCCACGATTTTTTGTTCAAAATCGTGTTTTTCACGATTTTGTGCTCAAAATCGTGTTTTTCACGATTTTGTGCTCAAAATCATGTTTTTCACGATTTTCTGTTCAAAATCGTGTTTTTCACGATTTTGTGCTCAAAACCGTGTTTTTCACGATTGTCTGTTCAAAATCGTGTTTTTCACGATTTTGTGCTCAAAATCGTGTTTTTCACGATTTTGTTCCCAGACAATTGTGATTGCTCACAATTGTAAATAACACGATTTTCTTATAAAAATTGTGTTCTGGGAATCGTGATTTTGTAAAAAATTCAGAGAATCGCGATTTTGTGTCTGACTACAGAATCGCGATCCTGATCAAATTTTTGGAAATTTTTAGATATTGATTTTTAAAATTTTACTTCACCTATAGAATCGCCATGTCTATTTTCTAACATGCAATGAAAGTGTTTTCTAAAAACTTTTCATTTTTTTTACAAAAATCTCATAATTCTAAAATCGCGATTCTGTGTTTTTTCTATTATGTTCTATTTTTTTGTGTTTTATGATCACTAGACTTGAAAGAAATGCCACAAAATAATATTGAGACCCCTTACCTTGCTTGCTTGATTGCAAAATTCTTCAGAATGCTTTGCTCTAGAAAGTCACGATTTTTACCTTGCTCTCTCTCTCTCTCACACTCACTCAAATGAGTTTCTCTTGTAATTCCAGGATTTTATAGTGTCCAAAAAATCGCGATTTTGTGTAATTTCCACTGTTCTTCACTCTTTCACTTGTCCAACTTCACTTACTCAATCTTGATGAAGTCTCTTGCAATTACCTTTCTCCAGAAACCCAAATATGCTGAAAATTCCAGAAAACTTCTCTTACAAAAATCGCGATTTTGTGTAGAGAATCGTTTTTTTTCTGTACTTTTTATTTTGTGCAAATTTGAGTATTCTCTTCTGTTGTTTCCCTTCAGTACCCCTTACCAACTGAAATTCAACAGACACCTGTACTTTTGCATCAAAATCACAACCTTATTCCGAAAATCGCCATTTTGTGCAGAGAATCGTGTTTATTTTTTTAATTTCTAGTTTTTTGACAAATTTTTACTTTTCTTTCACTTGGTCCCTATTACCCTTGTCAACAAAGCTTCAATCCAACTTCCTAAAGAGAAAAGAAATTTGTTTGATTGTTTTAATGAATTTTATGAATTTTTTTAGTATTTTTCCCTAAATTAAGGTAAACACTTAACTTAGGTTTTGTTGTTTATTGATCTATTGATCCTGTGTGTCTTGATTGGTTATACTCTCCTAAGCTTTGGCTATCAAAATAGTTTATGAGTAACATTTCCCAAAGAAAATTTGTGTTAAGAAATGCAAATGTCAATTTCTGCAAAGATAAACTCAAACTTTTCTCTTTTCAAGATGCAATTCAGCTTTTCTCAAGATTTTTGCTTTGACTTGGCTACAAATGAGTCTTATATTCTTGCATGTAGCTACTTAACTTGACTTTTCCTTAATAGAATCTTGCTATCTTCCCAAGATCAACAATTTTGCTTAGTACTTGATCAAAAAGCACTCTACTAATGCAAGAATAGACACATGTTACCTTATCTTCAGCTTTCTTGATTCAATTTTTCACACACTTGCACTTTACTTCAGAAAATGAGATGAGCAACTATCAATTTGCAAAAATTTTAGCAATTCCAACTCTCAAAAGATTATCTATTGCTTTCTTTTCCCAAAAGACAAACAAAGACATCTACCTTTTCATGTTCACATTTCTTGATTAAAGAGTATTACCTTTTCCATGTGTTTGTTACGATCAATAATAGAAGATCCAGCAAGGTCCAACTTCAATGAAGCTTTTGAAATACTCCCCGGCAACGGCACCAAAAAAATGTTTGTTATTGATCTTTGGAGTTGTCCTCTCCAATCATTTAGCATAAAGAATTAACAAGACATCTTTATTTTGTCAATCCTGGAAGTATTCAAGAGACCACAGCCCCTTCTAGATGATAGAATCCAAGAAATAAGAGAATAATGGCTGGATTTCTGAGAATGATGAAAATGAAGAGGAATTTCTAGGGTTTGGATTATCTTGAGCAAATCTCCACCATTTTCCACAATCTTGGTGTCTAATACATGCTATTTTCTCAGCAGAACACAATTATGAAGTCAAAACTAAAAAATATTACCTGTACCATACAAACGAGACAATCGCGATTCTCTGAAAACAGACAATTTTCATCTCCAGCACCATTCTTCATCAATTTCTCACTTATCACATCAATATTCAGTTCTCTTCACACTCATTCAACAGATTTACACAATAGAAGCTCACAAATCTCCATAGATACACAAAGAATAGACTCAACAAATCAATGAAACCACACAAAGAGGAGAAAACACAATTTTCAGCAGGAAACTCTCTCTATTCACTTGGATAGCATGTAAACAAATGATCAACCAACCCCCTCATAATAGAGGAAATTATCTTATATACATTTTCAAGTGTCCCTTTTCACACTTGAATTTTGGTCCTTTCCTCTATTATTCTAAAAATATTCTATCTAGGAGTTTCCAAAAATTCTAGAAAAATTACATAAAATTCTATTCTACATAAGGAAGACTCTTCCTTATTTTTACATCAATTGCATAAATATTTTTGCAAGTTTTTGGCATTTTACAATTATATTCCATAAAAAATGCTTCAAAAAATCACTCCTTCTAACAAAGAACGATGAGCAGACAACTGCTAAGTTCTTATTCGAGAATGTATTCACCAGATACGGGCTACCCATAGAGCTAGTAAGTGATAGAGGCACACACTTCTTGAATATAGTCATAGAAAACCTTCTCCAAGAATTCTTGGTGATACATAAGAAATCTACCCCCTATCATCCATAAGCTAATGGATAGACTGAGAGCACAAATAAGATTCTATGCAATGTATTGACGAAATTGGTTAATAATAAACACTCTCATTGGGACAAACAGCTACACCATGCTATTTGGGCATACAGAGTTGCCTATAAAACGATAGTCCAAGCCACACCCTTTCAGATGGTGTTTGGCCAAAATGCAGTGCTACCATTGGACTTTTTAATACCTACATTAAAAGTAGCACATGAGCATGATTGGATAGTCCATGAGCTCTGCTCTAGAATCTTTGATCTTGAACGCTTAGGTGAAACACGATTGAGAGCTGCAGCAGGAATTTATGCAGCCAAGAAGAGGCAAAAAACATATTTCAACGCACATGTGAACGATAAGGGCTTGAAAGCAGGAGACCAGGTCCTAGTCTACACTTTGAAGCAACATGCACAAAAATTAGAGAAGAGAGGCTATGGATCAATGATTATCAATAGGATCTCCATAAGTGGAGCAGTACAACTAACCAGTCTAGAAGGTGACATCCTACCAAGTTACATAAGCGGATGTAGAGTCAAGTTATATCAAGAACCCCTAGCGAAAGAGATGCTAAATCGACTCAATACTGCAAAGAAACGTAAAGAAGAGGAAAAGCGAATCCAAGAGGAAGCACATGCAGAAGCTTTAGAACGCATCCGACGAATGAAATTGAGAAGAAAATGTAGAGATCAGCCCATGCCTGACACTCAAGAAGCTCTAGGTTATCACATGGCCATCTGCGAGGCATCATGCAAACATTCCCATAGGATAGTTGATCGATGACCTTTTGTGACCCTAGAAGTGGGACAAGGAGAGAGTGCAAGGACCGTGAGCACTTTAATTGACTCAGGTGTAGCCACTAGTGCAATTCGACTTTCTTACTGCCAAGAATTGCAATTGAAGGTAAAACCTATAGAGGCATATCTGATAGGGTTGGGAGGTGTTGAAACCCCTTGCATGGGAGAGTTGGAACTTCCCCTCTACATTCAAGAGGCCCTAATGGCAGTAAAAGTGCTAGTATGTGAAGACGAGGATCTTACTGAACCTCTTTTCTTGGGCCAAGACTGGATCTATGATCATGCAGTCAACCTCAACCTAAGAAGTGGACTTCTTCAGGCTTCGGTAGGCCAAAACCGCCTCACCATTGAATTAGAGGACCAAGCACTCAGGCCATTAAAAAAGACACCAACTCCTAGTCCCTCCAGGAACCCACATGAAAATAACGATGCTATTCTTATCCAAAGTTCTATGGTGCAGAAGAGTATCACTCTAGACGAGGGTGCATGATTCAAGGAGGAGTCCCCTTCTTTTCCAAAGAGGATTCCAGGACAGCAAGCCGAGAAACACACTACACCGAGGAGGGCAATGATCAAGAAGCATGAGCACCAATTGGTGCACTATGAAGTACCTCATGGCATGAAGCAGATCTTGATACGCAAGGGTAGAAAACCCACAGATCTAGAGACAGATTCTGAGAGAAGCCAACTAGCAACAGTGTCTAGGATTACAATGAAGAAGCCCCCTAGGAAACACTCTAGACATACCATTTCTATTTGGGTCCCGAAGCGGTCAATGAAGGCTATCCCTAACGCTAGACAGATATGGGTGCCCAAGACCTGCTTGCAAGCTCAAATAGCTTCATCTCCAGTCACAAGAATGAATCAACACTCACAAGCACTCTTGGAAAATATCCCAAGGCAAACACCTACACTCCACACCATTCCACCTTCGGTCAAACCTAGGAATATTTAGAAATGGGTACCCAAAAGGTCTCAAATCCAACACAAGACAATCCACAAACCTTTACATGTCATCACCACTAAAGGCTATGATGCCACCATCAAAGTTTGGAGACTTAAACCCATATCAAACCCCTTGACCCAATTTTGTAAATCCGTCCACTCTGATGTAGGTGCATTCTGAGTACAGTGGATATCCAAAGTATGCATCTAGGATGACAATAACCTGCTAACCAACACTCACACCCATCACAAACACTTAACCCCTAACAACTAACCACTTGGAATTTCATGTTAGTATTGTGGAGGGTGTTGCGGATGTGTGGTATCCTTCTTTCTCTCTGATACCACTGATGTGGTTTTACTCGGCTCTTCCGATACCACTGCTTGTCAACGTGACAAAGGCTGAACCTTATTAAGCCTGCGGAATTTGCCACGCCCAAGAAGAACTAAGCTAGTGTGATTTAGAACACCTCTGTAATCAATCAATAGCTTAGCAAGGTTTCTGATGCTTAGCGTATAAGACTGCACTCTAAATTCACTGAAAAAATTCACTGAAACTTCACTAGACTGTCATTGGACTGACACCGTAATCGTACCGAAATTGTACCGGAATGAACTTCAATTCTGTTTATAATTACTTCAAATGAATGTTTATGAAGTAAGGGAGTGATGTGTGTACTTCCTTAACTTACTGAACTCTTTATGAAGTTTAAGGAAAAACTCCACTAGTTCAGAAAACCTCTTTCCGGTCAGGCCATTAGGGGAAAAAGTGAACCCTGCATGGGCCTTGTAAGGATCCCTAATTTTCAGGGATTAAAACTAATCATGCTTAGGATTCATGAAGAAAATAAAACCACTAGTGGTTTTCAATATAAAAATAATTTTTATAAAGAGCTACAGTTGAGTGATCAGTCGAGATCGGTTCGTGGGTATTTTGAGCCGTTCGATTTTCTTCATGAATGGATGAGATTAAAAAAAGTTTGCTGGCAGAAAACGACAAAATGGGGTTCTCAGTGTTGTTGGTCCGACGGCGATTGAGAGCCGTTAGATGCTCATTGCGAATGGTCAAGATTAACTGGCAAGAAAAGACAAAATAGGACAGTCACAGTAGAGAGAGAAGGTCAAATGTGCAATCTATCACAACCCTTCATTGTCCAAGATCTAATGGTGTTCCACATTTCATGCTGATATGAAAGCGTCGCCTGCTTCGTGGTCGTCCGATGAGTGGAAGATCGAACGGACCTCCGGATTTCAAGCTGAGCGCCGTTCGCGGTTGATTCAGAAGCGTCGGATGTCTGGAAAAATCGCACGGATCTCCGTTCTTCTAGCTGATCCCTTGTGCCCTCCCATTTGCAGCCGTTGGATGAAATATACATCCAAGAGCTCAAGGGAAAAGACACTTTGGATGACTTGAGATGCTCCACAGCCCTCAGATTGCTCATTAATCCGACGGCCTGTAGTTGCGTGCGCCTTGACTTTTGCACAGTCATACTATGCGTTGGATCTTTTGGACCATCCAATGGCCAAGATTCAAATATTTGAAATCTCAAACTACTCTTCTCATCAAAACCACAAATCATAGTGGTTTTAGAGCCTTTGACTAGCACAAACCAAGGGAAGACTAGGCCTAGTCTAGTAAATTGAGGGACTAGACTGTGGCCACCACCCTCCTCTCATTGGTCCATCCTTAATCACTCCTTAATCTAAAAGGCCCATGCAGGGTTCATTTTTTCCCCTAATGGCTTTGTATTGTGTGTAGATATCTTTTCCACCGGAAACCTTAATCAACTGAAAGTAGAGATGTCTAGCTACAGAATGAGCTATCTCTCATACAAAACTTCGCATTACTCTGCGAGATCTACTTCGTTCTTCTACCGGAAATTACTCGTTTACTAAGAAAACTTTAACTGTTAACTATCTTTAATCGTAGTATGACAATACTTCGGTTTCTTCACATACAAACAGTGCACGCGAATTTCCACATGAACATGTGTTTTCTATTAGAGAAGATGTGTACAAACAGGCTTGGCCTCTTCTTGCTCAAGCTATAGAAACTCCCCTACAGTGAGTAGTTCCTTCCTACCATCTCTCTCAGATGAATACCCGACATTTCAGGTTTCTGTTATTCATCTTTACATACGCGATCTCTGGCGTCTTCTTCTACATACACAATCTCTGGTGTCTTCTTCTAACCATAGCTAAAGCTCTCTCTCTCTCTTTGTCTCTCTCTCTCTCTCTCTCTCTCTCTTTTCTTTTATTTGTGCTCTTATTTATACTGCGCGCTCTTCTCACGCACGTTCTTGTTCGCACTTCCCCTTCTATTATTCCTATGCACGTTCTCTCTATGTACAGTTTGATTTGGTGTAACGAACTCTGATCTTGGAAGATTCTGTACTGTACATAACGGTCATGGATTTGTCCCTCCACTAAGGCTTTTGATTTTTTTTTATTTTGCTTCTCTTTTCTTTTCCCTTTTATGTATGTCTGTTTGTCAAATTCGTGAGTGTTTCTAGTATGTAGCTGTGTTTACAGCTTCAGCCCAAAGATAATTTGGACAATCCTTTTCGTTTAGCATAGCTCATGCAAATTCAACTAGAACTCGGTTCATTTTTTCTACTACTCCATTTTGTTGTGGTGTATATCTGTAGGTTATTTCTCTCTTAATACCTGCGTTCCAAAGATAGTCATTGAATTCTCGGGAGAAGTATTCTCCCCCTCCATCAGACCTCTGTTGGAAGCAGCCAGAGGCATAGAAGACGCGGAAGCATGTAACGACGGAGCAGGAAGCTAGTGGAATCTTTTTTCAAAGAATCATGTTTTAGAAATACTTTTCAAAAACCTCCAACAGTGATTTTTATCACTATTGTAACATATGTAACATAGAAAAACCCTTTTCTTAATTTCTAGCTCCATTTTGTGCAAGCCGAGGAGTCCTCGAGCTTGAGGAGCTTAGGTAGAACAAGCGTATCAATTTTGGTTATTTTTAGACACCGTTTACCCTTCCAAATAGCATCTAGGACCTAATTTTTAACTATGCCGGTCACTAGATGTGAAACCGGTCAAAACTAGTCTAGAAACTATAAAAAGAGCTAGAGAGCTCATTTTTGAGGTTAGCTTGTTTGAGTAGAGAAGAGCTTAGAGCTATTTTGAACTTGTAATAGTGTTCTTGAGGAATAGAGCTAATTTCCCACCTTCCATTGCGTCTTGCTTGTCTCCTCATTGTGTGTGTATATGTGTGTGTGCATCTTGGTGCTTCTCACCTTCACTCTCACATCATCTCACATTCACGATCTTCATATCACTCCTATCTCTTCCGCGGATTGACAATTAAGGAGATGAAGCTTCTTAACATTGTTCTAGAGCAACACCAAATTTGGCGCCGTTGCCGGGGATCGAGTCTAGGACGAATGTGTGATGGTAAGAGTATAGCAAGAAGTAGCGTTGGAAGGTAAAAATTTCAGTTTTTGTTGTTGTTTTTACTTAGTTTTTAGTGTTCTTCACCTCCCCCGCACTCCATCTTCATCACTGCATCATCATCTTCATCTCCAAAAAAATCAGAAAATTCACCATATCCACCCATTCTCCTCATTTCCCCTCATTTGTGCATGCGAGAGAGTGAGAGAGAGCTTTTGTGCTTGTGTGTACTTTTGTTTTCTTGAGTTTTCTTGCAGGTACAGAGCTCCAGTGCATCAGGAAAGCTTGGAAAAGGTAAAATTCTCAGTTTCTGTCAGAAATTTCCGACTGTGTCAGACCATCACGATGGTCTGCAAAGTTCGGAATTTGAAGAAGGCGACCACACCAGCGTGTAGAGCACACTTGCGCCTCTAGGAATCCATACTTGCATTGCAAAAAATCATACTTTGGTGGACCATCGCAACGGTCTCAGACCATCGTGATTGTGTCACACCATCGCGATTGGCTCACGCCGTCGCGACGGCTCGGCCGGACCATCGCGACGGTCTCACGCCATCGAGACGGTTCATTTGGACCATCGCGACGGTTCGCGGACCATCACGACTGTTCGGTTGACCCCACACCATCGCGATTGGCTCACACCATCGCGCCGACGGTGCCACGTGGCAAGCTAGACCATCGCGAAGGTTCACACTTCACGCCATCGCGACGACACCCTTACACCATCGCGACAACCCGAATTTTGGACCATCGCGATTGGCTCAAGCCATCGCGCCCTGACCATTGCGATTGGCTCAAGCCATCGCGCCCTGACCATCGCGATTGGCTCAAGCCATCGCATATGTGACCATCGCGATTGTTCACGTTGACCGTTGACTGACGCCATCGCGATTGTCCGCCTGATCGAGCCATCGCGACGGTTCACATTGACGCCATCGCGATTGTCCGCCTGATCGAGCCATCGTGACGGTTCACCTTCATGCCATCGCGATCATTCACGTCTAAACCATCGCGACGGTTCACACTCACGCCATCGCGATTGTCCATTTCACGCCATCGCGACAGTTTGCTCCATCGGACCATCGCGATTGTGCCACGCCATCACGACGGTTCGCCTGGACCATCGCGACGGTCCCAGACCATTGCGATTGTCTCACGCCATCGCGATTGTCCACCCCAAACGCAAATTTTAGGGTTTCATTTTTTGGCCAATTTTGGGGCTATTTTTGGGAAATTTTTGGGTGATTATACTCATAGGAGACCCCTTAGCTCATATTTGGAGAAACACCGGTTTGTCAGTTTTTACCCCCCAGGGCCTGAACGGTCATAACTTTTTCATCCGAAGTCCGTTTTTTGAGCTTAATAGCTCGTTAGAAAGCTATCTACGAGTAATACGTCTATTTTTAGATAAGCTATTTTGAGGTTGAACTAGTTTGGGACTAGGAAGCTAGGGGGCAAACATTGAAAAGTTGGGCAAAAGGGAAGGGACTTAAAAGGTGTATATACTCAAGTGCTTGATCATCCAACTGTGAATTGGTCTAATATTGAATTTTTCCAGGTCTAGCAAGGGCAATCAAGGGCAACCAAGGCAAGGCAGTGAAGGGCATAAAGCTTGGGAAGCGCGGCTTCTTGGGCATCAGAGCAACCAGAAAAGCTGACTCGAGGTTGGAAGATTACTCAACCCCCTCAGTCAATTCTTAGCTTAGGGTAAACGGTAGCATTGTGGATTTAAGACGATAGGAACGCCTCAAGTTCAAGAGAATTAAATTTATCAAGTCCAAGACTAAAGATAAAGGTGTGTGACACGAAAATCTAAAGGAAAGAACATAAGTCTGACGGAACGAGAACTCAAAGTACCACAGAAAGTCGAATTCCTGACGCATACATTAAGACAAGAATCTAAAGAAATTTAAAAAGAATCAAGAAAGTAATAACAAAGAATCATTGACAATCTGAGCGTGTACTGAGTGTGCAAGGAAGAAAATTAATGAACCTTAGATCGGGCAAACATATAGGTAAGTCAGACCGACGAAGCCTTAGATCATCAGAGGCAAGTGTAAGAACTACTGCACGATCGTGGGCTCAACAATTGAATAGTAATTACCCCTACGAGAGCTCAGATACTAGCGAATCAGAAATGGCATTTAGCGCAGAAAGACCAGAAGGAGGGTCAAATGTAGCATACTTAGAAAAACCAGAAGGACCCTATAGAACGCAACTAGAGTTTCTCCGAACTAACCGATTAGGTGCTCGCATCTATGAGGATGGTTTGCGAAGCCAAGTGGTGCAAATGCACAACCCCGATCAACCCATTGGATTGGAACGTCCAGTGGTGAAATTCGAGAGAGACGCGTACATAGACAAAGAAGGAACAATGTACATCTTAAGTACGCAGCCAAACAATACCAATGAGTTTGGCGTGATTCAGCTAGAGACGAAAACTAAATCTCAACGAAAGGAACCATTAGAAGAACCTAGAACACCTAGAGGGAAATCTGTACTGACACGAGTACTAATCCCGGAATGGATCCCTCAGGACAACAGAAGCATAGAGTTGTTTGTAAATAAAGAAACTGATGAAGCCTTTTGGAGATACAAGATAGAACTACTTAGTGAGGTAGGTATCATCACTATATACGAGTTCAAGGACCCGGATACACCTGGAAAGGTTGTATACCTGGATGAGACTTCAGAAAGAGTCTTTGTGGTGCCTGACCACGCTAAAAACACATACACATGGAGAGGTGAATTGGTATTCCCTCTATCTAGAACAAACATGAATACAAGCCAACAAGGGGCAGGAACATCATCAGCCCATGGAAATCAAAGAGAAAAGAACAAAGAAAGACCCGAAGTAAGCTTCACTCATCGCGGCAACGGCACCAAAAAAATGTTTGTTATTGATCTTTGGAGTTGTCCTCTCCAATCATTTAGCATAAAGAATTAACAAGACATCTTTATTTTGTCAATCCTGGAAGTATTCAAGAGACCACAGCCCCTTCTAGATGATAGAATCCAAGAAATAAGAGAATAATGGCTGGATTTCTGAGAATGATGAAAATGAAGAGGAATTTCTAGGGTTTGGATTATCTTGAGCAAATCTCCACCATTTTCCACAATCTTGGTGTCTAATACATGCTATTTTCTCAGCAGAACACAATTATGAAGTCAAAACTAAAAAATATTACCTGTACCATACAGACGAGACAATCGCGATTCTCTGAAAACAGACAATTTTCATCTCCAGCACCATTCTTCATCAATTTCTCACTTATCACATCAATATTCAGTTCTCTTCACACTCATTCAACAGATTTACACAATAGAAGCTCACAAATCTCCATAGATACACAAAGAATAGACTCAACAAATCAATGAAACCACACAAAGAGGAGAAAACACAATTTTCAGCAGGAAACTCTCTCTATTCACTTGGATAGCATGTAAACAAATGATCAACCAACCCCCTCATAATAGAGGAAATTATCTTATATACATTTTCAAGTGTCCCTTTTCACACTTGAATTTTGGTCCTTTCCTCTATTATTCTAAAAATATTCTATCTAGGAGTTTCCAAAAATTCTAGAAAAATTACATAAAATTCTATTCTACATAAGGAAGACTCTTCCTTATTTTTACATCAATTGCATAAATATTTTTGCAAGTTTTTGGCATTTTACAATTATATTCCATAAAAAATGCTTCAAAAAATCACTCCTTCTAACAAAGAACGATGAGCAGACAACTGCTAAGTTCTTATTCGAGAATGTATTCACCAGATACGGGCTACCCATAGAGCTAGTAAGTGATAGAGGCACACACTTCTTGAATATAGTCATAGAAAACCTTCTCCAAGAATTCTTGGTGATACATAAAAAATCTACCCCCTATCATCCATAAGCTAATGGATAGACTAAGAGCACAAATAAGATTCTATGCAATGTATTGACGAAATTGGTTAATAATAAACACTCTCATTGGGACAAACAGCTACACCATGCTATTTGGGCATACAGAGTTGCCTATAAAACGGTAGTCCAAGCCACACCCTTTCAGATGGTGTTTGGCCAAAATGCAGTGCTACCATTGGACTTTTTAATACCTACATTGAAAGTAGCACATGAGCATGATTGGATAGTCCATGAGCTCTGCTCTAGAATCTTTGATCTTGAACGCTTAGGTGAAACACGATTGAGAGCTGCAGCAGGAATTTATGCAGCCAAGAAGAGGCAAAAAGCATATTTCAACGCACATGTGAAGGATAAGGGCTTGAAAGCAGGAGACCAGGTCCTAGTCTACACTTTGAAGCAACATGCACAAAAATTAGAGAAGAGAGGCTATGGATCAATGATTATCAATAGGATCTCCATAAGTGGAGCAGTACAACTAACCAGTCTAGAAGGTGACATCCTACCAAGTTACATAAGCGGATGTAGAGTCAAGTTATATCAAGAACCCCTAGCGGAAGAGATGCTAAATCGACTCAATACTGCAAAGAAACGTAAAGAAGAGGAAAAGCGAATCCAAGAGGAAGCACATGCAGAAGCTTTAGAACGCATCCGACGAATGAAATTGAGAAGAAAATGTAGAGATCAGCCCATGCCTGACACTCAAGAAGCTCTAGGTTATCACATGGCCATCTGCGAGGCATCATGCAAACATTCCCATAGGATAGTTGATCGATGACCTTTTGTGACCCTAGAAGTGGGACAAGGAGAGAGTGCAAGGACCGTGAGCACTTTAATTGACTCAGGTGTAGCCACTAGTGCAATTCGACTTTCTTACTGCCAAGAATTGCAATTGAAGGTAAAACCTATAGAGGCATATCTGATAGGGTTGGGAGGTGTTGAAACCCCTTGCATGGGAGAGTTGGAACTTCCCCTCTACATTCAAGAGGCCCTAATGGCAGTAAAAGTGCTAGTATGTGAAGACGAGGATCTTACTGAACCTCTTTTCTTGGGCCAAGACTGGATCTATGATCATGCAGTCAACCTCAACCTAAGAAGTGGACTTCTTCAGGCTTCGGTAGGCCAAAACCGCCTCACCATTGAATTAGAGGACCAAGCACTCAGGCCATTAAAAAAGACACCAACTCCTAGTCCCTCCAGGAACCCACATGAAAATAACGATGCTATTCTTATCCAAAGTTCTATGGTGCAGAAGATTATCACTCTAGACGAGGGTGCATGATTCAAGGAGCAGTCCCCTTCTTTTCCAAAGAGGATTCCAGGACAGCAAGCCGAGAAACACACTACACCGAGGAGGGCAATGATCAAGAAGCATGAGCACCAATCGGTGCACTATGAAGTACCTCATGGCATGAAGCAGATCTTGATACGCAAGGGTAGAAAACCCACAGATCTAGAGACAGATTCTGAGAGAAGCCAACTAGCAACAGTGTCGAGGATTACAATGAAGAAGCCCCCTAGGAAACACTCTAGACATACCATTTCTATTTGGGTCCCGAAGCGGTCAATGAAGGCTATCCCTAACGCTAGACAGATATGGGTGCCCAAGACCTGCTTGCAAGCTCAAATAGCTTCATCTCCAGTCACAAGAATGAATCAACACTCACAAGCACTCTTGGAAAATATCCCAAGGCAAACACCTACACTCCACACCATTCCACCTTCGGTCAAACCTAGGAATATTTAGAAATGGGTACCCAAAAGGTCTCAAATCCAACACAAGACAATCCACAAACCTTTACATGTCATCACCACTAAAGGCTATGATGCCACCATCAAAGTTTGGAGACTTAAACCCATATCAAACCCCCTGACCCAATTTTGTAAATCCGTCCACTCTGATGTAGGTGCATTCTGAGTACAGTGCATATCCAAAGTATGCATCTAGGATGACAATAACCTGCTAACCAACACTCACACCCATCACAAACACTTAACCCCTAACAACTAACCACTTGGAATTTCATGTTAGTATTGTGGAGGGTGTTGCGGATGTGTGGTATACTTCTTTCTCTCTGATACCACTGATGTGGTTTTACTCGGCTCTTTCGATACCACTGCTTGTCAACGTGACAAAGGCTGAACCTTATTAAGCCTGCGGAATTTGCCACGCCCAAGAAGAACTAAGCTAGTGTGATTTAGAACACCTCTGTAATCAATCAATAGCTTAGCAAGGTTTCTGATGCTTAGCGTATAATATTGCACTCTAAATTCACTGAAAAAATTCACTGAAACTTCACTAGACTGTCATTGGACTGACACCGTAATCGTACCGGAATTGTACCGGAATGAACTTCAATTCTGTTTATAATTACTTCAAATGAATGTTTATGAAGTAAGGGAGTGATGCGTGTACTTCCTTAACTTACTGAACTCTTTATGAAGTTTAAGGAAAAACTCCACTAGTTCAGAAAACCTCTTTCCGGTCAGGCCATTAGGGGAAAAAGTGAACCCTGCATGGGCCTTGTAAGGATCCCTAATTTTCAGGGATTAAAACTAATCATGCTTAGGATTCATGAAGAAAATAAAACCACTAGTGGTTTTCAATATAAAAATAATTTTTATAAAGAGCTACAGTTGAGTGATCAGTCGAGATCGGTTCGTGGGTATTTTGAGCCGTTCGATTTTCTTCATGAATGGATGAGATTAAAAAAAGTTTGCTGGCAGAAAACGACAAAATGGGGTTCTCAGTGTTGTTGGTCCGACGGCGATTGAGAGCCGTTAGATGCTCATTGCGAATGGTCAAGATTAACTGGCAAGAAAAGACAAAATAGGACAGTCACAGTAGAGAGAGAAGGTCAAATGTGCAATCTATCACAACCCTTCATTGTCCAAGATCTAATGGTGTTCCACATTTCATGCTGATATGAAAGCGTCGCCTGCTTCGTGGTCGTCCGATGAGTGGAAGATCGAACGGACCTCCGGATTTCAAGCTGAGCGCCGTTCGCGGTTGATTCAGAAGCGTCGGATGTCTGGAAAAATCGCACGGATCTCCGTTCTTCTAGCTGATCCCTTGTGCCCTCCCATTTGCAGCCGTTGGATGAAATATACATCCAAGAGCTCAAGGGAAAAGACACTTTGGATGACTTGAGATGCTCCACAGCCCTCAGATTGCTCATTAATGCGACGGCCTGTAGTTGCGCGCGCCTTGACTTTTGCACAGTCATACTATGCGTTGGATCTTTTGGACCATCCAATGGCCAAGATTCAAATATTTGAAATCTCAAACTACTCTTCTCATCAAAACCACAAATCATAGTGGTTTTAGAGCCTTTGACTAGCACAAACCAAGGGAAGACTAGGCCTAGTCTAGTAAATTGAGGGACTAGACTGTGGCCACCACCCTCCTCTCATTGGTCCATCCTTAATCACTCCTTAATCTAAAAGGCCCATGCAGGGTTCATTTTTTCCCCTAATGGCTTTGTATTGTGTGTAGATATCTTTTCCACCGGAAACCTTAATCAACTGAAAGTAGAGATGTCTAGCTACAGAATGAGCTATCTCTCATACAAAACTTCGCATTACTCTGCGAGATCTACTTCGTTCTTCTACCGGAAATTACTCGTTTACTAAGAAAACTTTAACTGTTAACTATCT
The DNA here is from genome assembly GCA_020310875.1 of Ceratopteris richardii. Classification (NCBI taxonomy): domain Eukaryota; kingdom Viridiplantae; phylum Streptophyta; class Polypodiopsida; order Polypodiales; family Pteridaceae; genus Ceratopteris; species Ceratopteris richardii. The sequence continues at coordinate 137,244,975 of CM035407.1, forward strand.
TTAATCGTAGTATGACAATACTTCGGTTTCTTCACATACAAACAGTGCACGCGAATTTCCACATGAACATGTGTTTTCTATTAGAGAAGATGTGTACAAACAGGCTTGGCCTCTTCTTGCTCAAGCTATAGAAACTCTCCTACAGTGAGTAGTTCCTTCCTACCATCTCTCTCAGATGAATACCCGACATTTCAGGTTTCTGTTATTCATCTTTACATACGCGATCTCTGGCGTCTTCTTCTACATACACAATCTCTGGTGTCTTCTTCTAACCATAGCTAAAGCTCTCTCTCTCTCTTTGTCTCTCTCTCTCTCTCTCTCTCTCTCTCTCTCTTTTCTTTTATTTGTGCTCTTATTTATACTGCGCGCTCTTCTCACGCACGTTCTTGTTCGCACTTCCCCTTCTATTATTCCTATGCACGTTCTCTCTATGTACAGTTTGATTTGGTGTAACGAACTCTGATCTTGGAAGATTCTGTACTGTACATAACGGTCATGGATTTGTCCCTCCACTAAGGCTTTTGATTTTTTTTTATTTTGCTTCTCTTTTCTTTTCCCTTTTATGTATGTCTGTTTGTCAAATTCGTGAGTGTTTCTAGTATGTAGCTGTGTTTACAGCTTCAGCCCAAAGATAATTTGGACAATCCTTTTCGTTTAGCATAGCTCATGCAAATTCAACTAGAACTCGGTTCATTTTTTCTACTACTCCATTTTGTTGTGGTGTATATCTGTAGGTTATTTCTCTCTTAATACCTGCGTTCCAAAGATAGTCATTGAATTCTCGGGAGAAGTATTCTCCCCCTCCATCAAACCTCTGTTGGAAGCAGCCAGAGGCATAGAAGACGCGGAAGCATGTAACGACGGAGCAGGAAGCTAGTGGAATCTTTTTTCAAAGAATCATGTTTTAGAAATACTTTTCAAAAACCTCCAACAGTGATTTTTATCACTATTGTAACATATGTAACATAGAAAAACCCTTTTCTTAATTTCTAGCTCCATTTTGTGCAAGCCGAGGAGTCCTCGAGCTTGAGGAGCTTAGGTAGAACAAGCGTATCAATTTTGGTTATTTTTAGACACCGTTTACCCTTCCAAATAGCATCTAGGACCTAATTTTTAACTATGCCGATCACTAGATGTGAAACCGGTCAAAACTAGTCTAGAAACTATAAAAAGAGCTAGAGAGCTCATTTTTGAGGTTAGCTTGTTTGAGTAGAGAAGAGCTTAGAGCTATTTTGAACTTGTAATAGTGTTCTTGAGGAATAGAGCTAATTTCCCACCTTCCATTGCGTCTTGCTTGTCTCCTCATTGTGTGTGTATATGTGTGTGTGCATCTTGGTGCTTCTCACCTTCACTCTCACATCATCTCACATTCACGATCTTCATATCACTCCTATCTCTTCCGCGGATTGACAATTAAGGAGGTGAAGCTTCTTAACATTGTTCTAGAGCAACACCAAATTTGGCGCCGTTGCCGGGGATCGAGTCTAGGACGAATGTGTGATGGTAAGAGTATAGCAAGAAGTAGCGTTGGAAGGTAAAAATTTCAGTTTTTGTTGTTGTTTTTACTTAGTTTTTAGTGTTCTTCACCTCCCCCGCACTCCATCTTCATCACCGCATCATCATCTTCATCTCCAAAAAAATCAGAAAATTCACCATATCCACCCATTCTCCTCATTTCCCCTCATTTGTGCATGCGAGAGAGTGAGAGAGAGCTTTTGTGCTTGTGTGTACTTTTGTTTTCTTGAGTTTTCTTGCAGGTACAGAGCTCCAGTGCATCAGGAAAGCTTGGAAAAGGTAAAATTCTCAGTTTCTGTCAGAAATTTCCGACTGTGTCAGACCATTGCGATGGTCTGCAAAGTTCGGAATTTGAAGAAGGCGACCACACCAGCGTGTAGAGCACACTTGCGCCTCTAGGAATCCATACTTGCATTGCAAAAAATCATACTTTGGTGGACCATCGCAACGGTCTCAGACCATCGTGATTGTGTCACACCATCGCGATTGGCTCACGCCGTCGCGACGGCTCGGCCGGACCATCGCGACGGTCTCACGCCATCGAGACGGTTCATTTGGACCATCGCGACGGTTCGCGGACCATCGCGACTGTTCGGTTGACCCCACACCATCGCGATTGGCTCACACCATCGCGCCGACGGTGCCACGTGGCAAGCTAGACCATCGCGAAGGTTCACACTTCACGCCATCGCGACGACACCCTTACACCATCGCGACAACCCGAATTTTGGACCATCGCGATTGGCTCAAGCCATCGCGCCCTGACCATTGCGATTGGCTCAAGCCATCGCGCCCTGACCATCGCGATTGGCTCAAGCCATCGCATATGTGACCATCGCGATTGTTCACGTTGACCGTTGACTGACGCCATCGCGATTGTCCGCCTGATCGAGCCATCGCGACGGTTCACATTGACGCCATCGCGATTGTCCGCCTGATCGAGCCATCGTGACGGTTCACCTTCATGCCATCGCGATCATTCACGTCTAAACCATCGCGACGGTTCACACTCACGCCATCGCGATGGTCCATTTCACGCCATCGCGACAGTTTGCTCCATCGGACCATCGCGATTGTGCCACGCCATCACGACGGTTCGCCTGGACCATCGCAACGGTCCCAGACCATTGCGATTGTCTCACGCCATCGCGATTGTCCACCCCAAACGCAAATTTTAGGGTTTCATTTTTTGGCCAATTTTGGGGCTATTTTTGGGAAATTTTTGGGTGATTATACTCATAGGAGACCCCTTAGCTCATATTTGGAGAAACACCGGTTTGTCAGTTTTTACCCCCCAGGGCCTGAACGGTCATAACTTTTTCATCCGAAGTCCGTTTTTTGAGCTTAATAGCTCGTTAGAAAGCTATCTACGAGTAATACGTCTATTTTTAGATAAGCTATTTTGAGGTTGACCTAGTTTGGGACTAGGAAGCTAGGGGGCAAACATTGAAAAGTTGGGCAAAAGGGAAGGGACTTAAAAGGTGTATATACTCAAGTGCTTGATCATCCAACTGTGAATTGGTCTAATATTGAATTTTTCCAGGTCTAGCAAGGGCAATCAAGGGCAACCAAGGCAAGGCAGTGAAGGGCATAAAGCTTGGGAAGCGCGGCTTCTTGGGCATCAGAGCAACCAGAAAAGCTGACTCGAGGTTGGAAGATTACTCAACCCCCTCAGTCAATTCTTAGCTTAGGGTAAACGGTAGCATTGTGGATTTAAGACGATAGGAACGCCTCAAGTTCAAGAGAATTAAATTTATCAAGTCCAAGACTAAAGATAAAGGTGTGTGACACGAAAATCTAAAGGAAAGAACATAAGTCTGACGGAACGAGAACTCAAAGTACCACAGAAAGTCGAATTCCTGACGCATACATTAAGACAAGAATCTAAAGAAATTTAAAAAGAATCAAGAAAGTAATAACAAAGAATCATTGACAATCTGAGCGTGTACTGAGTGTGCAAGGAAGAAAATTAATGAACCTTAGATCGGGCAAACATATAGGTAAGTCAGACCGACGAAGCCTTAGATCATCAGAGGCAAGTGTAAGAACTACTGCACGATCGTGGGCTCAACAATTGAATAGTAATTACCCCTACGAGAGCTCAGATACTAGCGAATCAGAAATGGCATTTAGCGCAGAAAGACCAGAAGGAGGGTCAAATGTAGCATACTTAGAAAAACCAGAAGGACCCTATAGAACGCAACTAGAGTTTCTCCGAACTAACCGATTAGGTGCTCGCATCTATGAGGATGGTTTGCGAAGCCAAGTGGTGCAAATGCACAACCCCGATCAACCCATTGGATTGGAACGTCCAGTGGTGAAATTCGAGAGAGACGCGTACATAGACAAAGAAGGAACAATGTACATCTTAAGTACGCAGCCAAACAATACCAATGAGTTTGGCGTGATTCAGCTAGAGACGAAAACTAAATCTCAACGAAAGGAACCATTAGAAGAACCTAGAACACCTAGAGGGAAATCTGTACTGACACGAGTACTAATCCCGGAATGGATCCCTCAGGACAATAGAAGCATAGAGTTGTTTGTAAATAAAGAAACTGATGAAGCCTTTTGGAGATACAAGATAGAACTACTTAGTGAGGTAGGTATCATCACTATATACGAGTTCAAGGACCCGGATACACCTGGAAAGGTTGTATACCTGGATGAGACTTCAGAAAGAGTCTTTGTGGTGCCTGACCACGCTAAAAACACATACACATGGAGAGGTGAATTGGTATTCCCTCTATCTAGAACAAACATGAATACAAGCCAACAAGGGGCAGGAACATCATCAGCCCATGGAAATCAAAGAGAAAAGAACAAAGAAAGACCCGAAGTAAGCTTCACTCATCCCATAGGGAGAGATAGAACAACCACGGACACTAAAGAGATCATGGAATACTAGGTGGTAGAGATGATTTTCCTCTACCTAGACCACATGAATATGCAAGAATGTTAAGACCCACTCAATTAGTAAAATCAATGAAGAGTTATTTTGATGGGACAGGAGATCCCTATGACCATGTCGCAGAATTCAAGCAAGTACTAAGAGCAGAACAAGTTGAAGACATGTTCACACAATACAACGCATTTGGACTAACGATAAAGAATACAACTTTAACTTGGTTCCAACCGTTGCAACAAAGGCAATTTAGAGACATCCATCACTTTTTAGAGTCATTCATCACTAAATTCTCTAAAAGTGGGATTAGACATGACACGTCTTCGTTGATTCATAGCTTTAAACAAACCCCTCAAGAAACAGTAAGACTGGCAGGACGTAGGTTTAGACAATATGTTGAACGATGTCCAATGCAAGAGCTACCCTCACAGACCAAGCAAGTGTCATTGTTTCTAGATGGCTTGTTGAGCTCTAAACTACGCTCCTACGTGTACCTAAAAGAACCCAGAACGCTAGAGCAATGTATAAGAATTTGTATAGACATTGAGGACAACTTAGGAGACGAGTTGGAACTCTCAAAGGTCTATAAGGACTCAGACTATTCATCTCTAGCATCCACAAAATTGTCTAGCTCAATAGAAGACCTAGCAGAAAAAGTGGCTCAGAAACTAGGAGTTTCTAGTAAACCTAGGGTGCTAATGAACAAGCGTTGTTACACCTGTGGTGGTGATCATATGGCAAATGTGTGTCCCAATGCACCACAACCACAAGCCAACCCTAGTGGCCAATACTGTACAATTGAGAGAAGATACACGAATCATACGGCTCAGGACTGCCCATACAACAAACAGACCATGAGACAGAACTACCCGCAAGCATACCCGCAGCCAGGTAGGTATCAAGGCCAATACAATGCTCAGCCTTATTACTATAGGCCTCCTCAGAACTACCCATACCAGGCTCAACAGAGACCGCAACCTGTCTTAGCTCAGCAGCCACCCCCACCAGCGAATGTCATCTCAGTCAAATACGCTGCTGTAGAAGAGAACCTAAGTAGGGCCTTAGTGCCTTCTTCACCTTTGATCATAGAGAGTGACCCACACTCAAACAGTTTTGACTCTACGCATGTAGATAGTCCACCCGCATATTACACAGAGTCACCAGAACACGTAGAAACATATCATTATGATAGTCCACCAGTGGAACCTAGTTGGGAGCCAGACTATGCTAATGTGATGTACACAAACCCAAATCCACGGCCCCAATTAAGACAACAGAGACCACAGGGCCCTAGAGGACCATGCTTTAGGTGCCAAGGAGATCACTTCATAAAGGATTGTCCACATCCTTCAATAGCAGGGCAATCACAGTACTATAACATACAAGGCTTTTGTGCCAATTGTGGCAAAGAGCACATAATCAAAGATTGCCCTAAGAACCTAGTTAACGCTTCGAATGTGACACCGATCAACGTGATAGGTATTGTGAACGACGCAGATGGATCCAACCCTACATACGTGCCTATCCAAGCTATCACAAGAGCCCAGGCACTCTTACAGAACCAACAGCTTAATCAAGGGAAAGTAGCTGGAAGTAGTGAAGTTACAGAATCTAGCAGCAAAAAGACAAAATCTTGGAAAGATTCTAGAGAAAGAATTAAGAGAAAATGGAGTAAAAAGATAACTGAGTTGGAAGGAAGTTTAAAGGAATCTAGAGCCAAAATCCTAGAATTGACTTCACACGACTTGAATCAAGAGAATCCAGCTCAAAAATCAGGATCAGTTTTAGCGGAACCCATACCAAAAAATCTAGACATGATGTTTCGTGCATATCAGACTAGATTAAAAGAGGGACCTCAGGTAGCTGAAATGAGCAAAAACTACCCTCGAGCTGATCTAGAAATTGAGAGAACTAAACTTTGCATGAAGATGGTAGAACTAGCACAAGCTTTGTTCGAAGCCTCTAGATATCTTAATTGGAATAACATGGCAAAAACGGAATTACATTTTCAAGGACTAATGGAGAGGCTAGAATATTTGATTGAAAGCAAAGAGAAAAAGGATCAGCATAGGAACCCTATTGTCTCAGAGACACAGGAAAGGAATGCACCATCCCTGTCTCAAGTACCCAATACAGGAAGTCAAGACAATTTGTCTTCCATACATAAATATTCACATGAATTTTTGAGAGAAATCCAAGAAGAGAAATGGAGAAAGGAACAAGGAACCCATCCTCCTATTCAAGAAATAGATGACTTGCAGGAACAATTTCACCAAGACATCCCCTCTATTTACGATGATGTAGAGGAGGAACAACTGAGTGAACACACAGCTTTTGAATCTATTTCTTTACAAGAGTTACCTCAGTTCACAGGACCTTGGGAAGCAAAGTCTATTAATATGAGAGCACCCACGATAATAGTGAGGAATGAAGAATCAGTAATCCCTAGAAACACGGAAGTGATCAAGAATACCAAAGTACAATGTAATCTCACTCTAGAGGAGTTGTTAAAGGTAAAACCAGAATTGTGGAAACATGTAGCAAATCAATTCCCCGAGCTTGCTACTACTCCCTCACAAATAGGATCACAAAATAAGGTACCAGAGATACCCGTAGAAAAGATTGGAGATGTAAGCGAAGGAGAGGAAGGTAACACTTATCTTCCGATAACCCATGAGGGCTACACCACGAAAGCCATCTTAGATTCAGGAGCCGGAGTAGCCATCCCTACCACCGCTTTATGGAAACGTTGGGGTAAGCCAGCATTAAGACCCACCAGGATGAAGCTACAAATGGCTGACGGACACATAGAAAAACCATTAGGCTTACTAGAAGGCATATCTCTCACCACTTGTGGTGTAGAATTTGAGCATACTTTTGCCATTTGTGACTTTGCAAAAAACCATGCTTATGAGATGATATTGGGATGACCATTCATGCGTCAGTTGCAAATTGTACAAGATTGGGGAACCAATTCTTTGTACTTGCAACATTTAGGAGTGACTACCAAAGTCAATCTTAAAGACTATTCACATCGAGATGTACCCCCAATACAATGGAATACCATCCATAAGACACCAGTAGAGACGGAATCTGTGCACTCATTAGAATCAGATCCTTCTTGGTTGCATGAGGATACTCATTTATGGATGTGTAAAGTAGCAAAACAAGAGGAAGAAAGGTTAGAAGCCAAGACCTTAGGTGCAGAACAACATCCACGAACCCTTCAGGATCCAGCTTATGCACCTGTAGTATTTCCAGACGAAGAGTTTGAACCCCATGGTTGGGCAGAAATCCTAGCAACCATGGATGTAGCCACCAATGAAGAACAATGGACACCCCACTGTGACGAGGATGGCTATGACATTTCAGTTTTCACGATAGAGCCAATCACGAGCGATGCAATTATGAAGAATGTGAACCTAGCACTGATGCATTTGAGGATGCGAGTGATTTTGATTTAGAATCAATTATCATTGACCCACCTTTTGCATCAGAAGAAGAATATTTTTTCAAAGTAGAGACTCACCCTCAGAGACACGAGGAAATTACGAATGAGGTGAGGTTAGCCACTCAAGTGACTACTAAGAGTGAAGGCAAGAAAAGAAAGAAGAAAGAAACCATGTCAGAAAAAGAAAAATCTTTGTTTGAAGTACCCGAGAACTTCAAGAAATATGAAATCGAAGATAGAAGGATCATGGTACGAATGCCTAATAGAAAGGCGAATGACGGACAAGTATATGATAACCGAGAGAAAACCAAGAAAATAATCGTAGCCATAGAAGGAGAAGAAGAAAAATGTACATACATAGGGCATGATTTGACAACTGAAGAAGAAGAAGAGCTAGTTGCCCTATTGCACGAATATAGAGATGTTTTTGCTTGGAGTTTGAAAGATTTGAAAGGAGTAGATCCAGATATATGTTCTCATAGAATCCCTATGACTCCAAATGCAAAACCGACAAAACAGAAACCGTACACGTACAATGATAACTACGCTGCAAAGATTAAAGAGGAGATAGATCGCTTGATAGAAGCAGGATTCATTTACAAAATTGAGCATACCGAATGGGTATCCCCCATTGTGGTTGTGCCCAAGAAGAATGGAAAATTGCATGTGTGTATTAACCTTAAAAAAGTTAATGCCGCCACGATTAGAGACAGTTATCCTCTTCCTATCACAGAACATCTATTGGAAAGAGTTACGGGCAAGGAAGTTTACAGCTTTCTTGATGGATTCTCAGGTTATAATCAAGTAGCCATTGCTCCAGAGGACCAACACAAGATGGCTTTTGCCACTGAATGGTGCATATTTGCATTTCGTGTGATGCCATTCGGCTTAACAAATGCACCCGCCACTTTCCAGCGACTCATGTGTCATGTTTTTAAGGAATTCTTACGCAAGAGTTTGGAAGTATATGTCGATGACATATGTGCTCATTCTAATATCAAGTAGACGCATATTCCCGAGTTAAGACAAATATTTGACAAATGTCGAGAATATCAGGTTTGTTTGAACCCAGAAAAATGCGTTTTCATGGTCAGACAAGGCAAAATTCTAGGACACATTGTGTCAAAAAATGGAATCTCTACGGATGATGAAAAAGTGAAGGTAATTGCAAAATTACCTAGACCAACTAATGTGAAAGAGGTACAGGCATTTATGGGCCATTGTGGTTATTATAGGAGATTCATACACATGTATGCAATCATAGCCAAGCCTTTGTACTCTCTTTTAACCAACTTTGAATGGACAGATGAATGTGAAAATTCATTCAATGAACTCAAATGACGCTTGTGCTCAGCACCTATATTGACTACACCAGATTGGAGTAATCCATTCCATGTACATGTGGATGCATCCAATTATGCCATAGGATGCGTGTTAGCACAACCCACAAATGAAGGTAACATAGATCTCCCCATAGCTTACGCGAGCAGACAATTGAACGCAGCAGAAAGAAATTACACCACAACGGAACGAGAAGGATTAGGGATGATCTACGCAGTAAAGAAGTTTAGGCACTACTTGTTGGCCAATAAGTTCAAGTTCTTTACAGATCATCAAGCCCTATTGTACCTAGTCAACAAACCATGTAACACACGACGATTGATACGTTGGTTTCTATTACTCATGGAGTATGATTTTGAAGTCGTAGTCACGAAAGGAAAGACACATCTTAGAGCTGACCACCTTTCAAGATTAACCTCAGGAGAAGCTCCTCAAGGAGTAGTGGATGAGTTACCAGACGCATATTTGTTTAACCTTGAAATAGCACCAGAATGGGCTAAGCCTATAGTCCCTATTCTCACATATGGACCCAAGAATCCTAGGATAAAGATCAAAGAGGGAGAGATTACCAAGTCTCAGAGATACCAAATAATGGCAGGAAGCATATATAAACAGGATAATCAAAAGATTCTTGCTTGTTGTGTAGATGAATCAGAACATGCGAATTGGTTGCAATTAGCACACATAGGTGCATTAAAGCAACATCATTCAAAACATCGAACATTACAGACTCTGCATAGATTAGGAGTATATTGGCCTACGATGGAAGCAGATGTCTACAGGTTGTGTAAGGAATGCAATGTTTGTTGTTAAAGACCACCAGTAGAGCATGCTACATTATATCACGTGTCTCTCACACCAGACTGGAGTGAACAATTAGTGATATACTTGAGGACGAAGACATTTCCCTCAAGGAATGACTTTAGCACGACAACGCAGTCTAGAGCAGGAAGCTCAAGATTATTCACTTATTGGCGATAACCTATACAAAAGAGGACGAGATGGATATCTAAGACAATGTGTTCATGAGAGCGATTATCTGAGCATACTAGAGACTGCACACCAAGGTGTTGTAGGAGGTCATTTTGGACCCGATAGGATAATCAAAGCCATCCTCTTTGCAGGATTATGGTGGCCCACTCTTCACATGGATGCTCATACCTATGTAAAGAGATGTGATGTGTGCCAAAGAACTCAGTTTCCTACTCGTAGAGATGAAATGCCATTGAAACCCATGATGGGTGGACGTGCATTTTCTAAGTGGGGTATAGACTTTGTAGGACCCATTAACCCCCCTGCAAAAGGTACACATGCTGAATACATTATTGTTGCCACAGATTATCTTACGAAATGGGTAGAGGCAAAAGCCACGAAAAAGAATGATGCACACACAACTGCAAAATTCTTATTTGAGAATGTCTTTACAAGATATGGACTACCTATAGAGTTAGTGAGCGATCGAGGCACTCACTTTCTAAACCAAGTCATTGAATATTTGTTACAGGATTTTATGGTGATTCACAAGAAATCCGCACCATATCATCCTCAGGCCAATGGTCAGGCTGAAAGCACTAATAAGATCCTTTGTAACGTACTGACGAAACTCGTGAACAACAAACGTTCAGATTAGGAAAAACAGTTACACCACGTTGTTTAGGCATATCGAGTGGCCTGCAAGACCGTACTCAATGCAACTCCCTTTCAGATGGTTTTTGGTCAGAATGCTGTGCTTCCTTTGGACTTCTTGATACCAACCCTTAAGGTTGCACAAGAACATCAGTGGACCGACCATGAATTATCAGCAAGAATAATGGACTTGGAACGATTAGGAGAAACCAGGCTAAAGGCAGCAGCAGGAATATATGCAGCGAAGAAGCGACAGAAAGCATATTTGGATGCACATGTGAAAGATAAAGGCCTAAAAGAAGGAGATTTAGTTCTAGTATATACGCTAAAGCAACACACACATAAGTTAGAAAAGCGAGGTTATGGACCTATGATCATTAACAGACTCTCAACAAGTGGAGCAGTACAGTTAGCCACCTTAGAAGGAGACGTAATGCCTAATTATATTAGTGGCTGTAGAGTCAAGCTATATCAGGAACCTCTTACTGAGGATATGCTTAGACGACTCACGTTGGCAAAGAAGTGTAAGGAGGAAGAAAATAGAATACGAGCGGAAGCTCAGGCAGAAGCAATAGAACGCATTAAACGCATGAAGTTAAGAAGACGAGGACTAGGGAGAGAACATTATAACCATCTGGAAACTACACCCAGATATCCCATGGCCATGTGTCAAGTAAAGTCAACCACTCATCCTAGTATAGTGGAGAGGAGACCATTCATTACAGTCAGGCTAGAGCATGGCAACCCTTGCCAAGAGCTCAGGGCTTTAATTGACTCAGGTGCTGCGACTAGTGCGATTAGATGGTCCCACTATAAGGATTCAGGAATAGAAATGCGGCCAATTGAGGCATACCTCATAGGGCTAGGAGGCATGGAAACCCCTTGCATGGGTGAGGTGGACCTTCCTATCCTCATTAAGGAAGTGACCATGACAGCGAAGCTACTAGTGTGCCATGATGACGACATGATAGAACTCCTAATCCTTGGCCAAGATTGGCTATACGATCACTCAGTGGACCTAAATCTTAGACAAGGCTCCTTACAGATTGGAACCTTAGAACAGAAGCGAGTGATACCGCTTGACTTCCCTAACGGCATTCCAACTGAGGTTTGTAAACCCTAGACCCTATGAAATGCATGCGACGGAAGACCGGGAGATCTTGGGTCAGATCAGTCACGTTACGTCTACACCAACCCACTCGGGCTTGGCTATGGACAGTTGTCAATCAGAAGGACGACAGGAGATCTTCCCTAGGGCTTCCTGCAAACTAGAAGGGGCAGCTACCCAACCGCTAGGGCAGATGGACACAATCAGCGGTCAAGTGGGTTGCATCAGCGGCCAAATGAGCACAACACCCTATGGTGCTCATCCTTCCAAACTTGCTGTGGACTGGCCTAGATTAAAGATAAATAACGAATCACTTCCTAATGGGCAGGTCACGCAAGTGTTGGATCTCCCTTCTTTTCCAAAGCAGAGCGTCCAATGGACCTCTCAAACCCAACCACGAACGAGTCAACCACAATAGAGGAACCTAGACCGACAACACCACCAGACAAGGCAAAGAAAGCAGCAGTATCAACATCACAGAACAAGTGGCACGAAACAAATATGGGTGCCAAAAGGACAGCAACCACAGGCTATTAGCAACACTGCAGATGAGAACAGGACAGTTTCAACAGAAGCAGAGTCAGCATCCAAAGTCCCCTCGATCTTCTTCCCCAAGTACAAATACTCGGCAGATTTGGATCGCCAAGAAGTATCTTATCAATCGACCCACACCCATGCAGATTTGGGTACCCAAACAATGTATTATAGCCCAACCCTCAAGCCATGTAATATATACCCCTCAGAAATCTTTCCATCCTTCAATACCACCAAACCCGATACCACTTTTCGTCCCTCAGCAGAAACACACCACCCACTCAAAGACTCTTAGGAAATGGATACCGAAACGTATCCAGACGTCTTCTTGTACCCCCTTATCTAACAATTCTCCCACCTCGTTTAAACTCCACCCTTGTAATAATTCACCCTCAACCAAACCTTGTATAAATTCATACACCAAAACCCCACATCATGCATAATAAAAGCTCATCAAGAAATGTATGCATAATCTGACAATGTAGGCGTCTAGAGACCTGCATTAGTTTTGCAAATAATCATTGCATCAATCACTTCATGACACTTGGCTACACGGGTTACACATCGGTTATGGAAAGGGATTGCGGTCTCACCTTAATGGGATCATAATTAATTTCCATACTAATGTGCTAATCTTTTGTAGCAGATCTTTTCCATTAGCTCGTCAGTCATCATGCAAACCGAAGAAGGACCATCAGAAGCTGGCCCAAGCACACCAATGGCCAATATTGGAGAATTACTCGCGGAATCTTATCCTACGATGCAACTGTGAAGAGATGGATAGGTATGTGTTGAAGATGAAGAGGTGTTGCAAAATCTTTGCTCCACACCAGCCAAATGAACTCCAGGAGTAGATGGTGGGCCCTTTTAGCTTGCCAATGGATGTATTAGACACCCTATGTACCTTGGAAGATCACTCTCAAAAAGATAGATCAAAACAGATAAGTTGGAGTTAGCTCAGAGGTGAAAACTTGCTATTCTTGGTTGATACACCTGTCCAGTGTTTTACATAATTCTCTGAGCACAGCAGCAATTAGATTAATTCCTCTTGGGGAAGGCTAGGTAGCTTAAAGAGCTAACTTTAGAGAGTAATCTCATCAAAAATAACAAACCACACACTGAGAATGACTTTTAACAAGTGATGACATCATCCCGATTTTCACGGGCTGCTACAGAAATAGACCAGTGAGTAGAAAAATTAACCTAACTCAAGATGTAAGAATCCAATGATCATGAAAATTTGTATGCTTATACTAGACAGTAAGCTAAATCCAACAAGCTTGAAATCACTGAATTTGGATGAGTAAACACTGAGAAATGACTCTGACAAGATGACTGAAAAAGTCGGGTACCTGACAGAGAAGTGAAGATGAACATACCCTGTTGACTTCAAATGCACATAACTGAAGATTCCAACATCCAAATGACATGAAAATTTGTGAGCATATATTAGACTTATAGAGCTAACTTTACCAAGTTAAATCACTGAAAATGATGAACCAAGTGCAGAGAAACAATCTCTGCAAGCTGACTGAGAAAAACTGAAGTAATGGCAGTGAGTAGTACACATCACAAGAACATGGAAAGATGAACTCAAATAATCATGAAAATGAAAGTATATTTCTTGTACAATACAATGACTTACTGATACATATGTGTGCTTTGTAATCACACCTTGAAATGGCATAAAGCTCAGCTCTTGGAGGTCTTCACATAGGTCTCTCTAACCATGACTAAAACTGCCATCTATTTATAGTTGAGTTTGGGAGGCTAACTTCCCTCAATCACTCTCCAATCAATCAATGATTGATTTGATTCTCTACCTACCACAAATCACGAATTCGTGGCTCCTCTTTCCATTCTTGATCATGTGGGCTCAACCACTTAAGATTCTCTTACTTTTACATTAAGTAAACTCTTCAAAAGTTACAAGAGGTAGTTCACAAGTGAACTTTACATAGTCTTCATTTTGAAGCTTTTTTAATGACTTTGTGAGACTCAAGCCAATACTTAAGCTTGTCATAGACTTGCTCCAACAGCTCCCCCTCAAGCCAAGTATGCTTGAGGTCTTCAATCTTCCAAGATTACCTGCAAACCAATCATAGCCTTGAATTTGCAAAGCTTTGTACCATCCAATGCTTTAGTTAGAATATCTGCACATTGTTGATGAGTGGACACATATGATATTTGAATCTCTTTGCTTAGAACCTTCTCTCGTACATAGTGATAATGAACTTCAATATGTTTAGTCCTTGCATGAAAAATAGGATTAGCAGCCAAATGAATAGAACTCATATTGTCACCAAAAATAGTTGGAGTTCCAAACTCCAATCCAAGATCTTTGAACAATGTCTTCATCCACATAGCTTCCTGTGTAGCTATGGCAAGACCTCTATATTCAGCTTCAGTAGAAGAGAGAGCAACTGTGGGTTGCTTCTTGGATGACCATGAAATAAGCTTTGAACCTGCAAAGGTAAGATAACCTGAAGTGCTCCTTCTATCTTCCTTGGAGCCAGCCCAATCTGCATCAGAAAATAGCTTCAAACCTAAATCAGATACATAAGGATAATAAAGTCCTTCATTTATGGTTCCTTTGAGATACTTGAGAATCCTTTTGGCAGCATCCATATGTGGTTTCCTTGGTGTGTGCATAAATTGACTTAGCACACTCACACTGTAACATATATCTACTCTTGTCAATGTGGCATAGTTGAGACTACCCACTAGACTTTGATATGATGTGATGTCCTCTATGAGTTCACCTTCATGTGAGCTCAATTTGTGATTAACCTCCATTGGAGTACCTGCAATCTTACAATCTTGCATCTTGAATTTTGCCAACATGTCCTTAATGTACTTTCTTTGATTGAGAAACAAACCATGATCTTTGTAGACAACTTCCAAACCTAGGAAGTAGGTAAGTGAACCCAAATCACTTATCTTGAACTCTTCTCTCATCTGATCTTTGATCTTCTTCATACCATCTGCATCATTTCCTGTCAATATAATATCATCTACATATACACATAGGTAGATGACCTCGGAATTACTCTTTTTAATAAAGAGTGAAGGATCTGCTTTGCTTGGTTGAAAGCCTTTGTCCTGCAAGAATGAAACAAGCCTGAAATTCCAAGCTCTTGGAGCTTGCTTGAGACCATACAATGCTTTGTTAAGTTTACACACATAATTAGGATAAACTTGATTCTCAAAACCAGGTGGTTGTGCCATATATACCTCTTCTGTTATCCAGCCATTCAAGAATGCATTCTTCACATCTAGTTGAAGTATCTTCCAATTCTTGGAAGAGGCAATACTAAGCAAAACCCTAATAGTAGGCATCTTTGCCATAGGAGAGAATGTCTCCTCATAATCAATTCCCTGAGTTTGTGCAAAGCCTTTTGCTACAAGCCTTGCCTTATACCTGTTAATGGAACCATCAGAATTCTTCTTGAGTTTATAGACCCATCTTGAGCCTATTACCTTCATGGATGAAGTCTTGGGCACCAAATCCCAAGTGTTGTTTTCCTCGAGTGCTTCAATCTCTTCCTTCATTGCATGCTTCCATTCTGTTTTTGCTTTGGCCTCTTCAAATGATGATGGCTCCTCTTGGTTTATGTCCTGTGCTATGTAGATAGAATGTTTAGTTACTAATGAGGTGTCAAACCCATACCTTTCTGGTTTTTTCTTTTCCCTCATAGATCTTCTTAAGCCATGATTTGATGATTCTGCCTCATGTCCAAGTTCCTGCAATTTTGCTTTACCTTTAGACTTCCATGCTTTGATCTTTTCCATGTGAGATTCTTCATCATCCTCTGAGGTGTCTTGTTCTTCAATCTTTGATTGTTCTCTACCAAGCTTTGGAAAATCTTCTTCAAGATCATATGGTAAATTGACCTTCCTGCATGAATCTTCATACCATGAATTGTTCTCATCAAAAACTACATCTCTGCTTACCAAGAATCCTTTGTTGGTAGGGTTGTATAACCTGTAGCCCTTTTGATTGTTGTCATATCCAATAAATACACACCTTTCTGCTTTTGGATCCATCTTGCCTCTAACCTGTGAAGGAACATGAGCAAAATCAATACATCCAAAAATTTTACAATGATCTAAACTTGGTCTTCTTCCATTCCAAGCCTCATATGGATTCATCCCATCAAGGGATTTTGAAGGCAACCTATTAATCAAGTAAGTGGCTGTAGATACAGCCTCAGCCCATAAGTAATTAGGTAAATGCTTTTCATTTAACATAGACCTTGCAGCTTCAACAATTGTCCTATTCCTCCTTTCTGCCACTCCATTTTGCTCAGGAGTGTACCTTGTAGTTACCTCTCTTTTGATTCCTCTTTCTTGAAGAAAAGAATCAAAATCATGGGAGAAGTATTCTCCCCCTCCATCTGACCTTAGCCTTTTTAGTGATTTACCTGTTTGATTCTCCACAAGAGCCAAATATCTTTTGAAACATGAAAAAACTTCATCTTTGTGTTTCATAAAGAATAGGATAGTCCATCTGCTGCAATCATCAATAAAGGAAACATAATACCTTGATCCTGATATTGAAGCTTCCTTGCTTGGTCCCCATACATCTGTATGAACCAACTCCAAGAGATCTCCATGCATATAACCTTTCTTCATGAATGGTAACCTGTGAGACTTTCCAAACTGACATGCACTACACTTATAAATCATATGTTGTTTTGACAAGTTAGGGAGTCCAAGTACACTTTGGTCCCTGCAAATTTGCTTTAATGACCTTTCACCAATATGTGCTAACCTTTTGTGCCATACTTCCAATTCTGTGAGTGTCTGACTGCCATAATTAAAGAGAGCAATGTTTCTAGTGTCCTGTAATTCAAATGTGAACAATCTACCTGTCTTTTCACCTTTTGCAATTCTTCTGAATCCTTGACTTGGATCTTCAACAAATGCTCCTGCCTTTGTGAACCTGACTTGCAACCCTTTCTCTACTATCTGCCCAACACTTATCAAATTCTTTGTAATGGTAGGGACATAGAGTACCTTACTGAGTAGGTTGATGTTTCCATCAAGTGCTTTGACATTGCCTATTTTCTCCACAGGATGTTTTGTATCATCTCCTGTTTGTACCTCATGCTTATTCCTTGGATCTTCTAAATCTGATAGGAGTGCCACATTTCCTGCCACATGATTTGAACAACCTGAATCTATGTAGAAAACATTCTCATCAGATTTACCTTGTGGCATAGCCATGTTCATGATCAATAATGAATCCTCTTTGTTTGAGTCCTCTGTGTAGTTATTGTAGTCTCTCCTTCCTTTGTAGCCTCCTTGATAGTTTGAATGATTGTAGTTGTTGTAGTTGCCATGATAATTGTTGAACCTTCCTCTTGAGTAGCCATAACTTCCTCTATTGTATCCTCTGCCTCTTTGATTCCTAGAATTCCTAAAGCAATTTTCAGTTGTATGATTAGTTAATCCACAAATAGAACATGAGTTGGAGTCCTGGGATCTCCCCCTGCCTTGTTTACCTCCTCTTCCTCTACCTCTGCCATGTCTTCCTCTACCTGCATAGTTAGCTTGATATGTACCTACTTCATCATCCACTTTCTTTGCCTTTCCTTTGTTATCTTTAGACTTGCTTTTATCCGTGTATAAAGCTGAAGATTGATTACCTTTAGAGCTTTCTCCATTTTTGATAAGCTTTGCCTCTTGAGTAAGTAATTGTCCAATGAGTGTGTTGAAATCAGGTACATGCATGTCCATGTACAAATCCATAGCTGTGGTGAATGCTTCCCACTTGTCATCTGCCTTCAAGCCATTGATGACCTGCCTTACAATTTGCTCTTCATCTATTACCTCTCCAATGCTTCCCAAATGATCCGCTATGTCCTTGAGCTTTGTGACAAAATCAGTCACATTTTGTTTGGGAGCCTTCTTGAGAGTTGTGAACTCCAGCCATAGTTGATGCTTCCTAGCTTTAGTACTTGAAGCAAAGAAAGCTTCAAGTGCATCCCACACTTCCTGAGATGTCTTACAACTTCTAATGTGAGGCAACAAAAAATCTGAGATAGAGTTGAGGAGATAAGACCTTGCAAGTGCATCCTTGGAGCACCATGTGCTCAATCTT
Organism: Ceratopteris richardii; assembly: GCA_020310875.1. Classification (NCBI taxonomy): domain Eukaryota; kingdom Viridiplantae; phylum Streptophyta; class Polypodiopsida; order Polypodiales; family Pteridaceae; genus Ceratopteris; species Ceratopteris richardii. Next base: position 137,263,561 of record CM035407.1, read on the forward strand.
TCTTGCTCTTCTTGTGTTGGTTGACTTTTGTTCCTGAAACTTGGCATAACTTCATCTCTAGCCACATAACCATATAAACTTCTACCTTGGAGATAAGCTTCCATTCTTAATGACCAAGCTGAGTAATTACCTCTATCCAATTTGTCAATTGATGAAGGAAATCCATCTGCCATGTTGTCCAACCTTGCTCTGATACCACTGTGAAGAGATGGATAGGTATGTGTTGAAGATGAAGAGGTGTTGCAAAATCTTTGCTCTACACCAGCCAAATGAACTCCAGGAGTAGATGGTGGGCCCTTTTAGCTTGCCAATGGATGTATTAGACACCCTATGTACCTTGGAAGATCACTCTCAAAAAGATAGATCAAAACAGATAAGTTGGAGTTAGCTCAGAGGTGAAAACTTGCTATTCTTGGTTGATACACCTGTCTAGTGTTTTACATAATTCTCTGAGCACAGCAGCAATTAGATTAATTCCTCTTGGGGAAGGCTAGGTAGCTTAAAGAGCTAACTTTAGAGAGTAATCGCATAAAAAATAACAAACCACACACTGAGAATGACTTTTAACAAGTGATGACATCATCCCGATTTTCACGGGCTGCTACAGAAATAGACCAGTGAGTAGAAAAATTAACATAACTCAAGATGTAAGAATCCAATGATCATGAAAATTTGTATGCTTATACTAGACAGTAAGCTGAATCCAAGAAGCTTAAAATCACTGAATTTGGATGAGTAAACACTGAGAAATGACTCTGACAAGATGACTGAAAAAGTCGGGTACCTGACAGAGAAGTGAAGATGAACATACCCTGTTGACTTCAAATAAACATAACTGAAGATTCCAACATCCAAATGACATGAAAATTTGTGAGCATATAGTAGACTTATAGAGCTAACTTTACCAAGTTAAATCACTGAAAATGATGAGCCAAGTGCAGAGAAACAATCTCTGCAAGCTGACTGAGAAAAACTGAAGTAATGGCAGTGAGTAGTACACATCACAAGAACATGGAAAGATGAACTCAAATAATCATGAAAATGAAAGTATATTTCTTGTACAATACAATGACTTACTGATACATATGTGTGCTTTGTAATCACACCTTGAAATGGCATAAAGCTTAGCTCTTGGAGGTCTTCACATAGGTCTCTCTAACCACGACTAAAACTGCCATCTATTTATAGTTGAGTTTGGGAGGCTAACTTCCCTCAATCACTCTCCAATCAATCAATGATTGATTTGATTCTCTACCTACCACAAATCACGAATTCGTGGCTCCTCTTTCCATTCTTGATCATGTGGGCTCAACCACTTAAGATTCTCTTACTTTTACATTAAGTAAACTCTTCAAAAGTTACAAGAGGTAGTTCACAAGTGAACTTTACATAGTCTTCATTTTGAAGCTTCTTTAATGACTTTGTGAGACTCAAGCCAATACTTAGGCTTGTCATAGACTTGCTCCAACAGCAACCACCAGAGTTTCAAGGTTTTCCAGGACCCATGCCAATCGACGATCCTCCTAGAGGATATACTGAGAAGATTCATCGTAATTCTCACTGGTTTCAAGGCCTAGCAAGACCATTAGCAGACGCTGATTTCATATTTGAGGCCAATTTGGCATTTGATCTTCGCACATGGACCAAGTACCAGTTCTTTTCAAGAGAATTTGAAGGACTACAGAATACACAAGATTTAACGCACATTTGGGCACGAGCGGGATTTACAGAATATTTTAGTGACACTCTACCTAAACCCGATTTTTACAGATGCTTTTACCTAGTAACCACCTTGACAGCTTCAGAGAACAAGGATCTACCCGGCACATTCATGTTACCATCCTTGGTAAATGATCCTCCATTCAGAAGGTTTTATCTGTCTAAAGATTTAATTCACGCAGCTCTGAAAATACATGGAACGCACACTCCAACGGAGCGAGAACGACTAGTCCCAGAGCAGATGAAACGTGGCGATGTAACTAAGTGGGAGGATATTTCAGCTATAACGCCTGAGCACTCCAAGCCATTGCGGATATGCATGCAACATTTTGCTTTCCCAGCTCAGGATCGTTTTACCATGCCCCACAAAAGAATCTGGTTTGGATTATACTTAGCATGTACTGGACCCCAAACGGTTGATCTAGCTAGCTGGATAATTGATCAGCTCTATTTGGCACAACATAGATGGGAACGAAAGAAGGTCATCAATGGATGTTGTGCACTTACAAGGATTATATATATGTGTCTGGCATATGATTTACCCATAGAGCGCGCCATGACTAGTGAGGAACTGGAAGCATTCAAAGGGACCACTAAGAAAGCTAGAAAGGCTAGCAAAGGTAGAGCCGGAAAGCGGATGAGAGGCACTATCCCGTGCCTACAAGTCCCATAATCACCCTCGCCACAACCATCTCCAGAGCAGTCACCAATAGCAGCCACTCCCACGGTACCACCAATTCGTATACGGTTATCAAGACCAGTTACGCCGGAGGGCACCACCAGTACTGTTGCACCCCAAGCAGCCACAACCACAGAACCTATCAACACAACAGCTGAACTTCCCACCACTATTGGTGCGGAAGCTTTCTCTTTTCCAATACCCCATTTAGAAGCAGAACAAGCAGAGCCACTGAACACAACGTTTGATTTTGAGATGCCCGATGCACTCTCCAATGAGTTCCAGTTTTCAGAAGGACAATTGTTTTCTCAAGAATTTGAAAGGCCTAGCTACCCTACCACACCCAGGGATCAGCCACAAGGACAGATTGTGTCTAGCTCTGATGATGAAAGAACAACAACCGATGATGACAAAGGAGACGACGAAGCTAGCCAGGGAACTCAGGAATCCCAAGAGCATGAACAGACAGATGGTCAAGGCCAACAAACAGACACACATGGTGATACAAGTACCCATGAAGATGAAACTTACGAAGCAGCAGCTTACACACTGGCTATTAAGAAGCTGTATAGAACTATGGAAAAAGTTTGGGCATGCAAAAAGCTGACTAAGGAAGAGAGTCAAGCAATAATAGAACAGGAACTTGTCACAGGCGGTTTCGAAGATGCATACATCAAAGGATTCCGAGAGTTAGTCAAATCAGTAGGCTCCAACGAAGCCCTCAGGTACTTGCAAAGAAAGCCACTACCACAGTTTGACCCCCGTAGAGTCCGACTACTTTCCAAGCCCGACGAATACATTTGTGTACCAACAGAAGCACAGTCTTCAGAACAAGCCAGGGAGGCATGCCTCGTCACCGAAAGCTCGTTGGCAGCAGAAACCATCCTTGTAGATTCCCCACCCCGCGCTACCACTGTACATACCTCAGTCATCATTGAAGTACCGACCACCCCAACCGCTCCTCCATCACTGCCCATCCCTCCAGCCTCCCCTCTTCACCCTCCTTCCCCTAGACCAACATCTTCATTCGCCGGTGGCGTAGCAGAAATCATCTTTACGACCACTAACCCCACAATTCCCACACCCATTAGCCCTAGTCTACCCCCTCCCACACCCACCTTTCTATCCAACCCATTCCTCCATCCATCTTTTCCATCTTTCCCCACAACTCCAAGACCCCTTTTTCCATTCCCACCGCCATTAACCTTCTCCCCCGTCTCACCTCCCCGACCCACTGTAACCCCTTTTCACCAAGCTGCTCCAGCCAGCCCCCCTGTAAATTACTCCTCAACCTTTGTAAATCCTGTATTTACACCAGCACAAGCACCCACAGTCACACCCATATTCACAGTCACCGCACTAGACACGTCCAATGAGATGGACATCTCACCACCCACTGCACCATCACTTACTTCACTCACGGCACAAGCATATTTAGGCACCTCACAATTTTCCACAATCACCACAGCATCCACCTTCCCACCCCCATTCCCCATTCCCGTTGCATCTACACCCACTGCATCTTCATATAGCACCCCATTAATACTATCACCCACTGTAGATAATGCATTTCGACAGATGTTCATGTGTATGACACAAGTCAGAGATGAGTTCACATCTCTTGGCGATAATTACCAGCAGCTCCAGAGGACAACCAATGACTTATAGTCGCAGCTTAATTTATTGTCTATTGAGAATGCCTCTCTGAACACCCGATACCAGGAATTACGCGAGGCATATCACAAATTGGAACTAGAAAGCGAAGAAAAGACCAAAGAAGCCACTGCTGACCTGGATAACTTATTAAGAGCCTAGACAATGCGCAATGCAACGCTAACGAGAAATATGGGCTTACTCAGAAGACATCTAGCAGCAGCAAAGGAGGAAAACCAGCGCTTACAGGACTAGAATCGAGAAAACTTAGAAGCGGCCCTAGACCATCTAGACCAACCACTCAGTCCTAGCCGGTTCAAAGCCATTCCCTCAGACTCGATGAGGATGCTGCTAGAAGATCATGTAAGATTGCTAGATGAATATGACCGCATGAATGAGGAGTTACAGAAACTCAAAGAAGATCATAAATTACTCCAGTTACGAGCATCGGCACACCCAGACATACCAGTACCTGTGGACACCTCTCCTGACATCTTAGAGGAACTCAACGCATTACGGGCCTAGGTATCAAACCTTGAATCAAGGATTGCAGTATATGAAGCACCACCAAGGCCAGATTCCCCACCTGAGCTTCCAACTGAGGAAGAAACTGTCACCATCCCGGTGGAGGAAACGTTTGAAGAGGCGTACGAGCCACAACCCATCCCAGGCGGACGCGTCACGGCCGACGGCCAGATGACTTACGAACTCCCGACCCCCGCGTGGATGAAGACAATTGAAGAACTTAGGACCACACACTCAGCTAGAGTAGAGGCACAATTACATGCCATGGCGATGATAGAAGAAAGAATTTTACAATCTCCATTCTTTGCTCATTTGGCCCCGCGACGATACATATCTGGGCATGAGCTACAGTATAAACCGTATTTCATGTTAATGGCCGAATACCAGTTAGCCATTGAGAAAGAGACAGGTAAGAAACCATCGCATGCGACTCAATTCGAAGAGGACGATTTGCCACTAGATGCGCAGCAAGGAGAGATCTATCAACCAGAGTGGCGAAAAGATTTATTACAGAAGTATCCAGAAAAGATGAGTACATGGGTAAAGGCACCTTTGCACTTAAAGTACAACCCATGTTGGGGACCAGTACCACGACGCCGCTCCTGGACAGCCTTTTCTATTAAGGTACAAAACAATAAGCAGTGCCAGGACTGGTTGAATTACCCCTATTTTAAGCCACCCATCAAGTTACCAACTGTAGGCTACATGATGGCTACAATTCGCCACTGGCTCCCTAGATTAAAGCATATGGACGATATAGCGGCGCATATGACTGTCAAAATCTTTGACATGATGCAATTGGTTTTTAAAGTCTTCCGACGCGTCAAGGCACCTCATGTAAACACCCCGGGCTTTGAGCATGGCAATTTCGACCTGATATATGATATGAGTACAATGCCATCACTACGGGTGTGTTATGCCTGGCATTGTAGAATAAAGTACCTACCGGCGTGCTACAAGCAGACGTTCGAAGAGATGTTCACAACCGGCTTTTGGGAATACCATTCCGAGGTATTCATAAGCAGGCCTACACATTTATTACACTTATTTGCTTGTGAACGAATGGTCTATTCCACACACTATCAGCTCCCGCCACCGGAAGAACCACAACCAATAGACTGGGAGAAACTCGAGGCCGATCTGGCCCGAGGCATTCGTATCTCCGAGCACACCCTCGCTCAAGACCTCCTACAGAACTATATCCGGCAGACCTCACAACAAGGTTCTGTCAGGGACGACAGAAGCGAGAGGGAGGGGGGTGTTGGAAGCAGCCAGAGGCATAGAAGACGTGGAAGCATGTAACAACGGAGCAGGAAGCTAGTGGAATCTTTTTTCAAAGAATCATGTTTTAGAAATACTTTTCAAAAACCTCCAACAGTGATTTTTATCACTATTGTAACATATGTAACATAGAAAAACCCTTTTCTTAATTTCTAGCTCCATTTTGTGCAAGCCGAGGAGTCCTCGAGCTTGAGGAGTTTAGGTAGAACAAGCGTATCAATTTTGGTTATTTTTAGACACCATTTACCCTTCCAAATAGCATCTAGGACCTAATTTTTAACTATGCCGGTCACTAGATGTGAAACCGGTCAAAACTAGTCTAGAAACTATAAAAAGAGCTAGAGAGCTCATTTTTGAGGTTAGCTTGTTTGAGTAGAGAAGAGCTTAGAGCTATTTTGAACTTGTAATAGTGTTCTTGAGGAATAGAGCTAATTTCCCACCTTCCATTGCGTCTTGCTTGTCTCCTCATTGTGTGTGTATATGTGTGTGTGCATCTTGGTGCTTCTCACCTTCACTCTCACATCATCTCACATTCACGATCTTCATATCACTCCTATCTCCGCGGATTGACAATTAAGGAGGTGAAGCTTCTTAACGTGGTACTTACCATTGTGCTAGAGCAACACCAAATTTGACAAACTCTATTACTCAAGAACACTCTTACAAGTTCAAAATAGCTCTAAGCTCTTCTCTACTCAAACAAGCTTACCTCAAAAATGAGCTCTCTAGCTCTTTTTATAGTTTCTAGATTAGTTTTGATCGGTTTCACATCTAGTGACCGACATAGTTAAAAATTAGGTCCTAGATGCTATTTGGAAGGGTAAACAGTGTCTAAAAATAACCAAAATTGATATGCTTGTTCTACCTAAGCTCCTCAAGCTCGAGGACTCCTCGGCTTGTACAAAATGGAGCTAGAAATTAAGAAAAGGGTTTTTCTATGTTACATATGTTACAATAGTGATAAAAATCAATGTTGGAGGTTTTTGAAAAGTATTTCTAAAACATGATTCTTTGAAAAAAGATTCCACTAGCTTCCTGCTCCGTCGTTACATGCTTCCACGTCTTCTATGCCTCTGGCTGCTTCCAACAACCTCAGTCTTTTAAGTTTTTGTCCGGTAAGTCTTTCAGCATATGCATGAAAATGCCTGAAAGCTCCAAACACTTCTGATTTCTCTTTCAAAACATAAAGAGTTATCCACCTTGTTGCATCATCAATGAATAAGACATAGTACCTCAATCCGCTGATTTATCCTTCTTTCGTTGGCCCCCATACATCTGTATGAATAAGCTCGAGTACTCCATCATGTTTGAATCCTTTCTTCTGGAAAGGTAACCTGTGGGCTTTTCCCATCTAACATGCTTCGCACTTGTGAATCATATGTTGATTCTGTACATTCGGTAATCCCAGTACTGACTGGTTCGCTATCATGGCTTTAATTCCTTTTTCATTGAAATGACCTAATCTCTTATGCCATAGATGAAGTTCTGTAATTATCTTTTCTCCATGTGTGAGCAACGCTTGGCCGATGTTCCCTTGTACTCTTAAAGTAAAGAGTCTTCCTTCTTTCTTTCTAGAAACGATCTGATTATATCCATTCTCGGGATCTTCTACAAATACTCCTTTGTTTGTAAATCTGACCTGAAAACCTTTCTCAACTATCTGTCCTACGCTGATCAAATTTTTCGGTATTGTTGGAACATACAAAACATTGGTTAGCAAATCTGCTCCACTCTTGCATTTCACTTTTCCAATTGAATGTACGTTATGTGTTGGAAGCAGTCAGAGGCACAGTCAGAGGCACAGACGACATGGAAGCATGTAAAGACGGAGCAGGGAGCCAGTCGGATCATTTTTTCAAACAATTATGTTTTTATTACCTCTTCAAATATCCAACAGTGATTTTCATCACTCTTGTAACATATGTAATATAGACAAAATCCCATTTTGTAATTCATAGCTCCATTTTGTGCAAGCCGAGGAGTCCTCGAGCTTGAGGAGCTTAGGTAGAATGCGCATACCAATTTTTGTTATTTTTAGACATCGTTTAACCTTCCAAATAGCCTCTAGAACCTATTTTTTAACTAGGCCGGTCACTAGATGTGAAACCGGTCAAAACTAGTCTAGGAACTATAAAAAGAGATAGAGAGCTCATTTTTGAGGATGGTTGATGTTGGCTAGAGTGAGCTTAGAGCTAGTTTGAGCTTGTAATAGTGTTTTGGAGTAATAGAGCTAATTTCCCACCTTCCATTGTGTCTTGCTTATCTCTTCATTGTGTGTGTGTATGTGTGTGTGCATCTTTGTGCTTCTCACCTTCACTCTCACATCATCTCTCATTCACGATCTTCATATCACTCCTATCTCTTCCACGGATTGACATTAAGGAGGTGAAGCTTCTTAACGTGGTTCTCACCATTGTGCTAGAGCAACACCAAATTTGGCGCCGTTGCTGGGGATCGAGTCTAGGACGAATGTGTGATGGTAAGAGTATAGCAAGAAGTGGCGTTGGAAGGTAAAAATTTCAGTTTTTGTTGTTGCTTTTACTTAGTTTTTAGTGTTTTTCACCTTCCCCATACTCCATCTTCATCATCGCATCATCATCTTCATTTCCAAAAAAATCTGAAAATTCACCATATCCACCCATTCACCTCATTTCCCCTCATTTGTGCATGCGAGAGAGCGAGAGAGAACTTTTGTGCTTGTGTGCGCTTGTGTTTTCTTGAGTTTTCTTGCAGGTACAGAGCTCCAGTGCATCAGGAAAGCTTGGAAAAGGTAAAATTTCACTCTCTGTCAAAGATCTGCCGAGTGTGGCGGACCATCGTGATGGTCTGCAACCTTCGGAATTTTTGGTAGGCGACCACACCACGAGGTAGGCGACCCTTGCGCTTGCACGAATCCACAGGCGCATCTCAAAAATCATCAGTTTGGTGGACCATCGCGATTGGCTCAGACCATCGCGATTGTGTCGCACCATCGCGATAGGCTCACGCCATCGCGACGGCTCAGCCGGACCATCGCGACGGTCTCGGACCATCGCGACGGTTCACTTGAGCCATCGCGACAGTCCACTTGGACCATCGCGATTGTTCAGTTGACCCCGGACCATCGCGATTGGCTCACGCCATCGCCACGACAGTGCCACGTGTCAAGATAGACCATCGCGACGGTTCGCTTTTCGGACCATCGCGACAGCCCAAAATCGGACCATCGTGATTGGCTCACGCCATCGCACTTGTGACCATCGCGACGGTTCACTTCGGACCATCGCGATTGTCCGCCTTTGACTGTTGACCGCGCCATCGCGATTGTCCGCCTGATCACGCCATCGCGACGGTCCATTTCCACGCCATCGCGATCGTTCACTTCGGGCCATCGCGACGGTTCGACCTCACGCCATCGCGATCGTTCACTTCGAGCCATCGCGACGGTTCGCCTTTTCGCACCATCGCGATTGTCCAAATTCCATGCCATCGCGACGGTTCGCTTTTCGGACCATCGCGACAGCCCAAAATCGGACCATCGCGATTGGCTCACGCCATCGCACTTGTGACCATCGCGACGGTTCACTTCGGACCATCGCGATTGTCCGCCTTTGACTGTTGACCGTGCCATCGCGATTGTCCGCCTGATCACGCCATCGCGACGGTTCATTTTTCGGGCCATCGCGACGGTCCATTTCCACGCCATCGCGATCGTTCACTTCGGGCCATCGCGACGGTTCGACCTCACGCCATCGCGATCGTTCACTTCGAGCCATCGCGACGGTTCGCCTTTTCGCACCATCGCGATTGTCCAAATTCCACGCCATCGCGACGGTTCGCTTGGACCATCGCGACGGTCCCAGACCATCACGATTGTGCACCCCCATCGCAAATTTAGGGTTCCATTTTTTGACCAATTTTGGGGGTATTTTTGAGAAATTTTTGGACCATTAGACTCATAGGAGAACCCTTAGCTCATATTTGAAGGAAAACCTGATTGTCAGTTTTTACCCCCCCAGGGCCTGAACGCTCATAACTTTTTCATCCAAAGTCCGTTTTTTGAGCTTAATAGCTCGTTAGAAAGCTCGTGACGAGTACTACGTGACCTCAACTGTTTTTTTCATAAAGAATACATCTATTTTTGGATAAGCTATTTTGAGGTTCACCTAGTTTGGGACTAGGAAGCCAGGGGGCACACATTGAAAATTTGGGCAAAGGGAAGGGACTAAAAAGGTGTGTATGCTCAAGTGCTTGATCATTCAATTGTGAATTGGTCTAATATTGGATTTCTCCAGGTCTAGCAAGGGCAATCAAAGGCAAGCAAGCAAGGCAGTGAAGACAGTAAAGCTTGGGAAGCGCGGCTTCTTGGGCACCAGAGCAACCAGAAAAGCCGACTCGAGGTTGGAAGATTACTCAACCCCCTCAGTCAATTCTTAGCTTAGGCTAAACGGTAGCATTGTGGATTTAAGACGATAGGAACGCCTCAAGTTCAAGATACTTAATTCTTTCAAGTTTAAGACTACAAGTAAAGGTGTGTGTGACGAAAACCTCAAGAAAAGAACCTAAGTCTGATGGAACGAGAACTCAAAACTATAACGGAAAGTCGAATTCCTGACGCATACATTAAGACAAGAATCCAAAGAAAATTAAAAAGAATCAAGAAAGTAATAACAAAGAACCAGTGACGATCTAAGTGTTTGACTTAGTGTGCAAGGAAGAAAATTAATGAACCTTAGATCAGGGAGACACATAGGTAAGTCGGACCGACGAAGCCTTAGATCATCAGAGGCAAGTGTAAGAACTACTGCACGATCGTGGGCTCAGCAATTGAATAGTAATTACCCCTACGAGAGCTCAGAGACTAGCGAATCAGAAATGGCATTTAGCGCAGACAGACCAGAAGGAGGGTCTAATGTAGCATATTTAGAAAAACCTGAAGGACCCTATAGAACACAATTAGAGTTTCTCCGAACCAACCGATTAGGTGCTCGCATCTACGAGGATGGTTTGCGAAGGCAAGTGGTGCAAATGCACAACCCTGATCAACCCATTGGATTGGAAAGACCAGTGGTGAAATTTGAGAGAGACGCTTACATAGACAAAGAAGGAACCATGTACGTTCTAAGTACGCAGCCAAACGATACTAATGAGTTTGGCACAATTCAATTAGAGACGGAAGCGAAATTTCAAGGAAAAGAACCGTTAGAAGAACCTAGGACACCTAGAGGGAAATCCGTATTAACAAGAGTACTCATCCCAGAGTGGATCCCTCAAGATAACAGGAGCACCGAATTGTTTGTAAATAAAGAGAGAGATGAAGCCTTTTGGAGGTACAGGAAGGAACACCCTGGTGAGATAGGCATCATTACAATTTATGAATTCAAGGACCCAGATACACCTGGAAAGGTTGTATACCTGGATGAGACTTCAGAAAGAGTCTTTGTGGTGCCTGAGCGCACTAAAAACACATACACATGGAGAGGTGAATTGATATTCCCTCCATCTAGAACGAACATGAATACAAGTCAACAAGGGGCAGGAACCTCCTCAGCCCATGGACATCAAAAAGAAGGAAATAAAGAGAGACCGGAAGTAAGCTTTAATCACCCCATAGGGAGAGATAGAACAACCACGGACACTAATAGAGCGGATAGACAAAGAGATCATGGAATACCAGGTGGTAGAGATGATTTTCCTCTACCTAGGCCACGTGAACACGCAAGAGTATTGAGACCCACACAGTTAGTAAAATCAACGAAGAATTACTTTGATGGGACAGGAGATCCCTATGACCATGTTGCAGAATTCAAGCAAGTACTAAGAGCAGAACAAGTCGAGGACATGTTCACGCAATACAATGCATTTGGACTAACGTTAAAGAATACCGCTTTAACTTGGTTCCAACCTTTGCAACAAAGGCAATTTAGAGACATCCATCACTTTTTAGAGTCATTCATCACTGAATTCTCTAAACGTGGAATTAGACACGACACGTCTTCGTTGATTCATAGCTTTAAACAGACCCCTCAAGAAACAGTAAGACTGGCAGGACGTAGGTTTAGACAATATGTCGAACGATGTCCAATGCAAGAGCTACCCTCACAAGCCAAACAAGTATCACTGTTCCTAGATGGCTTGTTGAGCGCTAAACTACGCTCCTATGTGTACCTAAAGGAACCCAGAACGCTAGAGGAGTGTGTAAGAATATGTATAGACATCGAGGACAACCTAGGAGAGGAATTAGAACTCTCAAAGGTCTATAAGGACTCAGACTGTTCTTCTCTAGCATCCACAAAATTGTCTAATTCGATAGAGGACCTAGCAGAAAAAGTGGCCCAAAAACTAGGAGTTTCTAGTAAACAGGTGCCCAAGCTGCCAACTAATGTACGTTGTTACACTTGTGGTGGAAATCATTTGGCAAACGTGTGTCCCAATGCACCTCAACCTCAAGCCAACCCTAGTGGCCAATATTGCACAATTGAGAGAAGATACACGAATCATACGGCTCAGGACTGCCCATACAACAAACAAACCGTGAGACAGAACTACCCGCAAACATACCAGCAGCCAGGTAGGTATCAAGGCCAATACAATGCTCAGCCTTATTACTATAGGCCTCCTCAGAACTACCCTTACCAGGCTCAACAGAGACCTCAACCTGTTTTAGCTCAGCAGCCACCCCCACCAGCGAATGTCATCTCAGTCAAATACGCTGCTGCAGAAGAGAACCTAAGTAGGGCCTTAGTGCCTTCTTCACCCTTGATCACAGAAAGTGACCCGAACTCAAATAGTTTTGACTCTACTCATGTAACTAGTCCACCCGCTTATTACACGGAGTCACCAGAACATGTGGAGACATATCATTATGATAGTCCGCCAATGGAACCTAGTTGGGAGCCAGACTATGCTAATGTGATGTACGCAAACCCAAACCCACGGCCCCAATTGAGACAACAGAGACCACAGGGCCCTAGAGGACCATGCTTTAGGTGCCAAGGAGATCACTTCATAAAGGATTGTCCACATCCCCCAATAGCAAGGCAATCACAGTACTATAACATACAAGGCTTTTGTACCGATTGTGGCAAAGAGCACATAATCAAAGATTGTCCTAAGAACCCAGTTAGCACTTCGAATGTGACACCGATCAACGTGATAGGTATTGTAAATAACGCAGATGGATCCAACCCTACATACGTGCCTATCCAAGCTATAACCCGAGCCCAGGCGCTCTTACAAAACCAACAGCTTAATCAAGAGAAAGTAGCCGGAACTAGTGAAGTTGCAGAATCGAGTAGTAAAAAGACAAAATCTTGGAAAGATTCTAGAGAAAGAATAAAGAGAAAGTGGAGTAAAAAGATAAGTGAGTTGGAAGGAAGTTTAAGGGAATCTAGAGCCAAAATACAAGAATTGGCTTCACGAGAAGTGAATCAAGAAGACCCAGCTCAAAAATCAGGATCAGTTTTAGCGGAACCCATACCAGAAGATCTAGACATGATGTTTCGTGCATATCAGGCTAGATTAAAAGAGGGACCTCAAGTAACGGAAATGAGTAAAAACTACCCTCGAGCTGATCTAGAAATTGAGAGAACTAAACTTTGCATGAAAATGGTAGAATTAGCACAAGCTTTGTTTGAAGCCTCTAGATATCTTAATTGGAATAACATGGCAAAACCGGAATTACACTTTCAAGGACTAATGGAGAGGCTAGAACACTTGATAGAAAGCAAAGAGAAAAAGGATCAGCCTAGGAACCCTATTGTCACAGAGACACAGGAAAAGAATGCACTACCCCTGTCTCAAGTACCCAATACAGAAAGTCAAGATAACCTATCTTCCATACATAGGTACTCACATGAATTTTTGAGAGAAATACAAGAAGAGAAATGGACAAAAGAACAAGGAACTCATCCCCCTATTCAAGAAATAGACGACTTGCAGGAACAATTTCCCCAAGACATTCCCTCTATTTACGGTGATGTAGAGGAAGAACAACTGAGTGAACCCACAGGATTTGAATCTAATTCTTTACAAGAATTACCTCAGTTCACAGGACCTTGGGAAGCAAAGTCTATTAGTATGAGAGCACCCACGATAATAGTGAGGAATGAAGAATCAGTGATCCCTAGGAACACGGAAGTGATCAAGAACACTAAAATACAGTGTAATCTAACTCTAGAGGAATTGTTAAAGGTAAAACCAGAATTGTGGAAGCACGTAGCAAATCAATTCCCTGAGCTTGCTACCACACCCTCTCAAATAGGATCACATAAGAAGGTACCAGAGATACCCGTGGAAAAGATTGGAGACGTAAGCGAAGGAGAGGAAGGTAACACATATCTTCCAATAACCCATCAGGGCTACACCACGAAAGCCATATTAGATTCAGGAGCCGGAGTAGCCATCGCTACCACCGCTTTGTGGAAACGTTGGGGTAAGCCAGCACTCAGACCCACCAGGATGAAACTACAAATGGCTGATGGACACATAGAAAAACCATTAGGCTTACTAGAAGGCATATCCCTCACCACTTGTGGTGTGGAATTTGAGCATACCTTTGCCATTTGTGACTTTGCGAAAAATCGTTCTTATGAGATGATATTGGGACGACCATTCATGCGTCAGTTGCAAATTGTACAAGATTGGGGAACTAATTCTTTGTACTTGCAACGTTTAGGAGTGACCACCAAAGTCAATCTTAAAGACTATTCACACAGAGATGTACCCCCAATACAATGGAATACCATCCATAAAACACCAGTAGAGGCAGAATCCGTGCACTCATTAGAATCAGATCCTTCTTGGTTGCATGAGGATACCCATTTATGGATGTGTAAAGTAGCCAAACAAGAGGAAGAACGATTAGGTATTCACACCCACTCATGCACCGACTATCACACCACTCGTCACAGTCACTGCACTCAACACCACTTCCAGTGACATGGACATCTCACCACCCACTCCAACACCACTCACCTCACCTATTTCACCACCCGATATAGGCACATCCCACTTCTCCACACTCACCACTACATCCACCTTCCCATCCCCCTTTCCCCTTCCCCTTGCATCCACACCCACATCTTCACTCACCACACCATTAATATTGTCGCCCATGATCGACACCACTTTTTGCCAGATGTTTTCTTGCATGACACAAGTTCGAGATGAATTTGCATCCCTCGGAACCAACTATCAAGCACTGCAGAAAACAACTACAGATTTATAGGTGCAATTAAACTCTTTACCATCGAGAATGCCTCACTTAATGCACTATATTAAGAGCCACACGAGGCCTATCACTCCCTTGAATTAGAAAGTGAACAGAAGACAAAAGAAACCATTACCGATATTGACAACCTTTTACAGGCTCAAACAATATGAAATGCGACACTCACTTGAAATATGGGACTGTTAAGGCGAGACCTTGTAGCGGCCAAGGAAGAGAATCGGCAATTGTAGGAACAAAATAGAGAAAATCTTGAAGCAGTTCTGGATCAAGTGGATGCACCTCTGTGTCCCAGCCGCTTTAAAGTAGTACCCTTGGAATCTATGTAGATACTATTAGAAGATCATGCACGAGTCTTAGAGGATTATGACAATATGGATGAAGCATATCAAAAACTCCAGATCGACTATAAAGTTCTACTATTGTGAACACATGTGCAACAAACACCACCAACTCTTGAAGTCACCTCTACAATGTTTATAGAGGAACTCAATACTTTACACGCTCAGATACTTACTCTTTGTAGCTCAGTGATGAGTAGCACCTCCTTTAATGTCAATCCCGGAAGAGGTGAGGATGGTATGAAGACCTCAAATAAGTGATGGCACAAATGTGTGAGTGAGAAGCACACTAACATGCACACACATACACACACATACACACACAGGTGCACACAAGGCAAGAACAAAGAGAGAGACAATGGCAAAACACGATTTTGTACACAAAATCGTGAGAAACACGATTTTGGGAACAAAGTCGTGAAAAAACACGATTTTGAGCACAAAGTCGTGAAAAACACGATTTTGTGCACAGAATCGTGAAAAACACGATTTTGAGCACATAATTGTGAAAAACACGATTTTGAGCACAAAGTCGTGAAAAACACGATTTTGGGCACAAAGTCGTGAAAAACACGATTTTGTGCACAGAATTGTGAGAAACACGATTTTGAGCACAAAATCGTGAAAAAACACGATTCTAGTCATAAAATCCTGAAAAAACAATAGCTTAGTCACAAAATCGTGAAAACACGATTTTGTACACAAAATCGTGAAAAACACGATTTTGAGCACAAAGTCGTGAAGAACACGATTTTGAGCACAAAATCGTGAGAAACACGATTTTGAGCACAAAGTCGTGAAAAACACGATTTTGAGCACAGAATCATGAAAAACATGATTTAGAGCACAAAATCGTGAAAAACATGATCTTAGTCATAAAATCGTGAAAAAACAATAGCCTAGTCACAAAATCGTGAAAAACACGATTTTGTACACAGAATCATGAAAAACACGATTTCCAACAGAATTTGTAAAAAAAATCACTACTTTGATAACAAAATCGTGAAAAACACGATTTTAGTCAAAAAAATTTTTTTTGGGAAAAAAACACTTTCCTAGGTACAAAATCGTGGAAAACACGAGTTTCAACAGAAATTAGTAAAAAATAACTAGTTTGAACACAAAATCGTGAAAAACACAATTTTGAGTTCAAAATCGTGGAAAACACGATTTTAGTCACAAAATCGTGAAAAACACTTTCTCAGGTAGAAAATCGTGGGAAACACGATTTTCAACAGAAATTGGTGAAAAATCACTAATTTGAACACAAAATCGTGAAAAACATGATTTTGAGTTCAAAATCGTGAAAATTAGCTGAATGATCCTTAGGTCTAGGAATAAACTAAATTCACTTATCAAGCAAGACCTAGGAAGGAAGGAGGTAGAGTCAAGAGTAGGGGAAGCTCTAGAAAGAAATTTAGGGCAAGAAAACAACATGGAAAATTTAAATGAAACAAATGAGCCCATTGAAACTGGGGATTACAGAAACATCCTCAAGTACATGTATACAAATAGGTTTGGCACCTATGTATATCAGGATGAGATGCATAAGTTTCTCATTAGATTGAGAAACTTAGAAGTTCCCTTAAACATAACACCTGTAGCCCAGTTCAAAGATGGTAGGTATGAGGATAGGCAAGGGTGTGTGTACATCTTCTCCCCAGACCCAGAAAATTCAAATGACTTAGGACAATGTGCTGACAAAGGACCTTGGGAACATAACATGGGAGAACCAGATTTACCTAGACGACATGAAAACTACACTAATACTGAGCAACAACAGGGGAGAAGGACACATGCTTCACCAAATCCCTTTGATAAAGAACTAGAAGGATATAATGAATTTCCACTCAGAAGAAGACACCATTGGCAACCTCAGGGTAGAATGCTTAGACCATATCAAGTAGCCAAATGTATGAAAAGTCAATATGAAGGGTATTCAGATCCCCATGCTCATGCTGCAGAGTTTAGGCAATTAATTAGAGCGGAGGAGGTGGAAGATTACAAAGTTCAATTTGAGGCATTTGGTCGAATCCTAACTGGACCAGCATTATCATGGTTCATCCCTTTAAGAAAAGAAATGTACCTAGATATTGAATCCTTCCTAGAGGCCTTTATTGGAGAATTCTCAAAGACTGGGATAAAACATAGCACAACCACTTTGATACATAGTTTTAAGCAACAAAAGATGAAAATGTCAGAGAGGCAGCCAAGAGATTTAAGCAATATATTGATAGATGCCCTAAAGAGGAAGTCCCTTCCATGGCTAGACAGGTATCCCTATTCATAGAAGGGTTGAGAAGTGCTCAATTAAGAACCCTAGTATACTACAGGAGATGCCCTGATCTAGGAGCTTGTGTGAAAGAAGCAATAGATTTGGAGGACAATAGAGGCCAAGATTTGTTAGCATTTGATCAATCCAGAACATATGAAGACAAAATTCCTCCAGCAAAAGAGTTGGCTCAGGCTATTGCTAAAGCCCTAGAGGTAAGTACTAAAACCAATTTGATAAACTCCAGGATAAACACAAATAAAAAATGCTACAATTGTGGAGAAAGTCATATGATACAACATTGCCCATATCAAAGATAACAAAAACAAGAGGAAAGAGTATCAAGGAAGAAAACCCACAAGTAACACTCCAAGTGAATATAGACAAAAGATGCACATTTCTGTATCACACCACATGGGAAGATTTAATAAAACAAAATCCTCACCTACAGAACCAAGTGAAAAAATGGGAGACAACACCAAAAAATCTTCACTCACAACTACAGGAAATGGAGGAGTTGTGGTATATTCCCATTGATAAGATAGGAGGATAT
The DNA here is from genome assembly GCA_020310875.1 of Ceratopteris richardii. NCBI lineage: Eukaryota > Viridiplantae > Streptophyta > Polypodiopsida > Polypodiales > Pteridaceae > Ceratopteris > Ceratopteris richardii. The sequence continues at coordinate 137,281,792 of CM035407.1, forward strand.
TGTGAGGGAGAAGAGGGAAACTCAACTTTAAAAATACAATTTGGTAAAAACCAGGCCAAAGCTATTTTGGATAGTGGATCAGGAGTGGCCATCATGACTAAACAAACTTGGGAAAAATGGGGAAAAAGTGAATTATTACCCACAAAAATGAGATTGCAACTTGCAGATGGACACATTGAAAAACCCCTAGGGATATGGGAAAAAGTGATTGTGGACATATGTGGGATAGAGATAGAACATACCTTTGCTATAGTTGAATTCCCACAATCTACTTCTTATGAAATTATCCTAGGAAGACCATTCATGAGACAAATGCAAATTGTACAAGATTGGGGTAATAATTGCTTATACCTACAGAGCAAAGGAAGAATAACCAAGGTAAATCTAAGAAATGGGCACTATTGTGACATACCCCCTCAAGAATGGTATAAAATTCATCAGAATCAAGAGTTGAGTGAGGAATCAGAAATGGAGGATCAGGATGAAGCTGAATCATCTGTATGGAGGTGCAATATGATAAGAAATCTGACCAATAGGAAAAGGAGATTAAGAAGAGAGGATTGTGTGGAAGAAAGAGGGCTACAAGATGAGAATTATGTACCTCAACAATTCAAGGATGAGGAATTTGAGCCCTATGGGTGGAATCAAATTTTGGCTACCATGGATCTAGCCAGTGATGAATATGTAGGAGTGGAATTTCAAAATGAAGAAGGATATGATATTTTTCACATTGGAATACAAATGATAAAGGTATCCAGAACAGAAGAAGACATAGAAGAAGAAATAATATTACAAAAAGGAAAGACACAATTTTTGGAGGAAGTAAAAGCTGAAGATGCTATTAAGGATAAGATTTCAGGTAAGTACAAGAAAAACAAACACAAAGAAACAGAAGAAAATCAAGAAAATGAGAAGAAGACAAAGGAAATGAACAAAGACCAACAATTTGATGTACCAGAAAATTTCAAGACTTATGAAGTGGAAAATAGATTACTTCTCAGAAGGAAACCAAAGAGGGAAAAGAAGAAAGGAGAGGCTTATGATAATGAGGAAGAAACTAAAAAGATCATGATCACTCAGGAGGAGGGAGAAGAAAGACACATTGTAGTGGCTGATGACATGACAACTCAAGAAGAAGAGGCACTAAGAAACTTGGCAAGAAAATATAGGGATGTATTTGCTTATAGCTACAAAGATTTGAAAGGTATTGACCCTAAAATCTGTGAGCATAAGATTCCTATGACACCTGAAGCAAAACCTAGTAAACACAGACATTACACATTTAATGATAAATACTCTGCTAAGATAAAGGAAGAAATTGACAAGCTATTAGCTGCCAATTTCATCTATGAAATAGAGTATACAGAATGGATATCTCCTATAGTTGTGGTACCAAAAAAGAATGGGAAACTTAGGGTATGCATTAACTTGAAAAAGGTAAATGCAGCAACTATAAGGGATAATTATCCACTGCCTATAACATATCATCTTCTAGAAAGAGTTGCTGGGAAGGAGGTTTATAGTTTTTTAGATGGCTTTTCAGGATACAACCAGGTCCCTATAGCATTGGAAGACCAACATCAAACTGCCTTCTCCACAGAATGGGGAATCTATGCCTTTAGGGTTATGCCCTTTGGGTTAACCAATGCTAACAGCAACTTTTCAGAGATTGATGTGTCATATCTTCAAAGAGTTCTTGAGAAAAGTAATGGAAATCTATGTAGATGATCTTTTTAGTTTTTCATTAAAAAGACAAGATCACTTGCAGGACTTAGAAAATATATTCAGGAAATGCAGAACCTACAGAGTATGCTTAAATCGAGAGAAATGTGTATTCTTTGTGAGACAAGGAAGAATGCTGGGTCATACAGTCTCTAAAAATGGAATTTCAACTGATGAGAAGAAAATAAAGGCCATAATAGAGCTTTCAAGACCAACAAGTGTAAAAGAACTTCAAACTTTTATGGGACATTGTGGGTACTATAGGAAATTTGTACACAAATTTGCTGACATAGCAAAACCCTTATATGCCCTAATTACAAAGTTTGAGTGGACCGAGGCGTGTGACCAAGCCTTTGAAACTCTAAAAACTTGTTTGGTAACAGCCCCAATTCTGAAAACACCTCAATGGGACAAAATTTTTCATGTCCATGTGGATGCTTCCAATTATGCTTTGGGATGTGTGTTAGCACAACCAATAGAAGGAAGCAAGTTAGATTTTCTAGTGGCCTATGCTAGTAGACAATTGAATCTAGCAGAAAAAAATTACACAACCACTGAAAGAGAGGGATTGGGCATGGTATTTGCTGTAAAAAAATACAGACATTACCTTTTGGCCAACAAGTTTAAGTTCTTTGTAGACCATCAAGCTTTGTTATATTTGGTAAATAAACCTTGTCACACTGGGAGAATAGTCAGATGGTTTTTATTGCTAATGGAATTTGAGTTTGAAGTAGTGGTTAGACAAGGGAAAACACACTTGAGGGTAGATCATTTATCTCGAATCCAGTCTGAAGAACCCAGTTCACCTTTAGATGACAATCTGCCAGACACTTATCTCTTTAAGGTAGAAAGTGTTCTTGAGTGGGCCATGACTTTAGTACCATTATTAACCATGGACCTTGTAGAACAATTGGGAATAAGGCACACCTAGTTTTGCAAAGTAGGAACTTCATGTTACTAGCTGGGCATTTATACCATCTCAACCACACTGGCATATTAGAATATTGCACTCCTGAGGAGGAGCAACAAGAATACCTGAGGAGAGCTCATCATTGGAACCCTTGCACTCATGCTTCTAGAGTAGTCACCCTAAGTAATCTCAATAGGATGGGGGTACATTGGCCTAATAAAATTCAAGATGTATCAAAATACATTGCCAATTGCAAGAAGTGCCAAGCATTACAAGACTCAGAATTCATAACTCTGTATTGGTTCCAGAAAAATCCAGATTGGAGTGAAAATATCATTGGAGAATTGAGAAGGAAGGAGAAAGGAAAACAAGTGAAAGCTGGTGCAGAATCAAAAAACTTACAAGTAATCTCTGAGGAATATCAATTGATAGGGGAACAGTTGTATAATAGAGGAATGGATGGATACCTAAGAATTTGTGTTCCTGAGAATAAATATCTGGAAATGTTGGAAATGGCACACTCTGGAGTGGCAGGAGGACACTTCTCAAGTGACATAACTGCCAAACTCATTTTATATTCTGGCTTTTGGTGGCCAACGCTATTTCTTGATGCAAGAACTTATGTAAAAAAATGTGATGTCTGTCAAAGGGTAAGTCAACCAAACAGAAGAAATGACATGTCATTGGTTCCATTAATTTCAGCCAGAGCCTTTAGTAAATGGGGATTGGATTTCATTGGACCTATACATCCTCCAGCAAAACAATCCCATGCTGAATACATCATAGTGGCTATAGACTACCTGACAAAGTGGGCTGAGGCCAAAGCCACAAAGAGAAATGATGCTAATACTACTGCCAGATTCCTATATGAAAAAATTATCACCAGATTTGGACTTCCAATTGAACTAGTAAGTGATAGGGGGACCCATTTTATAAACCAGATCATAGAAAACATCACTAAATATTTCTTGATCAGTCATAGAAAATCAGCCCCATATCACCCACAAGCCAATGGGCTAGCAGAAAGTACTAATAAAGTACTTTGTACTGTACTATCAAAATTAGTAAACACAAAAAGAAATGATTGGGATCTACAACTTAATCATGTCCTATGGGCTTATAGAGTGGCTTACAAAACTGCAATAGGGAGCACACCATTCAATCTAGTATATGGACAAAATGCAGCTTTACCTATGGAATTCCTTATTCCAACATTAAAAGTAGGAAGTCACTATAATTGGACTAGACATGAACTATCAGAAAGAGTGATAGAATTGGAAAAGTTGGGAGCATCTAGACTCCAGGCCATTATGAGTTTATATGTGGACAAGAAAAGACAAAAAGCTTATCATGATGTTCACATAAAAGAGAAAGATCTACAGGTAGGATATCTAGTGCTGGCTTACACAGTTAGAGAACATCAGAAAAAGTTCCAGAAAAAAGGACATGGACCATATATTATACATCAAATAAGCAACAGTGGAGCCATTCAACTAGCTAATATAGAGGGAGAAATCATGCCAAACTTTATAAGTGGATGTAGAGTTAAGAGGTATGATTGCCCATTAACTGTTGATGAATGGAGAAGGTTGCAACAAGCCCAAAACAGGAAAAGAGAAGAGGAAGACATTAGAAAAGAAGCCCAACAGGAAGCTATGGAAAGGATAAGAAAAATCAATGAGCTTAGGGAAGTCTGTCTGTGTGAATCTCGTCTCAAACCAAAGGAACATGTCCCTGTGATGATAATGGATTTTCAAAATGAAAACATTAGGGTTTTGATAGATTCTCGAGCACAAGTAAATCTGGTTAGTTCAGCCCTGGTAAGTAAATTCAACATAAAAAGGAAAGAAAGTAGAACCCTAATCAAAACTTTGGAAGGTCAAGTAGTACAGAGCATGTCTTCACAGACTATTGAAGTAAAGTTTAATGAAGAATATATGACAATAGACTGTGAAGAATGGCCAGATAATTTGATGACTGAAAAAGTGATTTTAGGTCAACCATGGCTTCAACAAGGTAAAGTGATCTTGGATTTTGAAACAATGAAGCTTAAATTGAACATAAATGACAAAAAGGTTTTTAATATTTCTATTGAGTAATGAAAAACAGGAAATTCAATCAGATGTGCATGATATACACTTGGAAGGATTCACTTTTGCACTTGAGGATACACAGACATTACCAATACAAATGCTAAATAATCAAGCTTCATATGATCCAAATCAGCAAAGGATTGGAGGAACAAGGAAGGGTGGTGAGATAAGAAGAAGATTGCAATCATGGCAAGGTTCAAAGAATCAAAGCATCAGAGCAAAAAGCACATGGAATCAAAGTCTACAGCAGGTCTACTCATTAAAATAGGAATCAAGGACAAAATGGATATGGAGACCAAAAGCTCCTACAAAATACTTATCCAAAGGGAATGATTGGTTGCTGGGAACCAGACCAATTGGAGTCAGGAAGTACTGGGTTAAAAAATCAGAATTGTTTCAGTGGAAGAAAGATCATCCGGATTTGAACTATATCTAGAAAATCAAAGAAATTATGAAAAAATACATATTAGACTTGATTTTCTTTTCTAAAAAGAGAATTAGGAGGGGAAGGAAAGAAAGAAAAAATTATTATGAAAAAAATGAAAATGAAAAAAGAAAAGAAATGGAAAAAAGAATTTGAAAAAAAAAGAAGAAAAAAATCATTGCTGAAAAAAGAAGAGAGAAAAAAAATCAGTTGAAAAAAAGAGAATGAGAAATTGTGAAAAATTGTTTACTTTCTGTTGTTTTTTACAAAAATCATATGTCACAAAGCAAGATCTAGGGAGAAGAATAGTAGAGATCTATTTATTTTTTATGTTTTTATTTCTTGTTAGTTAGTTCTTTAGTTCATTTGTTGTTAATTTTTTGTTTTCTATCATTTGATACATGATTTATCTTTCCAAAAGAATGGTTAGGAAAAGGGACTGCACTAGACATCTTGCTACACTTGTGATGATCACTTGTTGAGACCATTGTAAATACCATTTCATATTTTTGTAGCTCCATTTTGTGCAAGCCAAGGAGTCCTTGAGCTTGGGGAGCTTTAGAAGTACCTACCTATCAGTTTTCACATTTTTTAGACTCCGTTTGAACCTCCAAATAGGCCAGAGAACCTAATTTTTAACTAGGCTGGACACTAGGTCTGGACAAGACCAAAAACTAGTCAAAAACTATAAATAGAGCTAGAGAGCTCATTTTTTAGGGTAGCTTGTAATAGAATTGAACTTGTATGAGCACTCTTGAAGTAATCTAAAAGAACTCCATTGCTTCTCTCTCTTTGTCTTACCTTGTGTGTGCGTGTGTGTGTATGTGTGTGCATGTTTGTGTGCTCCTCACTCACGCACTTGTGCCTTCACTTGCTCGAGGCCATCATACCATCCTCACGTCTTCCCTGATTGACATTAAAGGAGGTGCTACTCATCACTGAGCTAGAAGGTGGGAATGGGAAGGGACGTAGTGAATGTTGTGTGTGCCAATGATGTGGTGAGTGGTGAGGTGGGGGGTAGGGGAGGGGGAGAGGTGCTATGGTTGGTGAAATGTCCATTGGGTCGGACAGAGTGGTGTGTGCAGGGGCTACCATGTATGGTAGGTGAAGTGAGTTGGGAACATCTATGGATTGTGCCTCTCAGACACTGGAGTGTGGATGGACTGCTCCATGAAGGATGGTTATTGGGGTGGTGCGATTGGGTTGAGTGATGTGGAGGGAGCAGATGGAAAGTGTGGGTCATGGAATGGGGTTACCCATAATGGGGGATAAGCTGGGAAACAAAGGATGCCTTCTGTGGGTGCGGGGGTTCCCATCACACTCATAATTATGGGGTGACCAATTATGGGCTCGGAAGGCAAAAAGGGTAAAGTGTACAGGGGGTTGGAGATGGAAGAGAAGAGGGTGTCCTGTGAGGTTGGCTCTCGAAGGGGGAAGAATGTGGATGAGGTTGGGTTATAAGTGAAGGTAGATGTGATGATTGCAGTTTCTTCCATGGTAGGAGGTGGTGGTGGGGGTGGAGAAGGTGGGGATAGGGGGTGCTAGGGTGAGATGGGTGATGTCTGAACAAAAGTTTCAGCCGAGAGGTCAATGGTGGTGGTGGGGGTAGCTGTGGTTTTGATGATTACTTCTGATTTTGTGATGGGTATTCTGATAGCCTTACCTGCTCGTGGTAATGTGTCGACTCTCCGTTTGTCATACCTCATGGACTGACAGACTGCTGTGTGGATAGCCTCCGGAACACCTAACGATTTTGACACTAATTTGAGCGTGTTAATAAAATGTTGATCCACTCCGTCATCTGCTAGCATTTCTTGCATCAAGGCTTCGCCTGACGCAAGGGAGAGTTGATGCCTTTCTTGCACTGCTTTGATCGTATCGTATAACCTTTGTAGTTGAGTTGTGTACGCAGGCGCACCTACCAATTCTGGCACTTCTTATTTCTCATCTTGATGTCCATGGTCATATTCCTCCTCATCTTCCTCATATTCTTCATCTTCGTCGTCTTCTTCATCCATTTCAACTATGGTAACGGGCACTTGGGAGGTTGTTGTCTGTGGTTGAACATTCTCCACTTGTTGTTCCTCTTCTGCCTCAAGATCTATGTCTCTTAACAGTTGCTCAAAGTCTTCATTCGTGAGTTCTTCCAAGGGTGCTCCTCCGGGAAATTTGAGATCAGTTGGTACGAGAGGAAATATCAAATAAGGGCTATCAGTGTTGCGTCTTGGAAGTCGTAGTGTGAATGGCCGAACCCTTTGGAGTGGTGGGGTAATGTCCCGTGTTAGGGTGGCTCCACGTGGTTGCGCACAAGGTACTTGGACAGTTCCCCTCATCTTCTTAGAAGGGGGTCCAGTGGATGTTCAGCCTCTAAACTACTGTAGTCGATTCCACATCAGGGCCCGTTGAATAGGGATGTCATAAGCCAAACACCTATAAATGATTCTAGTCAGAGCAACATGCTTCTGAGGCCATCGTTTGTGGGCTAGGTGTATCTGATCAATTATCCAGTGGGGTAAGTTGATGGTGAGGTTCTGTGTCTCTGCCAGATACAAATTAAACCATACCTTCTTATGTGGCATGGTGAATCTATCTTGGGCAGGAAAAGCAAAGTGTTGCATGCACATTCGCAGATGTATTGCAATATTGGGCGTCATGGCCACCATGTCCTTGAGCTTGGTGAGACTTTGATTCTTCATGTAATCAGGCACTAGGGTCTCTTTCTCTGTTGGAATATGCATTCCGCACATATCTAGTGCCTCTCTCACTCAGTTGTTTGAGAGCCTAAACCTTTTGAGCTCATTTCCTTTTGTTAGGGATGGGAGCACAAATGAGCTTGCACCTTTTGGGTTCTTGCTTGGAGTCAAGGTATTGATGAGATAGTAGCATCACATGAAGTCAGGCTTTGGGAGCCGGGCACTGAAGTATGCACCCAATCCTGCCTTCTCCCATACCGAACATAGACCTTCTGCATTTTGTAACTTTTCGAATTCTCTTGTAAAGAAGTGGTATTTACCTTGCTTCCCATTGAAGTCCAACTCTGACTCCCATAGGTGTGCTCCCTCTCCCAAGGGTCCTACAACTTCACTAAACCAGTGGGAAGTCTTTCCCATAGGCATGGTATGGCCACTTGGGGGGTCCGCTACTGGTATGATTTGGATGGCTTGCAACTCTTCTGGTCTTTCATTTGTCTCCGACATAATTGGTAAACTCTCTAAATCCACCACTTGTTGGTTCGTTCCTACTTGAGAGCTTGTCCCAGCAGCCTCAACCATGTTGAAGAAATCGCTCCCGGTTCTGTGAGAATACATGAATAAATGTTAACATTGCAATGGACACAAAATGACAATGTGTCCCCATTACAACATTAACTTGATGAATTGTGATGTAGTTAGTCGGTTAGTTCGTGCTCGCATGGATGTGAGTGTGAAGTGTGGTTAGCTGATGCTAAATACCTATGAGCTAATTGGGGGGTCGGGTGCAGTGTGGATGCAGTTAGTAAGTGGAAGTGGCTTTACAAATAGTTCAGGTGGTTTATTACAAGGTTTGGGTTGCCAAACATAGTGGATGGCACTCTGTTTTGATTTTCTGGAGACTCTAAAGGGCTTGATCAGAATGTCAACTTGGAATTGAGGCTTTTTAGGGACCCATTTACCAGTGATTCTACTTGTGCTCGTGGGTGAATAGGTGTTCGTGCGTGATGTATAAGAGTGGATATCAACTGTTCGAATGAGTGAAGGGTGTGGTCTCTATGTAGCTATTTGAGCCCACAAGCAAGCCTTAGGCACCCAAATTTGTCTTGATTGTGGGCTAGCCTTCATCGACTTCTTGGGTACCTAGATAGACTTCACTTTCACAGAAGAATTTTTGGAAGACTTCTTATTAGTGTCGTGTCGTTGATCACTAATAGGAAGTTGAGCTAGTTGTTGTGGCTTGACCGCAATAGGATGCTCGCCTTTCTGCACCCACGCTTGTTTTGATGGTTGAGCTACCGTGCTTTGTATTTTCTTTTGGCTTCGAGCATAAGTCCTCTGCCTCTTCTGCATTTGATCCACCTTTGGTTGCTGCATCCCCGTGGCTTTTGGAAAAGAAGGGAGTTCCGTCGTATCCTTGACTTCTTTGTTGAGATAACCATCCCTCTGCATCACATAGTTTTGGACAAGAACAGCATGGTCATCTTCATGTGTACTCCTGGAAGGACGAGGAGTGTGTGCCTCTCCTAGTTTCTTGAGTGCTTCATTGTCTAGTTCAAGTGTAATGACGTTCTCATTTACCCAGACCTGAAGAAGTCCACTTCTTAGGTTTAGGTTGACTGCATGATCATAGATCCAGTCTTAACCCAAGACAAGAGGCTCAGTGAGATCCTCGTCTTGACACACTAGTACCTTAACGGTCATGAGAACATCTTGAATGTAGAGGGGAAGCTCCACCTCACCCATGCAATGGGTCTCCACACCTCCCAATCCTATGAGATATGCTTCCACAGGATTGACATTTAATTTCAACTCTCGAGAGTAAGAAAGTTTAACAGCACTAGTGGCTGCACCTGAGTCAATCAAGGTCCGTACAGTCCTTGCACTCTTTCCTCGTCCTATCTCTAAGGTTACAAAAGGACGTCGGTCAACTATTCTATGGGGACTTACACTTGAGACTTCACACATATGAGAAAAATGAGGAGCTGAGCTTAAACACACTCTTAAAGAATATATGAGATGAGATATGAGAGACAAATAAGTGAGCAATCCTTAAATCAACAAGAATACAAAGTTCAGTAGTAGAAGCTAACTCAAGCTCAAAACTACTTGAAAAGAGCAAAGCTAATAACACTATCAAATGAGCTCAATGATACAAATGAACCCAATGTATAATGGTCAAGAGCCTCTGTTTAAATAGGCATAACTCTCTAATGCGTGGGAGTTTGGTGAAACTGTTTTAGATGGAGATTCTCCATGATATGGGGAACAATTTGCTGAAGAAACCATTTTGAGATGACGCATGTAGCTCAAGATACAAGCTTCCAAAGTTGGCCTACTCGTCGTTTTCAGCAATCTGCCAATTCTCTACCTACCAACTTGTGACCATCATAACTTGAGTTTGGAGATGAATTTGCGGGAGATTTTTGATGAGCTGATACTTGATATTATGCAGAACATTTCAGCATTCGAATCAACCAAAAAGGATGCACGGTCAGCGAGATATGATCCATGCAAAATAGCCTTCAGAAAAGGTGTGCTGCTGTCTTGAAATTTTTCCTAAATCATAGGAACACTTTTCCAACTTGGCATTGACTTCAAATATGCTTTATTCACGACTATGGCTGATGTGGAAAACATAATAAATCACTCTAAGAATATAATGAGCCTTAATAAAGAGTTCAACCAATAATAATACTTTGAAGAGATGATGTGGACTTGCATATTCCAACACCTTCCCTCAAGTCCAACATCTTCAAAATGATAAGAACCTGAATTAAAATGCTTGCTGAAGGCATATGAAGATGAGCCTTCCCTTATTTGTTGAAGATGCATGATGAGCCTTCCCTTACTCATGAATTCCTTCCCTTATGGGAAGCTCCATCATGCCAAGTGATGATCTATGCTTGATGAATAACTCCTTGCCGAGAGCTTTAGTGAAGAGGTCAGCCACATTTTCCTTTGTGTTGCAATGGTGTAAGATGATATCACCACTTTGTATCTTCTCCCTGATGAAGTGCTCCCTCACTTCAATGTGCTTGGTTCGTTGATGCATGACTGGATTCTTTGCCAAAGATTCAGCTGAGACATGATCACAATGAATGGTGGTAGGTTGGTTTTCTCCGAAACCAATCTCATCCAAGTATCTTCTCAGCCAAATAGCTTCACAAGCTGAGGTTGTGAGAGCTTTGCATTCAGCTTTTGTAGAGGATAAACTGATCGTACTTTGCTTTTTGGAACTCCATGAAATAGCTCCATTGCCTAGGAAGAAGGCATTTCCACTTATGCTCTTTCGATCAACCAAGTTTGCTGCATAATCTGAATCACTAAATCCATAAAGATTCAATGTATCTCCTCCATAGAGAATTCCAAGTGAAGAAGTACCTTTCAAATATCTTAGTATCCTCTTGGCTGAATTCCAATGAGATACTTTGGGAGCTTGTAGATATTTGGAGAGAGAGTTCACTACAAAACAAATATCAGGTCTTGTGATGGTCAAATAGAGGAGAGATCCTATGAGTTGTCTATATAGTGTTTCATCATATGGAACACCATTCTCGTCCTTCGTGAGTTTGAGAGTTGACTCCATAGGTGTAGAGACCGGCTTAGAGTGAGACATCTCAAACCTATCAAGAATGGAAAAAAGGTACTTTTGTTGAGAGATAAATATATCTCCCTTCTCTAGTCGAGAGACTTCGATGCCAAGAATGTAGTGTAAGTCACCAAGATCCTTCATTTCAAACTCTTTAGAGAGTTTTCTTTGAACATCTTCAATCATTGCTTCATTGCTTCCTGTCAACATGAGATCATCCACATATAGAAGAATAATAACAATATCTTTTCCCTTGACTTTATAATACAAAATATGATCAGCGTTGCTTCTTTGAAAGCCTTGAGAGCAAAGATGCTCGTCAATCCTTGCATACCAAGCTCGGGGAGCTTGCTTCAAACCATACAAACTTTTGAGAAGTTTGCATACCATGTGCTCTTTACCTTTGACAATGTATCCTTCTGGTTGTTGCATGTAGACTTCTTCCTCAAGTATGCCATTGAGGAAGGCGTTGTTGACATCCATTTGCTTCACCTTCCACTTGAATATGGAGGCAAGGGAAAGTAATAACCTAACTGAACTCATCTTTGCTACTGGAGCATATGTTTCGTCATAATCCAATCCGTATTGTTGAGAATATCCTTTAGCTACTAACCTTGCTTTGTGTCTATCTATCTTCCCTTCCTTGTTGAATTTCAGCTTGTAGATCCATTTGCATCCGATTGCTTTCTTGTTGGGAGGTAATGGACATAACTCCCATGTCCCATTTTGATGAAGAGCAGCCATCTCTTTGTCCATAGCTTCTTGCCATTCTTTTTGAGTACTAGCAGCCTTGTATGTTGACGGTTTGTCATGTTGTAAAATAGAGCTAAGCAAAGCAACATTACTTTGCTCAAAACTTGAGGAATTACCTCTTTGATATGTAAGTCTTTGAGGTTGTGTTCTGATCCTTGAAGACCTTTTAAGAGTTGCACGGTGATCTTCATCTTCTTCCTCTAATTCTTCAATGGTTTCCTCATGTGTAGAAGAGGGAACTTCAGCTTTAACTGTTGTTGAAGAGCCTTTATCCAAATCTGAAATTGATGCTGAACTGAAGCTTGCATTCTCATCAAAAATCACATCCCTTGATAGGAATGTCTCCTTCTTACACGGATCATAAAGTTTGTAAGCTTTACTTACATCACTATATCCAACAAAGATGCATTTCCTTGACTTGTCATCCAGCTTCTTCCTCTTTTCATCTGGAATGTGAGAAAATGCGAGGCAACCAAAAACTCTTAAATGATGTACCTTAGGCTTGATGTTGTGAAGAGCTTCATAGGGGGTAATGCCCTTCAAGACTTCGGTAGGAGACCTATTCATCAAATAGCATGAAGTGTTGATTGCTTCAGCCCAAAAGATGTTGCTCAGACCTTTGTCTTTGAGCATGCATCTTGCTGCTTCAAATAATGTCCTATTCTTCCTCTCTGCCACTCCATTTTGTTGTGGAGTGTAGCTGCAAGTAAGTTGCCTTTGAATGCCATTCTCAAGTAGATAATGGCTGAAATCCTTCGACAAGAATTCTCCTCCATTGTCAGACCGTAGAGTCTTTAGTCTTCGTCCTGTCATCTTTTCCACCATAGCATGAAAGTGTTTGAAAATCTGAAATACATCAGCCTTCGACTTCATAAAATAAACCCAAGTATATCTAGAGAAATCATCCGTGAAGGTAAAAAAATAAATATTCCCTCCAAGTGAGGGAGTGTGGGCTGAATCACATACATCAGCATGCACCACATCAAGTATATCACGTGCCCTTGAGCTGCTCTTTGAGAACTTACTCCTAGCATGCTTTCCAAGGCAGCACACTTCACACACTTTTCCAATCCTTTGTAAGGCTGGAACTCCAATGACCATGCCTTTCTCCTTCAGCATACACATACTATTGAAGTTCAAGTGACCATACCTCTTGTGCCATAACTCGGTAGGCATAATGGGGGCTGCTTTGTCATTTCCCATTGCTGAAAATGCTGAGACTTCTCCTTCTAACTTGAAAAGCTTTCCTTGCTTTCTTCCTCTAGCAACCACTTTGTAGGAATTCTTTGGATCTTTAATGAGGCATTGCTGGCCTTCAAACTCTATTTTGAGTCCCTTCTCAGTCATAGCTCCAACTGAAAGTAGATTCTTGGTAAGCGATGGTACCAAGAGAACATTGCCGAGTGTCTTTTTCTCTCCCGTTCCCAATCGAATGGTTATGTCACCTTTCCCTGCAATGGAATTTGGAGTACTATCTGCTGTAAAGATAGTACCATTATGAGAATCATCCATATTAGAAAAGTATTGAGCATGAGAAGTCATATGAGAACTAGCTCCGCTATCGATCCACCATGGTTCCTCTTTGGGATCATGTGTATGGGCTGCTATCTCTTCTAATGATACAAGTGAAGAATCTTCTTCAAAATGAGTGGACTCATTTCCACCTTCTCCATCCGTGTAGTGGGCTGATCTTCCTCTCCCATTATCTTGATTACTCCTGTAATCTTTAGCAAAATGGCCATACCTAGAGCAATTGTAACATTGGATAGAGTAATATCTACCTCTATCTTCTCCTCTTCCTCTACCTCTTGAGGAAGGATGTCCTCTTTCTTGGAAAGATTGATTACCTTCATGATCTTGTCGATCTTGGTTGTGAGTGGGCTGATGCCACACTCTTCCTCTTTGTGTGTTGAATCTTCCTCTTCCCCTTGATGAGAAGAGTGCTTTGTCATTTGATGTTGATGCCTTTCCTCCATCATGTATTGACTTCATTGCAACCTGCCTTTGATCGTCATCTCTGAAAATTTGTTCCATCTCCTCAAGAGATGGCTTCTCCCTCAAGATGATGAGGCCTTGAACTAAGCCTTCATATCCATCTCCCAATCCATGGATGATGATTGTAGAGAGCTCGTTGTCAGACATCTTATCTCCAACAACCACTAGTTGTTGATGTAGATCCTTGACTCTCTTGATGAAGCTTGAAGCATCCTCTCCTTGCTTCCTCGTACAATTGGTAAGTTTAGCCCTCAATGCCACTTGCCTCGAGGTGCTCCTGGACTCATAGATATTCTTCAATGTCTCCCATGCCTTCTTGGGAGTCTTCACATCAAGGAGATGGCTGAGAATGTCATCTTTGACACTCAACCTTATCATATGAACTGCAAACATGGCCTTCTTATCCCATTTGGACAATTCTTCTTCACTTCCAGTCGGTTTGTCCATCGAAATTAAATCCCAACAATCTTGAAAGAAAAGTAAGAACTCCATCTTTACCTTCCATGTAGCATAGTTGTTTCCATTGAGCTTCTCAACTCCTTCTAAGTGTAGGTTGTGGAGATTTGGTGCCATCTTCAACTGCAACAAGTTGAATCGAGACTCTTCCCTTTACTCAAATATGCTCACACTAGGCACTTCTAACCTAGGTGCTCTGATACCATGAGAAAAATGAGGAGCTGAGCTTAAACACACTCTTAAAGAATATATGAGATGAGATATGAGAGACAAATAAGTGAGCAATCCTTAAATCAACAAGAATACAAAGTTCAATAGTAGAAGCTAACTCAAGCTCAAAACTACTTGAAAAGAGCAAAGCTAATAACACTATCAAATGAGCTCAATGATACAAATGAACCCAATGTATAATGGTCAAGAGTGTGTGGTATACAACACTCCACTTCAGTCCCTAGGATGCACTCCACAACCACAAGAAATGAGTCAACTATTTCTCAACTCCAGCCCTCTGTCTGTCTGTCGAAAATGCTCAAAAGCCTCTGTTTAAATAGGCATAACTCTCTAATGCGTGGGATTTTAGTGAAATTGTTTTAGATCGAGATTCTCCATGATATGGGCAACAACTTTGCTGAAGAAACCATTTTGAGATGACGCACGTAGCTCAAGATACAAGCTTCCAAAGTTTGCCTGTTGGCCGTTTTCAGCAATCTGCCAATTCTCTACCTACCAACTTGCTACCAGCATAACTTGAGTTTGGAGATGAATTTGCGGGAGATTTTTGGTGAGCTGATACTTGATATTATGGAGAACATTTCAGCATTTGAATCAATCAAAAAGGATGCACGGTCAGCGAGATATGATCCGTGCAAAACAGCCTTTAGAAAAGGTGTGCTGTTGTCTTGAAATTTTTCCTAAATCATAGGAACACTTTTCCAACTTGGCATTGACTTCAAATATGCTTTATTCACGAATATGGATGATGTGGAAAACATAATAAATTACTCTAAGAATATAATGAGCCTTAATAAAGAGTTCAACCAATAATAATACTTTGAAGAGATGATGTGGACTTGCATATTCCAACAACATAGCCATATGATATTCTGGGTTTGCATAGTCATCTGTCCTAGGCTGACCTCTTCCCTACCTTCTCAACTTCATCCTTCGGATTCGTTCCAAGGCTTCTGCTTGTGCTTCTTCTCTAATTCGCTTTTCCTCTTCTTTGCGTTTCTTGGCCGTGTTGAGTCGATTGAGCATTTCCTCAGTGAGGGGTTCTTGATATAGTTTGACTCTGCATCCACTGATGTAACTAGGAAGGACATCACCTTCTAGTGTAGCTAGCTGAACTGCTCCACTCATTGAGACCCTATTTATGATCATACGTCCATAACCTCTCTTCTCTAGCTTCCATGCATGTTGCTTCAGTGTATAGACTAGTACTAGGTCTCTTGCTTTTAAGACTTTTTCCTTCACATGGGCATCAAAGTATGCCTTCTGTCTTTTCTTAGCTGTATATATTCCTGCTGCCGCTCTTAGTCTTGTTTCAACTAGTCCTTCCAGATCAAAAATTCTTGAAGAGAGTTCATGACCCGTCCACTCATGCTCTTGTGCTACTTTTAATGTAGGTATCAAGAAGTCCAATGGTAGCACTGCATTTTGGCCAAATACCATCTGAAAGGGTGTGGCTTGGAGTACCGTTTTATAGGCAACTCGGTATGCCCAAACAACATGGTGTAGCTGTTTGTCCCAATCAGAGCATTTATTATTCACTAATTTCATCAGTACATTGCATAGAATTTTATTTGTGCTCTCAGCCTGGCCATTAGCTTATGGGTGATAGGGGGCAAACTTCTTGTGTATTACCAAGAAGTCTTGAAGAAGATTTTGAATGACTTCATTTAAGAAGTGAGTTCCTCTATCACTTACTAGCTCGATAGGTAGCCCATATCTAGTGAACACATTCTCAAATAAGAATTTAGCTATCGTTTGAGCATCATTCTTCGTTGTGGCTTTTACTTTTACCCACTTGGTTAGATAATCCGTGGCCACAATAATGTATTCAGCATGTGAACCCTTAGCTGGGGGATTAATAGGACCTACGAAGTCTATTCCCCACTTAGAGAATGCACGTCCACCTATCATAGGTTTCAATGGCATCTCATCCTTGCGTATAGGACACTGAGTCCGCTGACAAACCTCACACCTCTTCACGTAGGTATGTGCATCCATGTGAAGGGTGGGCCACCAAAATCCTGCAAATAGTATTGCCTTGATCACCCGATCTGGACCAAAGTGTCCTCCTGCTACACCTTGGTGAGCAGTCTCTAATATCTTGAGGTATTCGCTCTCATGGACACACAGTCTTAGGTAACCATCTTTACCACGTTTGTATAAATTATCACCAATGTTTGCATAATCTAAGGCTTCTTGTTCCAAACTCTTTTGTCTAGCCAAAGTCATATCTTGAGCAAATGTTTTTGTCCTCAGAAAGGCTACTTATGGTTCACTCCAATCTGGTACTAAAGAGATTCGATAAAGAGTATCATGTTCCACTAGTGGTTTAGTGCAACAGATTGGGCATTCTTTGCACATTCTATGGACATCAACTTCCATAGTTGGCCAATGCACACCTAGTCTCCTGAGTGTCTGTAGGGTTTGTTGTTTAGACTAGTGTTGCTCTAATGCACCTACATGTGCTAATTGCAACCATTTATCGTACTCCTCCTCTTCCACACAATAGGCTAATACTCCTTGCTCCGTATGTTTGTACATACTTCCTGCCAAGATATGATATTTTTGAGCTTTTACTATCTCTCTATGTTCTGTGTGCATTACCGGGTGATTAGGCCCGTATGTTAATACTGGCACTAATGGCTTGGCCCACTGAGGTACAACTTCCAAATTAAACAAGTAAGCATCAGGTAAGTCATCTGACACTCCTTGTGGGGCCTCTCCTGATGTGAGACTTGAGAGGTGGTCCGCTCTCAAGTGAGTCTTACCTTTCCTCACCACAACCTCAAAGTCGTATTCCATTAGTAAGAGGAACCATCTCACCAATCTACCTGTATTGCATGGCTTGTTTACCAAGTACAACAGTGCTTGATGATCACTAAAAAATATAAACTTATTTGCAAGCAAATAGTGTCTAAACTTTTTAACTGCATATACCATGCATAATCCTTCTCGTTTAGTGGTGGTATAGTTTTGTTCAGCTGCATTCAATTGTCTACTGGCATAGGCAATTGGAAGATCCATATTAACTTCACCAGTAGGTTGTGCGAGTACACATCCAATAGCATAGTTGGGTGCATCCCCGTGAACATGAAAGGGTTTATTCCAATCTGGTGTGGTCAAGATTGGTGCTAAACATAATCGTCTCTTAAGCTCATTGAAGGAGTTCTCACATTCTTTAGTCCACTCAAAATTGGTCAAAACTCCATACAGAGGCTTTGCAATGATGGCATACATGTGTATGAAACATCGATAATAACCACAATGCCCCATGAAAGCTTGTACTTCCTTGACATTCTTTGGCCTAGGTAGCTCCGCTATAGGTTTCACTTTTTCCTCGTCTGTAGATATGCCATTCTTTGACACTATGTGTCCTAGAATCTTGCCTTGCCTGACCATGAAAACACACTTTTCTAGGTTCAGGCAGACTTGATTTTCTTTACATTTGTCAAAGATTTGCCTGAGTTCAGGTATATGCATCTGTCTAATGTTGGAATGAGCACAAAGATCATCAACATAGACTTCTAAATTCTTTCTCAGGAATTCCTTAAACACATGGGACATCAGCCTCTGAAAGGTGGCTGGCGCATTGGTGAGACCAAATGGCATAACTCTAAAGGCAAATATGCCCTGCTCTGTGGAAAAAGCTGTCTTAGGCTGATCTTCTAGAGCAATGGCTACCTGATTATAGCCTGAAAATCCATCAAGGAAGCTGTACACTTCCTTGCCTGCTACTCGTTCCAGTAGATGCTCAGCAATAGGAAGCGGATAATTATCTCGAATAGTGGCGACATTAACCTTCTTCAAGTTAATGCACACACGTAGCTTTCCATTCTTCTTGGGCACCACTACGATGGGGGAGACCCACTCAGTGTGCTCAATTTCATAGATGAATCCAACTTCTACCAGTCTATCAATCTCCTCCTTGATCTTAGCAGCGTAGTTATCATTATAGGTGTATGCCTTCTGCTTGGATGGTTTGGCATCTGAAGTCATGGGAATAGTGTGTGAGCATATGTCAGGATCTACGCCTTTCAAGTCCTTGTAGCTCCAAGTGAATACATCTTTGTATTCTCTTAGCAAGGTTATCAACTCCTGCTCTTCTTCTTCCGTCAGGTCATGTCCTATGTAGGTGCATCTTTCTTCTCCTTCTTCTATGGCTACAACAATTTTCTTGGTGGCTTCCTTGTTATCATAGGCCTCTCCTGCTTGTGCCTCACGTTTAGGCATTCTTACCATGACTCTCCTGCCGTCTATTTCATACTTCTTGAAGTTTTCAGGGACCTCAAACAAGGATTCTTCCTCCTCAGGTGTGACTTCTCTCTTCTTCCTTTTCTTGCCCTCACTCTTGGCGGTTACTCATATGGTTAATCTTATATCATTTGTGAGCTCTTCATGTCTCTGAGGATGAGCTTCTACTTCATAGAAGTATTCTTCGTCTGATGCAAATGGTGGGTCCATAGTGATTGACTCGAGATTAGAGTCACTTGCATCCTCAAATGCATCAAGGCTAGGTTCGCATTCTTCTAAAACCGAATCTCACATGATTGGCTCTATTGAGAAGACTAAAATGTCATAGCCATCCTCGTCACAGTGGGGTGTCCATTGTTCTTCATTGATGGCTACATCCATTGTTGCTAAAATTTCTACCCAACCGTGAGGTTCAAATTCTTCATCAGGGAATACTACAGGTGCATAGGCTGGGTCTTCAATTGATCTATGGGTTTCTTTAGCACCTACCTCTCTGGCTTTTTCTCTCTTCTCTTCTTCTACTACTACTTTACACATCCATAAATGGGTGTCTTCATGCATCCATGAGGATCCTGATCCTTTGGAATGCATTGACTGTGTATCATCTTTGGCTCTATGGATGGGATTCCATTGGATAGGATGGACATCTCTATGAGAGTAATCCTTGATATTGACTTTATTGTGACACCTAAGTGTTGCAAATACAAGGAATTGGTTCCCCAATTCTGTACCACTTGCAACTACCGCATAAGTGGTCTTCCCAAAATCATCTCATAGGCATGATTCTTGCTAAAATCACATATAGCAAACGTGTGCTGGAACTCAACACCACATGTAGTGAGAGTTATTCCTTCTAGTAGCCCTAAGGGTCTTTCTATGTGTCCATCAGCCATCTGCAGTTTCATTCTCGTTGGCCTAAGTCCTGGCTTGCCCCAATGCTTCCATAGGGAATTGGTAGCAATTGCAACTCCTGCACCTGAGTCCAAAATTTCCTTGGTTGTGTATCCTTGATGGGTGATGGGAAGATAGGTGTTTCCTTCTTCTCCTTCACTCATATCTCCTATCTTGTCTAGAGGAATTTCTAGCACTGTTCTATGAGAACCTACCTGGGAACGAGGTTTAGCTACTTCTGGCACTTGATTGGCTACATGTTTCCATAGTTCTGGTCTAACCTTGAGTAGCTCTTCTAGAGTGAGATTGCATTGCACTTTAGTGTTCTTTACGACCTCTATGTTCCTAGGTATGACTACGTCTTTGTTTCTTACCATGACTGTCCATCAAAGTGCAACTGCGTCTTAGCTGAACTAGAGATGTTAAAGAGGCGACTGGCTTCAAACATGGTTTGAGCCAATTCCACCATCTTAGCACAAATTTTAGTTCGTTCGAGCTCTAGTTCCGCTTTAGGGTAACACTTTTCATGATCGGTTACGTTTAGCCCTTCTTGGATTTTGGCCTGATATGCCTTAAGCATCATATTTAGGTCCTCGGGAGTGGGATCTGCTAGGACTGATCCTACTCTAGGGGGTGGTGGAATTGTGTGAGGTGGGTTGGAAGGTGGTGGATTGGATAGAGATGGGAGTGGTGGTGGTGGGGTAGTGTGAGAGGGAGATCGAGATGTAAGTTCAATTATCTTGGCTCTCGTTTCTCTTAGGATTTCCTCGAGTTCACTCATCTTCTTTGTCCATTGCCTTTTCATTCTTTCACGGCTATCTCTCTAGGCTCTAGTCCTCTTCTTGTTTATGCTCTCAGTTTCACTAACCTCAGCACTTTTTTCTGGCCTAAACTTTGGTTCTGCTGCAAGGCTTGAGCTGTAGTGACCACTTGCACTGGTGTAGTGGAAGTCACACTCCCTATGGAGTCTACAACTAACCCAATAACGTTAATAGGAGTGATTTTTGGCCTATTATTGGGATTCTTTGGGCAATCTCGTAAGAGATCCTCCTTTCCACAAACTTGACAGAAGCCCTGAATTGTCACTGACTTGGTTTGTGTAGGTGCAGGCATTGGGCAATCACGAATGAGGTGATCACCCTGACATCGATAGCATGGTCCTCTAGGGAATGGGGGTCTTACCTGCCTAGGTTGAGGTCTAGAGTTGGGGTTTGTGTACATTACATTTGCATACTCTGGCGCCCAACTAGGTTCACTTGGATCTTCAGAGTAATATGAATCGTTATGCTCGGGTGACTGCATGTAGTAAGCCTGGGGGCTATCAATATGTGTAGAATCAAAGCTATGGTCATTGGGGTTGCTTTCGGAAAGTAATGGAGTTACTGGGACTATAGCTCTATTCAATTTTTCTTCTGCAGCTGCATATTTTATGGGAATCACATTAGCTGGAGTAGAGGGTTGTTGTGCTAGCACTGGTTGAGGTCTCTCTTGGGCTTGATATTGTGGTTGGTAGGTTTGTTGAGGCCTAGCATACTGCTATGGTGGATACTCGTTCTGATATCTTCCTTGTGGTGGATAGGGTTGAGGGTAGGTTTGCCTAACTACTTGTTTGTTGTATGGGCAATCTTGTGCGGGTGTATCTCCGTTCTATGGTGCAGTACTGGCTACTAGGATTCACCTGGGGTTGCACCATAATGGGACAAACGTTTGCCATATGGTCACCTCCACACGTATAGCACTGCTTAACTGGGGCAAATCTAGGTATTTGTTTGCTTGAGACTCCTAACTTCTGAGCCACTTTCTCGGCGAGTTCCTCAATAGATGTGGATTGTGAGGAAGAGAGGCTAGTAGAACTATCTGAATCTTTGTAGATTTTTGAAAGCTCTAATTCCTCCCCTAGGTTATCCTCGATATCAATGCACATGCATACACACTCCTCTATGGTCCTAGGGTCTTTCAAGTACACATATGATCTCAACTTTGTACTTAGCAGTCCATCTAGGAATAAAGCCACTTGTTTGGTTGGTGTGGGTAACTCAGAAATAGGACATCTTTCTAGATATTGCCTAAACCTTCTTCCTGCAAGTCTAACCATCTCTTGAGGGGTTTGCTTGAAGCTATGAATCAGTGAGGAAGTGTTATGCCTTATGCCACTCTTAGAGAATTCAATAATGAAAGCCTCTAGAAGTTGGTCTATGTTCCTGAAGTGTCTTTCATTTAGTGGTTGAAACCACATAAGAGCGGTGTTCCTAAGGGTTAGACCAAAGGCATTGTATTGCGTGAATAGGTCCTCCACTTGTTCAGCTCTCAAGACTTGCCTAAACTCGGCCACATGATCGTATGGGTCTCTAGTGCCATCGAAGTAATTCTTCATGGACTTTACCAGCTGTGTAGTGTTAAATGTTAAACGCTTTGTTCTAACTATCAGAAGGGCGTTAACCAGAACGTGTCTACTCGAGTCGTGGGTTCTTGGGAGTGGTAGGGGTCTGTTATACAGAGGCCCTGTACTTAGTTCCCAAAGGTACTGTTCATACTCAGCACTGTAATAATGCGGAGAACTCTATTGAATTGCCGTACTCATCAGAGTCTTAGCTCAACCAAACATATGCACTAAGATGCCATATTGCATCTATGCATAAATTTACTGGCATTACCAGAAACAAGAGTATTCGATCAACTTCACATAGAACCGGTTTCAACGATCAAACAACACCGTAACACAGAGAATTTGAGGGTTCAACACACAGTACTGGAAACTCAATACTCAACTTAGCAGATCCTTACTGTACTTAATTTTGCGGCAGGCAGATAGATTCCAATATTTATAACACAGTGTAGATCCGAATATCAGAACACTAACACAGTTGCTCGGATTTCGCCAATTCTTGATAAAAAATGCTCAAGAAGTCGTAATACACAGTGCATGAGCACAATCCAATAGAGATGCATAAACAACTTACTCAGACCACAATAATGGAACTCGCAACCTCAACGGAGTTCACTAGGTAACAGATACAGATACACACAGTACCATTAGTCTACGTAGAAGATCGCCAAGATACTCTGAGTACTCCAATCGTTACACAGTAACATTCAGACTGATAGTATAGTTATCTCCCGAATGTTATGAAGTTAATCAGCAGAACCAAGATCGTCGACAGACAACAAGAACGATAGACAAAGCCAGATACGAACAAGAACATAGAACACAGAGGTATGCAAAAAAAACACTACCTCAACACTCAGACAGACAACCAGACAAACAGTCTGGTGATAACACGACAATAGGCCAAAATCACATCGCCCTTCTCTGAGCACTTCTTTTCATAGCTTTATATAGAAAGTACAAATATGTGCGTAACCACCTTTCGTGCGTGTTCTGCCAAGATTTTCGTTACATCTGTCCCAATCCGACGGCTGACTAACACTGTGTTGTTGTTGCTGCTGTTGTTGTTGTTGCCCATTCATGGCGAGTGTATTGTGACTATCTTCTGTGTCTCGGGGCTGAATATCTGAACTATCGGAATCTGTATCGTCGGACGGTGCACTTTTCGGTTCGATAATCTTGTTTAGTATGCTTCGAATCTCGGTTTCGAACAAGCTCCCTTCTTTTCTGATGTCAAATGTAGGGGAACTTACTCCAAAAAGCGGTGGCTGGGCTGAAGATTCACCAAAAAAGGGTAAACCGTCGTCGAAAAACTGTGATTTTGTTACCGAAATATTACCGGAAGGTGCCGCATTTTCGCCAAAATGAGGTGTTTTTTGCCTTCGCCAATTTCTTTGGCTAAAGTGTTTCTAGTCGTACACAAAATTGATTCTTTATGCAAGATTGTTAAACTAACTTCAAATTGCGGCCTGGTAGATTCTGGAGTTACTATATCTTCGACAAACTGTGCCGAAATAGTACCGGAATTCACCAGAGGCGTAACACGTTCCATCGGAATATGACCGGAATCACTTCTAACGTTCTTAACTTTCTTGACAACTGGGTCAAACCTAGTTGTACTTCTACCTCCCGGGGTTGTCTTTAGTACATTAAGTACTCCAGACTGACGGTTCTTGGGATACGTTTCACTGGATCGAGTAACCGGCATGTATCATCTTTTGTACTAATCACGTAGTATCACTATCGATTCAAATTTTATAATCACGTTTCCACAACCAGTTTGCAACAATCTGGTTCTGTTGCTACTTTCGACAAAAAAACGGTAATCTTGATGTTCGATTTCGTTTAACATTTAACAGTAGGTCTCAAGGTTTTGGTGTGTTCCCTAGGCCTTCGCAAAAGAAAATCATCATCATTTCTTAAGTTTCTTGGGACTCTAGTTCTCTCGGTTTCCTCTCTATCCGTCCCTATTTGCATTCGTTCTCTTCCTATTGGGTTGGCAAAGCTTACCTCAGGCCTCTCTCTATTTCTATCCCTTTGAGCTCCATGAGCTTGGGATGTTCCAGCTCCTTGGTGGCCAAAAGAGACATTAGATCTTGGTTGGGGAAAGATAAATTCACCCTTCCAAGTGTAGGCATGCCTACCATGCTCGGTGACCACAAAGATCCACTCTGAGGCGTTGTCCAAATAGGTCACTTTGCCTGGGCTATCAAGATCTTTGAACTCGTAGATTGTGATTGTTCCTACCTCATTTGGTTGATCAGTCTTATACCTCCAAAAGGCTTCATCGGTCTCTCGGTTTAAGAGCAAGTCTATGCTCTTATTGTCTTGGGGAATCCACTCTGGCGTGATAATTCTAGTAAGTACTAATTTGCCTCGAGGGGTTTTAGGTTCTAGACCCATGTTCCCTTGCTCTAGGTCACCTTTGTCCGTCTCTGGGATCACATTCGCGAATTCATCTTTCCTATCTGGGTGGCTGGTGACTAGGTATATGGTTCCTTCTTTGTCCAGGTATGCTCCATTTTCAAACTTGACTTCTCGACGTTCTAGTCCAATGGGTTGATCTTGGTTTTTGATATGGACCACAGATCTTCCTAGGCCGTCCTCATAGATGCAAGCACCTAATCGGTTTGTCCTAAGGTATTCCAGCTGCATCTTGTAGGGGCCTTCTACCCTATGTAAATATGGCACACTTGAACTTCCTGTAGGTCTCTCCATACCGTAGGACATCTCAGACTCGCTAGCTAGGGTAGTGAGAATGGTGGCTCAAGTGCTGGGCCCAAGACCTAGCAGTATGATTGACACTAGCCTCTGAAGACCTAAGACTCTGTCTATCTCTTCCTAGGTGTCATCCTGATCTCAGGTTCATATGCCTAATTGAGTACAATTTCGTTGCTGAGTTCTTTTGTATTAGTCACTTGTTCGTTTTAATTTTTCTTGGAATGTCACTTCTTGTCCAATCAATCGTTGTTTACAAGGAACACTTAAGTTTGCTCGTACTAGAGGTTGGTCGCTTTAGTTAAATTCTTTTCCCTTGGGTTGTTTTGCAAATGGAATTTCTGTATTCTTGCACTTGAGTGATTAGAGTTCTTGGACTTGGTCGTGCTTAACGTAACCCTAATTGATCAAAACCTCTATCCGCGATTAGCCTATGTTAGGAATTGACAGAGGGTGTTGAGAATTTCCAACCTTTGGTTTCTCTCTTTGGTTGCCCTTGTGTGCCTAGGAAGCATGTTCCCAAGCTTGCACTTACTCTTGCTTAGATTGCCCCTTTGACGCTCTCAATGGACTTATAAAAGTCCCAAAGTTAGCTCAAGATTTGATTTAAATTGATACAACAAACCATTTTCATTCATGCAATTCAGAGATCAAACTGTTCTTTGGATTTATGAAAATCCCAAAGACCCCTCAGTTTCCTTCCCCCACGAGCTTTCCAACAAAACAAAAATCACAGCAAACGGATTTTGTATGAGAAAGTTATGCCAGTTCAGGGTTTTGGGGCTAAAACAAGGTTCAAATAGGCTAACAGGCAAACAGGACTTCTCATATTATTCTCTTATGGCCTCCCTATGTGCTCTAGAGTCCAATTTTCATGCCCAAAATTAGCCAAAATCTTCAAATTACAAAACCCTAAAACATAGGCCAAAAAAGGCTGTCAATCGCGATCAACTGGGTTGTCAATCGCGATGGATAGGGCTGTCCGTCATGGCCTATCAGTCGCGATGGAAACATGTCAATCGCGATTGATGGGTGTCGATCGTGATGGACAGGGGTGTCAGTCGTGATGGACTGCTGTCAATCGTGATGGAATGCTGTCAATTGTGATGGACTACTCTCGGTCGCGATTGACTGCTACCAGTTGCGATGGATTGCTGTTAGTCGCGATGGACAGAGATTTCGAGCTTTTTCCATGGCTTTGTGTCAATCGGGGTCTATGTGTCATGATGGATACGTTTTTTCGCCGAGATGGGGTGTCAATCGCGATATTTCTGTCAGTCGTGATGGACAGAGGTGTCTGTCGCGATGGACACGTGTTCGTCAAGGTCTGTCAATCGCGATGGACAAGCTGTCCGTCGCGATGGACACTATCAATTGCGATGGATACTATCAATCGTGATGGTCATAAAAACTGTAAATTTTTCAAAAATTTTTATGGATTTGTGATGTGCAAGGCCTCTATTCTACTGTGGTGCACTTAGTTTTACCAAAGGGGTGATTTTTCTGTCAATCGCGATCGACAGAGGTCTACGACACAGAGACAAGATCGAGCTTTTTCGTACCTGTGCGACGTTCTAGAGATGATGATACAGCAAGAACCTGCAAGAGTGCTCAAGAAACATGCAAAAATAGTACACACAAACAACTCTCTTGCTCTCTCTCACAAGTGAAATGAGGGAAATGGAAGGGAGAAGGTGATATGATAAAAAAACTGATTTTTTTTTTTGCGATGATGGAGACGGAGATCGGATATGGTGAGGATGATGATGGTGATGATGATAATGAAGTAAGAAAGAGAAAAGTAAGAAAAAAATAAAGAAATTGCCTACAACGACAACGTCACAACTCTACGTCTTACCATCACACGCTCGTCCTCAAAGCTCGATCCCCGGCAACGGCGCCAAAATTTGGTGTAGCTCAGTGAAGAGTAGCACCTCCTTTAATGTCAATCCGGGAAGACATGAGGATGGTATGAAGACCTCAAACAAGTGATGGCACAAATGTGTGAATGAGAAGCACACTAACATGCACACACATACACACACATGCCCACACAAGGCAAGAACAAAGAGAGAAACAATGGCATTCTTTTAGATTACTCAAAAGTGCTCTTAAAAGTTCAAAACTACAACAATCTAACCTCAAAAATGAGCTCTCTAGATCTATTTATAGTTTTTTACTATCTTTTGGCCCTGTCCAGACCTAGTGTCCGGCCTAGTTAAAAATTAGGTTCTATGGCCTATTTGGAGGTTCAAACGAAGTCTAAAAAATGTGAAAATTGATAGGTGGGTACTTCTAAAGCTCCTCAAGCTCAAGGACTCCTTGGCCTGCACAAAATGGAGCTACAAAAATATGAAATGATATTTACAATGATTGTTAGTGATGAGAATCTTTGTTATAAAGATGTTGATTTGGAAAAATTTGAAGGGACTATTTGCCAAATCTACGTCGACTACTCTGTCTACTTAATCCTTTGCTTTGCTCTGACTCTCTCTGCTGGCTTCCTTGTCTCGTCAGTCGTTGGGTGCCCTGACTGCTATCAACACTCTTCAAGTCCTTGTCTCTGAGCCCCTTAGGCCTGATTCCCCACCTAAACTCTTGAATGATGAAGAGACTATGTCTATCCCGATGGAGGAAACTTATGAAGAGGCCTATGAACCACAACCCATCCCAAGCGGACGTGTCACGGCAAAAGGCCAAGACACCTTTGAACTCCCTACACCCGCATGGATGAAGTCAGTAGAAGTCGAACTTGGAAAGACCCACTCTGCATGGGTGGAGGTGCAATTACATGCCATGGCTATGATAGAGGAATGCATATTACAATCACCCTACTTCACCCATTTCACCCCTCAAAGGTATATCTCAGGCCATGAGCTTCAATACAAACCATACTTCATGTTGATGGAAGAATATCAATTAGCAATAGAAAAGGAGATGGGTAAGAAACCATCCCATGCCACTCGATTCTAGCCTGACGACCTACCATCGGAAGCATAGAAAGGTGAAATCTTTCAACCAACTTGGCGTCAATAGTTGTTACAAAAATATCCAGAGATGATGAACACATGGGTCAAAGCACCCTTGCATTTGAAGTACAACCCATGCTGTGGACCTATGCCAAGATGCCGCTCCTCGATAGCCTTCGCTATTAAAGTTCAAAATAATAAGCAGTGCCAAGATTGGCTTAAATATCCTTATTTCATTCCACCTTGCGGACTCCTATAATTGGATACATGATGGCCACGATTTGCCACTAGGTTCCCCGCTTACACCGCATGGATGATGTTGCAGCACATATGACTGTAAAATTATTTGACATGATGCAGACGGTATTTAAGATCGTCCACCATGTCAAAGCACCGCATGTCAACACCCCGGGATTTGAGCATGGTAACCAGGACTTAACATATGATATGAGCACTACGCCATCACTCCAAGTGTGTTATGCTTGGCTCTGCTAAATCAAGTACTTACAGACATGTTATAAAATGACATTTGAAGACATGTTTACCACCGGCTTTTGGGAGTACCATTCGGAGGTTTTTATAAGCAAGCCCACACATATACTTCAATTATTTGCTTGTGAACAACTGGTGTATTCCACACACTATCGACTTCCACCTCCCAATGAACCTCAGCCCATCCAGGGAGAAAATCTTGAAGCTAATCTTGCATGAGGTATTCTCATCCTGGAGCACACCCTCGCTCATGACCTCCTACAAAACTTTATCACGCAAACCACAGAACAAGGTTCTGTCGGGGATGACAGACGTGAGAGGGAGGGGGTGTTGGCAGTAGCCAAAGGCACAAATGACAAGGAATCATGTGAAGGTGGACTACGAAGAAGCCATGGGGAGCCAGACACTTTATTTGTTCCAAAGAGATATGTTCTACATTACTTGATCAAAACCTCAAACAATGATTTTCATCACTTTTGTATCATATGTATCATAGAAGCACACACTTTTGTAATTAGAAACTACATTTTGTGCAAGCCAAGGAGTCCTCAAGCTTGAGGAGCTTAGGTAGAACAAGCATACCAATTTTGGCTATTTTTAGATCTCGTTTAGACCTTCAAATAGTGCCTAGAACCTATTTTTTTGACTATGCTAGACACTAGATGTGAAATCGGTCAAAGCTAGTCAAAAAATTGTGTAGTGGACTTTGTAGCACTTCCTTGAAATGTTACATCTAGCAGGGAAGGATCTGCTACAATCCTTATTGGCGTGAATGGTTGAGGTTCTTCCGTGCCTATTGGTTCCTGCTCTTCCTTTGAAATCTTAACTCTAGCTTCACTATCCAAGTGGATTTCTATAATTTGAACCTTTCTCTCATCATTTATCTTTAGTGTATGTACCTCTCCTTGTAATGATCCTTTCTTTGGTGTCTCTGTAATTATATTGTCCTGTGATCTATCTAATTTGGTGTCTTCTATTCGAAAGGAATCGTTTACTTGATTTATCTCGTCCGACTTACCATCGTCATTTGATTCACTCTTAATGTCTACATTCATCGGGGACGGTTCGTGTTCTTCTTGGACTTCAGAAGATGAACTAGAGTTCACCAATCCTAGTTCTCTATATCTATGGAATTTTGTTAGTCTACTTGTGTGGATGGTGTTTGCGTGATCTTGATGATAGTGATGCCCTTGTACTGGCAGGTTTATTTGTTCTTCCATGAATCTATGAGTGTCTTCCATAGCTTCCTTTAGCTGTTCTTCTATGATAGGCTTGGTTGGTTTGATTTTAGCTCATGGAAGCACATGTCTTCTTTTGGTTGAGGGAAGTGCTTCTTCTGCCTTCAATATTTCTCTTAATCTCTTTGCACCTATGATTCTTTGTTGAGAGCTTGTTCCTGCCTCTTCGGTCACCTTCACTCCTTTCCTCTTTCTTGGGATGGTGGTTGACTTTGGGTACCTTGCCATTTCCACTGAGGAAGGCATTTCCTTAAGGTACTCCCTAATGCCTAATGCATGATAGATCAAGATTCTCAAAGCCACACTTCCATTCAAGAAATTTTTCTGACCCCATTGCTTCTTGGCTTCAAATAAATGTTCTTGGACATAGGGTGTTAGATTCAGTTGATTGGCAATTTGTTTGGTGGCATGAGATAGTAGCTGTACTATATTCTTTTGTGGTGCTTTGTATCGATGCATGTTTGGAAAATAGAAATGTTGGTGTATGAGCCTGACCTCCTCTTCAATGTCCACGTGATTGATGTCCACGAATGTGCGGGTCTTCGTTCCATGGCTTTCATCCTTTAGGTTAGTGTTCCCATCTTTCACCCATCCAACTGCTTCTTTAATCAACTCGTGCATGAACTGAATAATCACCCATTCACCTTTCACATCGAGAACTTTTGCTTCTGGTACTAAACGTTTATGCAGAGCTAGTTGAAGGGTGTTCATAACTTGAGTACATCATTGGAAATCCGGCTTATAAATTGGTAGTTCAAAATACTTATGAATTCTTGCCTTTGTCATTACATCAAATAGTCATTGGGAGTCCATGTAAGACTTTAAAGTCCTAGGACATCACAGGGAACTGATGATCTGTGTCCATGATCTTTATGGTCACCAAGAATAGATGCTCTCCTACGGGTTGGTCTTCTCCAAACCAATGGTCCTTAGCTTTTGTTACACTTTGCAGTGGAAATTCGAGTACTTCCTCTTGAATGATTGCCTCAAAATCTTCAAAAGCCATCTGCACTTGTAATAAAGGAAAGAATCAGCTTAAAGGAGAAACCAATTCATGTGTTTATGTGTGGTTCATTGACATGTCATTTCTCCGCTCCGATCCCCCTTGAATAAGTAAGTAATATCTCTTACTACAATTTTCTTACGTTTTAATTCTAAAAGGAAACAAGAGGTTAATGCTAGCCGAAGCATTTACTTATGTACATATGAGATCATTCCTAGGATAGTGGAAGCTAAGACCTATTCCAATGATGGAAATGTGCACCACTACTTTTGTTGAAGAGCCAATGTGCCGAATGCATGGCCTTGTAATGTGGCCCTGTCATGCACACTCTAGATGGATAATTGATCACCTCAGGCCATGCTCATAGATGCGTGCACCTAATAGGTTGGTCCTAATATACTCCAACTATGTCTTATAAGGACCTTCTAGCATCTATAAATAGGTTGTGCTTGCCCTACCTACTAGTTGATCCATGTTAAAGGACATATCTAAATCACTCCTATCCAAACTGAGTATGTAAGGATAATCACTAAGCTGCTAGACCCATGACCTAGATTTATGATTGACACTAGCCTCAGATGATCTAATAACTCATCGGTCTCTCCCTAGGTTTCTCTCTGATCTAAGGTTCATATGCCCTACTGATTAGCCCAATGTGACCCTTGCACAACCACGTTGTTGATTCCTTGATATCAATCACTTGTTCCTTTTAATTTCTTTAAGATGTATTTCCTTGTCTTTAAATATGCATCATCAGGAGCACTTAGGTTTGCCAAAATTTATGCTCCTCATCCTATCAAATTAAATTCTTTTCCCTTAAGTTTTCTCTTGACTGCAATTAACCTATTCTTAGACTTGAGAATTTCGCAGTTCTTAGAAATTGAGTTTTCCTATTGTGCCCCTAATCAATCACCACTAATTGGAGTTAGCCTATGCTAAAATTTGGGTGAGGGGGTTGAGAGATCTTCCAACCTCAAGTTTCTTCTCCTTATTGCACTTGTATGCCCAAGATGCACGTTCCCAAACTTGCACACACTAGCACCTTGCTTGGTCTCTCCAAGAGCTCTCAATGATCATGTAAAAGTTCCAAGTTTTAGCTCAAGATTTTAACTTCAATTGATAGAAAATTTGATTCAAACATTTTTAAAGACCCTCTTTTCCCACTTTCTATTAAAAAAAATTCTCTAGATCTCCCTTGGTTTTTGTAATCCCATTGAGGGTCAACTTCAAAAAAATGGATTTCATATGAAAAAGTTATATCTATTCAGGGTTTTGGGAGTAAAAGAAGGATATTGATGTATTATTTTATGGCCTCCCTAATCGTGTAGGTGAAAGAGTTTGTCAATATACCCAAAATTAGCGTCAAATCTCAAAAAAGTTCAACCTTAATTTTTGCCTAAATTGGATGTCAATCATGATAGACCATGTCTGTCATAATAGACGGGTGTCTGTCGTGATAGATGGTCTCTATCATGCTGGCTATCTATCGTGATAGATGGGTGTCTATCACGATAGATGGTGCTTGTCGTGATAGATGGGTGTCTATCACGATAGACGGTATCTATCTAGATAGACATTCGCTGTTTGGATAGACGGTGTCTGTCTGGATAGATGGTGTTTGTCTGGATAGACAGCGTTTGACTGGATAGATGATGTCTGTTTGCATAGATGGTGTCTATCATCTGTCATGGTTTTGGTCTATCATGATAGACGGGTGTGTGTCTATCATCTTTTGGGGCTCCTGTCTATTGCGATAGACGATGTTTGTCGCAATAGATGGTGTGTGTCGTGATAGATGGTGTCTATCATCTATCGTGATTTTGGTCTATCATGATAGATGGGTGTCTATGGTCTATCATGGAGTCCTCTCTGTCACGATAGATGGGTGCCTCTCAAGATAAACAGTTTCTATCATGATAGATGGGTATGTATCATGATAGATGGTGTTTACCATGGTTTTGGGCTATCAAAATAGACAAAAAAATGCAAATTTTTGTGATGTTTCTAGTGATTTCGAATGCTCTAGTGGTGCGGTTTATCATGAAATGCATGAAAAGAGGAAATGAAAACTTTCTTTGTTTGTTATGATAGATAGAGGTCATTGTCTCAAGACTTGTGCAGAGGTCTATCGTACCTATGCAAGCTGCTGGAGATGATGGGATAGTTGAAACTTGTAAGAAATGCTAAAAAGCACATTAAAAAAAATGGACAATAGATCTATCTTGCTCTCTCTCACAAATGAAATGAGGGAAATGAGGCGGGGAAGGGAACATGACCAAAATGTTGAAAATTCAGAGAAGATGGAGATGGAGGTGGGAGATGGTGAGGATGATGATGGTGATGATGACGATGAAGAAAATAAGAACAATTAATGAAAAGTGAGGATAATACCTATGACTCCAATGTCACAACTCTACATCTTACCATCACACTCTCATCCTCAAAGCTCTCTCCTCAGCAATGGTGCCAAATTTGGTGTCGCTCTAGCACAATGGTAGTACCAACATGAGGAGATCCATGAGAAGCATGCCACCATGCACACACATGCACACAAGGCAAGAACAATGGAGTGCTTTTAATTATCAAAGAACTCTTTTAAAAAGCCTTATTCTCGAACAAGCCAACCTAAAAAATGAGCTCTCTAGCTCTTTTTATAGTTTTTTGACTAGCTTTGGCTCTGTCTAGACCTAGTATCTGGCCTAGTGAAAAATTAGGTTCCAGGGTTTATTCAAGGGCTCAAACAGGGTCTAAAAATTATGAAAATTGACACATAGGCACTTGTAATACTCCTCAAGCTCAAGGATCCCTTGGCTTGTACAAAATGAAGTTGGAACTATCAAAAATAATATTTATAATGTTGGTGTAGTGATGAAAATCACTTTTGGTTGAAGATAATTCATGAAAAAAAATGATTAGGCCTATTCTTTGCCACATATTGTTTCCATCTCCTTGCTCCTTGTAACTCCTTTTTTTGGTCGTCTTGTCTCTTGACACTTGTAACATAAATTAAAGCAACAAACACTACTCCTAATGTGGCTTGTAGAGTCCAAATTCATAGGTATGATCCTCTTGATTGATTCCTACCCATATAACAACTATATTTGGGAATGAGGCTTTGACCGGGTCAAGTGGTAACTATATGAGAGAGTCCTATGAAGCTGTTGGAGATGGAGACTCATAGAAGTGATTTTGGAAAGCCAAATAGAGACTCGCCAAAGTAGTTTTAGAAATCCAAAGAGAGAATTACCGAAGCAATTTAAGAAAGCCAAAGAGAGAGAATATGGTTGGGATTGTGAAGGACTAAAGAAAGAAGCATGATGGATGTAATAAAGCAATCTAATAGGCTAGGATGAGCCTAAAAAATCCAAAATTATTCCTCAATTTAGCCATTTTTATGTATAAAACTCACCTTTAGAAATATTTCTCAAAACCATTTCTTGAATATGTTAGCTTTGTGCAAGCTAAGGAGTCCTCGAGTTTCATGAAAGATTTGAAAATCCTTGAGAGTTTTAAATTTTTTTTTTAAAACTCAAATCTGACCTCAGACAAGGGTTTGGGACTTATTCTTAACTAGGATAGAAACTAAAGTATGAATACGATCATGCTTTAAAACTCATCTATAAAAGTGACTTTAAACCCTCTTTGGTGGGGCTCTTGTTCTTGTTCACTTCTCTCTTCTAATCAAATGTGAGCTTCTTGGGAACTCTTGTGCCTTATTCACGAGTGAGGCTTTCTCACATGTGTGTGCACAATGGTGTGCATGTGTGAGATGTCTCGTGTGTGTATGTGAATCCTAGTTTGGTGAAGTTCTTCATATCTTGAATCATCTCTCGGATTGACATTTTATGGGTGGGGATACACTGCTTAACATCAATAAGTATGGGTGCCATGCATGTGGTTCTACATCGAGCACTTTGGTGTCATTGCCAAGGATGCATCTTGTTGTTCATCATTCTTAGAAGATGGCATCTTGAAATATATGAGCTCTAAGATCTTATTTTCTTGTTTCAGAGCTCACCCCCATCATTTTCAAACCATTTCCATTAGATTTAGGTGAGCATCTAGTAAATATTGCACTTTAAGGTTTATGATTTTTTAGTTCCTGTGTGAGTTTTCCATTAAACTTGCACATCTTCATCTTATTCCTTGTTCTCATATCTTCTTTCTCACATTTTTCACTTTATTATCCATTTCTCTTCTCTGGGAAAGTTTGTGGTGGTAGCATATGCGAGGATATGCATTTAAGAAGTGGAAAATGGAGTTGAAAAAAGGCCATAGTGTTCATTCTCATAGAGAAATTGTGAGTGTCATAGGAGGTTTTTAGTAACTTTGAAGTGTGTACTAGGCCCTTAAGCTTAGATCCATATGTTGAGGAAGGTGGATTTAAGAAAACCAAGAATGTCATTGAGTTTTTCAACCCATGATTGCTTTGAGGAAGGTGATGTGCATACCAATCACCCATGGAAAAATACTCAAAATTGCAATATAAGTTTATGGTCAAGTCATAAGATATCCTTGTGAAACATTTGGCACAAAAAGGCCAAGGAAATCACAAGATAATATCCACAATTGCCTCGGGTTGGTTGGAAAATCTAACCTGGGAAAAGTGGTCAAAAGTGAACACAATCGCCATAAGCTCATTGAAAGAATTTTGGCACTCTTATTCCACTTAAAATTAGTTGAAAGTTGTATAGAGGCTTTGTGATTATAGTGTACATGTGAATAAAATGTCTATAGTATCCATAATGTCTCATAAAAGCTTGTACTTCCTTGACATTCTTTGGCCTAGGTAGTTGTGCTATGGGCCTAACCTTTTCTTCATTGGTTGAGATCCCATTCTTTGAAACTATATGTCCTAAAATCTTGTCATACCTCATCATGAAAACATATTTTCTTGGTTCAAGTAGACTTGATATTCTTGACATTTGTCAAAGATTTCTTTAAGCTCTAGGATGTGTGTCTATCTTATGTTGGAATGAGCACACAAATCATAAACATATACCTCTAAGTGCTTCCACAAGAATTTCTTAAACACATGACACATCAGCCTTTGAATTGTGGCAGAAGCATTGGTGAAACCTAATGGCATCACTCAAAATGAAAAGATACCTAGCAAAACCTATCTTATGTTGGTCTAAAGGGTGATGGATGCTTGATTGTAACTTGAGAATCCATCAAAGAAGCTATATACTTCCTTGCTTGCTACAGGTGCTAATAGGTGTTCAGTGATAGGAAGCAGATAGTTGTGTCATATGGTGGCTGTATTAACGTTTTTCAAGTTAATTCATACATGTAGCTTCTCATTCTTTTTGGGCACCACCACAATGGGGATACCCGTTTGGTATTCTCAATTTTGTAGATAAATCCTACTTCTATCAGGTGATCAATTTCCTCTTTGATTTTGGCTGCATAATTATCATTATATGTGTAACTTTTCTACTTAGTAGGCTTGGCTTCTAATGACATTGTGATTCTATGAGAATATATATCTAGGTCCATTCCTTTCAAATACCTATAACTCCAAGCAAATATGTCTCTATAATCTCTTAACATATTTATCAAATCTGTTCTTATTCTTCACTTAAGTCATGTTGGTGTATTTTTCCAAGCCTAGTGCTTGATTAAAATCATTTGTGTAATGACCTTTTATGAACTCTCAATGAGAGAAGCCATAAAACCATTCTCTTGTAAAAGTAGAAACTTAGAATCTTCAAATGTAAAAGGGAAGAAGGAATCATGTGACCTTGGTAGGTGTAAATCATGAAATCCAAGTAGGAAGAATCAATTAGATGTGATTTCCTAGAATGTAGTAACTTTTAGGTGGAATCCCCTCCAAATCTGAATTCAGAAACTTCTATAAAAGCTCATGAAAAGAGTCATGGGATAGAGTAGTCCTTAGAGGAGATTAGAATTGAGAGTTGGATCATCATTGAAGCACATGTTGTACTCCTCCTTTCCATGCTTCATTCCCATCAATTTCATGTACTATATGTGCAATACAGATTGATTTCTTTGATCATACTTGGAGTTCTCTACAACTGTTGTCTCAAGTTTACTCTATGTTTTTTAGTTAACTTTGATTAGTGATTTCTCTCGATGTACTTACTCTTTTGAAGTGATTTAAATTTCTATAGGTAAATTGATACGTCTATTTGCTTCATCTCAATTTTCATTCCATTTGAATCTTTACTCTGTGAGCTACATCAATTTTAAGTGACCTATGTATGTAGGAAGTTTACTCCTAAAAAGTCGGGGTGACATCCCAATGCTCCTAAATTGATTTCTCTCAGTATAGTCCATCACAATTCATCAAATTTGTTGCTGTAGATTCATTATATATTCAATTGAATGTGTGCAAATTTTCTCTAGTTGATTGTTAGCATACTGTGAGCTCTAAGTAAAATACCTGAGTGCTCTTCATCCCAAAATAGCAAGTTTTTAATCATCTATTTTATGTTGAGTTATCTGTTTTGATGAATCAATTGGAGAATGATCTTCCAAAGTACTAAGGAAGTTTTATTGCATCATTAGCAAGCTCAAAGTGTCTACTAAGTAATTCTTGGAGTGAAACTTGGCAGGTGTAGAGTAGGTTATTGTAGCACCAGCATCATCTTTGGAGTATATCACCATTTCTTCTCACAAGTCATGCCATATGTACATACATCTATCTTTGCCATCTTCTATGGTCACTACAACTTTTTTGGTTTTTTCTTTGTTTTCATAGGCTTCTCCGACTAATTCTTCTCTTTTGGGCATTCTTTTCATGATCTTTCTATCTTATATATCATACTTCTTGAAGTTTTCAGGCACTTCAAACAAGGATTCTTCTTCTTCTAGGGTACTTGCTTTCCTCTTCCCTTTCTTTTTCTCTCTCTTGTGATCTTCTATCATAATCAGTTTCTTCTCTAGTTGTCTTCTTTCAACTTCTAGATTCCTAGCCTCAATAATATAAAGATATTCTTCTTCTAAGGCACAGAAATAGTTCCATGATGATGGATTCCTCATCCTCATCACTAAATTTCATGAGCGTAGACATGCTAGGCTCACATTCTTCTATAAATAGGTTAAGAATAGTTGGATCTATTATGGAAATGGAGATGTCATAACCATCTTTTTCACAATGGGGTGTCCATTGCTCTTCATTCATAGCTATGTTTATTGTGGCCAAGATTTTTGCCCAACCATGGGGTTCAAACTCTTCATCAAGGAATGCCATAGATGCATCGATTGGGTCTTGAATAAGTCTAGGGTTCATGTTAGTACCTACACTTCTAGAGGTTAACTTTTCCTCTTCCTCTGTTGCAAATTTACACATTGATAGGTGAGTATACTTGTGCATGCAAGAAGATTCAAATCCTATGGAAAGCACCAACTCTGTGTCATCCAATGTTCTATGGATTGGGTTCCATTGCAAGAGAGGTACATCTCTATGGGAATGTTCTTTGAGATTGACCTTAAAGGTCATACCTAGGTGCTATAAGTAGAAGGAATTGGTTCTCTCTAGTCTTGCACTATCTACAATTGTCTCATGAAGCGTCTACATAAAATCATCTCATAGACATGATCTTTTACCGAAATCACATATGGAAAAAGTGTGTTCAAACTCCACACAAGTAGTGAGAGTTATCCCTTCTAACAACCCTTACGATTTCTCAATATTTTTTTCTACCATTTTTATTTTCATTCTAATAGATCTAAGAGATATCTTGCCTCATCGCTTCCATAGGGAAGTAGTAGAAATAGAAACTCTTGCTCCTGATCCTAGAATAGATTTTGTTAGCCTTGATAAGTGATAGGAAGATTGGTGTTTCCTTCTTTTCCTTCACTCATGTCTCCTATCTTATCCAAGGGTATGTAGCTCAAGCGTAAGCACCACCTCCGTTACTTGTCAATCCACGGAGACGTGAGGACCGGTATGAAGACCATGAGTGAGTGAAGGCACAAGTGCATGAGTGAAAGAACACAAGCATGCACACACATACACACACGCGTGCAAGGTAAGAGCAAAGAGCGGAACAATGGAAGGACTTCCATTGCAAAAGAACTCTCTTACAAAAGCTCAAATCTACAACAAGCTAACTCTCTAACAAGCTAACCCCAAAAATGAGCTCTCTAGCTCTTTTTATAGTTTTTTGACTAGTTTTGGCCCTGTCCAAACCTAGTGTCCAGCCTAGTTAAAAGCTAGGTTCCAGGGCTTATTTGAGGGCTCAAATGGAGTCTAAAAATGATGAAAATTGCTAGGATGATACTTCTAATACTCCTCAAGCTCAAGGAATCCTTGGCTTGAAAAAAATGGAGTTACAAAAAGGTGAAATGATATTTACAACGGTTTGAGTGATCAAAGTCACTATTTTTGTAGGGGGGTTCTTCTGAACATTTAAGATACACTTCTTCGAGCTCCCTACTTGCTCTTAAGGTTGATCGATAGTCTGCTCGTCATGTTGCACTCCCATCATAGTGATTGACCAATGGTGCATCTTCCGTGGTCAATGAATGTCCTTGTTGATGATTCACGGATGAGAGATTCTTCGAGCGCCTAGTCCTATCCTCTCTTTTCAAAGAAATATTTGCCAAATACTTAGATTGAATTTCTTTATATTCCTTGACAAATAGTATTGGGTAACTACACCAAGCTTAGTTTCACATATTCTCTTTAGCCCACCATAAGCAGTAGACTTCTCACCTAGTATACATATAAGGATTTCTAGGGTATCAGAACTACCCCTTGCAGATATCTCCTTGGATGCTCTCATACATACATTAGTTAGGCATCGCTCAAGTTGCGGACCTTCAAGCTCTTCCCTCCTACCATGGTAAGGGGAAACAATAGTTGTGGATGCCATGTTCATGCCAAGTTCTAGACATCTAACAGATAAGGCAACAATAATATCATCTGCTATCCGAGACACACTTCTCTCCAAACTGATAAATGCCCAATCATCAATGCTTCCACCTTCAACTAAGCATGAATCATTCATGTTCCATGAGCCAAACCTGGAAACAATCTCTCTCTCTCTCTCTCTCTTCTTTTTTTGACAATGTCACAAAACAAGAAGAAAGAGGTTAATATCAATCAAAATAGTTGACATATGTCAATGTGCACTCATGTCTGGGACTCTCAGTTGTGTCTATGCACGATCGTGTAAGGTGGCCCTATATTAATGCATACTTTGGAAATGCATGACTTGAATGGTGCAAAAGAGAGGGTTGTGCAAGGAGCACATGGTTGTTGCTCGTCAAGGCTTCTGATGTTACTTGGGGGCATTGATGCAAGCTATACTTAGAGATGTCCCTTAAACTGCGAGATGACAATAAGGCCAATTGAGGAATTTCGGGAATTATTCATGTCCCATTGATAATACTTACATGCTAACTTCTTAGTTTTGAGTCAAGCCTTGATACTTCACTTATAATATGTTAAAGGTTACTCTTCGTCGTTTACTATTAACGTAACTATTAATTGTCTACCGCGGACGTTAATTACTAATTCCACACAACAACCCTTCGGAGACTCCAGAATCTGGTTCCACACCTGCGTACCAGATATTTCCGAGTCTCTCCCTTTTTCTCTGTATTCAATCTTACCGCAGAAAATAAACTGACTCGAGCCATGTGGGTCCTTGGGAGTGGTAGGGGTCTGTTAGACAGAGGCCCTGTACTATTTTCCCAACTTCTCACTCAACCGTAGTTGTGGCTTTTCCGTCTTAGCTCAGTTTTACTCCTGAACAACTTCAATTAGACCAATCGTACTAGACTCAAAGCTCTCAGACTGTTCTACCATAGTAGTTGAGTAGTAGTCCGAGATTGCAGTCCAACACTTTTAGTAACTTAACACACAATTCTTCTTATCAGTTTACAGACTTACCGGGTGTCTACCTTTCACTTCGTAATATCGTAAGACGCATCGCAACTGTGTTACCATTCTACGCGTACTCAGATATTACCGGCATTACCTTGAACACAGACTACGATACCAACTCAGTCACTTACAGAGAATCATACCAACTCATGTCCATCCTTCACACTTACTTATCCCACCACAGGAATAGCAAATAGACAACACTCTAACACCTTACGCATAATCAAGACACCTCAACTCGTTACCGAACAGAATCTCACAATCGTAGTACCGACTCGTAACACCACAGTGTATCACACATACGCAGTCAAATGATTACACAGAGAAGGCGCACAGAACAGGACAGAACCAAGACACGCTACTCGTTTACACACAGTAGAAGAAGTATCCCCAAAAACGGGAACTCTCACAATATACTCGCAACTTCCCAAAAAACGGGGACTCTCTCTGATACCCTCTCGTCCCTTTTCATTGCTTTAAATAGAGTTTTGTTACAAGGCTTTATGCGAATCTTTCTTTACCGCGTACTTTCAGAAGGGTTCTTTCTACATTAAAAACCTCTGTCTAAGTACAATTGTCCTTTGTTCGGCGGCCGTCTAACACTGGCACGCACGGTGGACTCGAACCCGCAAGTGCAGTACTGTAGGTGATATCCTTTTGCCTGGGGCTATGCATCAGAAAGATGCAGGCTAATCGCTCATAATGTCCATATTCTGTTGATGATTCAGTAAATATTTTCCAATCCCGAATGTGTCACTGTATGTGATAGGTTGTCTCTTTCTCCAGAATTTCCTCAAACTCGTATAGCTGGTCTAGTTGCCTCAAAGACTCATACTTTACATACTCGCAGCTCTTCCTTTAAATAGCTTTTTTGAACATCTAAGCCCTGCTGAAAAACATATAATAAGAATCTACTCTTGATTTCGTTGTTACCTGGGCCCACCTTCTTGATCTTGTGCTTTAAGCGCTTCGTGTATGGAATCAAAGTACCCTCTGTGCTGTTGAATCCATGTCTTCTGCAGAAGTGATGTAACCATACAGTATCCTATCACCACCTGGCTGAGATATCCGTTTATAGTGTCTGTTAGTCCATGCCAGGAATTAACTCCCCAATCCTTTTTGATCGCACTTGTCCTAGTGGCGGAACAAGTCCACTGTTTCCAGGGTAACTTAGCAAACTGTCGGAGTCCGGTCCTCTGGTGATGTTTGTTGAGGTTCTTGCGTTATCTTCGTCATTGACATCCTCACTCACATTCTCTGCTTTGACATTCTCCATCAAATCCTCGTCACTATCCTGTTCGTTTCGCCTTTCGTCTTCCGAATCGCTAGAAATGATCACTTCTCCCGAGTCGCGGGAAATGCATACATACATACATACAAGCATGCATACATACATACATACATACATACATACATACATACATACATACATACATACATACATACATACATACATACATACAAGCATGCATACATACATACATACATACATACATACATACATACATACATACATACATACATACATACATACATACATACATACATACATACATACATACAAGCATGCATACATACATACATACATACATACATACATACATACATACATACATACATACATACATACATACATACATACATACATACATACATACAAGCATGCATACATACATACATACATACATACATACATACATACATACATGAATGCATGCATGTCTTCCCCGAAGTCGTATTCGCACTTCGTCACTCCCCGTCTTGCTTTTGTCTGCATCAGCACCATCCTTGACGCTACCTTGCTTCATCACCCTTTTCGGCCACCATGAAGAGCGTTGTCTTTCAGTCCTGTTCCCCACTAAGTCACACAGCGCAAGCCTAGTGGCTTGCCAGCTCGATCGAAGCCACTGTAATGTAGTATCGGTTGTAGTCACAACACGGTTCGGTGTAAGTGTGCTGTTTTGTTTTGGACTCCAAGTTGTCCTCTCCAATCATGAAGTAACAAAGAATCAACAAATCATCTTTATTTTGTCAATCCTAGGAATATCCATAAGACCACAGCCCCTTCAAGATAATAGATTCAAGGAAATAAGAGATTGATGGCTGGATTGCTGAGAGAAATTGAAGATGAAGAGAAAATCTTGAATTTACCATAACTAAGGCAAATCTCCATCATTTTCTATGTTCTTTATGTCAAAACCATGCCATTTCATTAGCAGAATACAAATATAAACTCAAAATTGAAAAATATCACCTGTGTCACAAAGACGAGACAATCGCGATTCTGTACCAACAGACGATTTTCACAATTTTGGAACTTCCTTCAGTCCTTTCCACTCATTTACAGCAATAGGTCTCTCTCTTCGTACAACTTACTCAGTAATACACAAATGTGACTCACAAATCTCCATGATTAAGCAAGAGACAAGCTCACACATCAAAGGAAATACACTCAACAGGAGAAAACACGATTTTGCAGAAACTCTTTCTTCTCTATTGATAGCTTGAGCAAATGACTAACCAACCTCTCCAAAATAGAGAAAATTGACTTATATACATTTTCAAGTGTCCCTTTTCACACTTGAAATTAGGTCTTTTTCTCTAATTTTCTAAAGAAATGCTATCTAAGAGTTTCTAAAAATTCTACAAAAATTACATGAGATCCTCAACCACATAAGGAAGACTCTTCCTTATTTTTACAATCATTGCATAAATATTTTACAAGTTTTTTGACTTTTTACTAATTTTTTACATCAAAAATGCTCTTCCAAAAATACACCTTCCAACATCCTTCCCCTCCTAAGCTTTTCGGCTCCTGACGAAAGATTTTCTGATCCTCTATGTTGGTCACTTTGCTTCATTTCTTCTTTCTTTGATATACCTGTGACAGTAAATCATGGCTTTTCCTTTCTGTTATATTCAAATTATTGACCATTTCAAATAAAGCTTCCCTCCATTGTACTGCAGCTTCAGGCTTATCTATGACATCCTTCTTCAAGTATTCTGTGTAAGCAACTTCATAGGCAATAAGTCTTGCTTTTGTAACAACAGATAAGTTTCCAAAAATTTCTGACTCCCTTTCAAAGAATCCATAATCAAAAGCATCTTCAAATATTTACAAAAAATGACTGCCCAAAAATATTATTCTACTGTAGTAGGCCATCAAACAAATCCTGTCTGGTGTCTCACTCAAATCAAACAAAAGAGCATCTGTTGGCGAATTAAAACCTATGTAGTTCAGAATTCTGACGTCTGTATCAGTGTAGGTCTCTATACAGGCTAGAATCAATCTCATTATTCTAACAAGTAATATACAAGCTGGATCATTAACATCTTTATATGTTGTTAAAACTGACTCAGCAGTATTCACCATGTAACTTTTTGTAGGCCAAGTTCCTGCCTTTGGACCTGCTATTTTTGGAAAGTTCAGCCATTTTGCTGGAATCTGCCCTGTATTTCTCCTTTCCCAAAAAACAGTCCATTCTCTTCTTCTGGCAACTGGACAATAAGCTGGGTTGATCTTTAAATTCAAAGGTGCCTCTTTCCAGATTTTCCTACATTCCTTATTGGCATCCAACCACTTATTTCTCCATTTAGGATTTGCTCTTTCAAATAACTCCTTCGTGACATTAATATCTTCTTCATACTCAAGGTATTTGTTTGGAGATAGCCCTACTCTGGCCAATTGATAATTCTTTATACTCTCCAAAATCATACAGAAAGGTATTCCCAATCCATCTGCAGCCCAATGATGCTGATCTGGATTAATGCCTTTATTCAGAGCAAAGGTAACTATTTGATCTTCATACTCATCATGCATTTTTCTGATAAATTCCATTCTTGACTCTCTATTGGTCAATAATTTCTGGACAAAATCTCCAGAGTACTTTTCCTCTGTTTCTTTGGCTGCTGGTTCCTTGTTCTCTTGTTCCCTGTCAAAATCCCCTGTTTCATATTCCCTTTTATCTGTATCTTCTGCCTGTACTTGATCTTGAATTTCTTCTGGAACTTTTGATTTCTCCAACTGTTTCTGTAATTCTTCTATAGTCATCATTGAACTTTTGTTCTGAGCTGCCCATAACTCCTTTTCCTTCCTCCACTCATTTCTTTCTTTCTCCATCTTTGCTTGCCATTCACTTCTTTCCTTCTCTACCTCCATATGTAATTGATGATACCCTCTCATTGATGTGGCAGCATGAGTGTTTGCCTGTTTCTCCATTTCTTTGGCCTCTTTTAATTCTATTTGAAGTCTTTGA
Organism: Ceratopteris richardii; assembly: GCA_020310875.1. Lineage (NCBI taxonomy): Eukaryota > Viridiplantae > Streptophyta > Polypodiopsida > Polypodiales > Pteridaceae > Ceratopteris > Ceratopteris richardii. Next base: position 137,326,721 of record CM035407.1, read on the forward strand.
ATTTCTTTATGCAGCTCTTCCTTTTCTTCCTCTGTTAATTGAACAGGTTTACCTCCACCTTGTAGTTGACCTTCTTCTAACAACACTTTATTAATCTCTTCATGTGCTCTAGTCAGAATTTGATAAGATGTTTGTAAAGTTCTGTATCTTCCTCCTATGGCTTTTAGTTCCATTTCCATTTTGGCATTCTGCTCTGATAACTTTACACTCTTTTCTTCCAAATATTGGATCCTGTTCTGCTTCTGAACCTCAGCTTCTTCCAAAGCAATGATTCTATTGATATATTCTTCATTCCTTTCCTTCATCAACCTTAATTGCTCTGTCATCTGCTCTTTTTCTTTCTTGTGTTCTTTGATAATTAAACTTCCTTTTTCAAATTCTGATTCAGCCACCATTCCTGATATGATCATATTTCTGCTAGATGGTCTGAACTGTTCAATGTTACTCATAATCATTTGACAAGCTGATCTTATATTTTTGGGTATTCTTTCCAACCCTACTTCTATTTCTGTCTGTCTAACTTCAATTTGCTTATCTTCTTTATCCACATCATCTTCTTCTGCTGCTGTTTCATCTTCTATGTCCTGCATGTCTTGTTCTTCATAACTGTGATCATCGTTCTTTGTATCCTGATTGGTATCATCCTCTTCATAAACTAGTGCTCTGTCATCTGCACTCTTCTGCTCTGAAAAATCTGAAACCCTCTTCTTTTCTAATGACTTCTTTTCTTCCAATACTTGTTGCTTCTCTGTAAAGAGCTGGTCTCCCTTAATTAGTATCTCCTTCTCTTGTGTTAGGGTTTCTTGATTTCTGTTTGAGTCCTTTCCAACAAGAGTTTGTTGAACTTTCCTGAATTGCTCTTCCTGTTCCTGCTTTTCCTGAACTTCAACTGATTCAATTTCTTTTGTACAAGCAACCTGGTCATTACTTTTCTCATTTATGTATTCCTGATCTTGCTCCTCAATGTCCATAACATCTGCTTCCACCTCTTGTTCTTGATCATTTTTAGATGTAAATTCCTCACTGCTGGTTATATCCTGCAGCACATCCTTTATACTTTGAACAATTCCTTCCTCTATTACTTGTCCCAAAACCTCTTGAGCATTCTTTTCTGGTTCTAACTTCTTGCTTTCCTGTTCTTCGGCTGCATCCTTCTGCTGATTATTTGAACTGCCGAATACCTTCTTTGCTAGTTCCTCCAAACTTGCAGTCAACCTTGCATTTAATTGGAATTGTGTCTGTGAAGGGTTGGTCGATATTGAATTTTCATCAACATTCATTATTCCAGAGCTATCTTCATCTCTCTTCTGGTTTTCCTCTTCTGTCATTCTTGCCTTTCCTTTTAACAGCCTTCTTTTTTCTTCAGCACTCATCTGTGGAACTATTTCCTCCTGTGTCTGCTTCTCTTGAGATTTCTTACTTGAATCCTCAGGTGTCTTCACTTTTTCCACAGCCTGTACAGCTACATTGGGAGTGTTGGGTATTGACAAATTTAAACTTTTTAACAAAAAACTCTCAATGTCGCTATCTGAATCAGATGAGAATCGTGAAGATCCTCCTACTTCTTGTTCTGTAGGCTTTGATACTTCCATCACTGAGGTTAGCTTTTGTGTTTCTTTTGTAATTACTTGTTTCATTTCTTTCATCACAGGTTCATCTTCCATTTTTCCTTTCCCTTTCTTTATCATCTTCTTCTTTTGAACAGGTTTCCTTGGCATCTTCTTTTTCACTATCACAGTAGTCCTGGCCTCTGGAGGTCCTTGCAACTCCTTGAAGTATGCTAGCAATTCTACCTCCTTCTTCACAAATATCTCTTCAGTTTCGGCTGCCATCATTTCTTCATGCAATGCTTCATAGTGCTCCACCTCTTCTTGGATCCAATCGGTAGCTTTGCATGAAAAATCTTCCAACATTTTTTGATATTGTGCCTCATATATGGCTCTTTTGCTGTTTCCTTGAGTGAGATAAGTATAAAGCTGTTCTTTACTTGTCTGCGGAGGATGAGGTTCACTGGAGGATTGTACCTTTTTCTGTGCTGCCACCTGTTCCTCTCTTGTTTCTTCTGCCTGTTCTAATTCTACTTTTCTGGGGTCCAACTTTCTTTTCTTTACTGGAATCACTTCCTCAGATATTACTTTTCTCTTCATTCCTGTTCCCCTCATGCGAGTTTGTCCTTCTGATTCTCTTCCAAGTGCTTTTCTTGGGGAACTTTTGATTCCTGACATCAAATTTCTGAAGTACTGTGCTTCAGGAGCTAACTTTAACTGTTCTTCCATTCCTAGAATATGATAAATGATTCTTGTCAAATACTGGGCTCCATTCATGAATTTCTTCTGCTCCCAGTGTTTTGCTGCCTCCTTCAGCTGTTCATGGATGTATGGTGAGACATCCATCACCCCAAATGGCTTGGTCCTATCTTTGTTATTGAACATCAATAGAGTTACTGACTTATGAGGCATGGTGTACCTTGGTAATTTTGGAAAACAAAAGAACTGCAAAAACATTCTTATAGCATATTCTTCATTTTCTCTTCCCTTGAAGTCAGTGAACTTTACATATCCAGTGTAAGTCTCCTTATTCTTCTTGACAAAACTTTGGTCCAGTTTGGTGCCCATTGGATAGAACTGTAAGGCGGCTCTGATATGTTCTGCTTTGATAACTATCCCTGCCTCCTGATTGTCCTTGTTCTTCACTTTGCATCTGAAGTAGGCATCATTACCTTTTCCCACTTCCTCCAAACTACCCATCACTTGTGCTACTCTTTCAAAGTCAATAAAGAAAATAGGTTCTTCTAAGAGCTTGTGCAATCCCACAGCTTTCCATCTCTTGAGGTTGACAGAAGTTTTCTGAAACTTGTAAAATTCCTGGCACAGCATAGTGTACTTATATCCTCCCACTGTTACTGTGAAGATATGCTGTCCTATTACTCCCAGAATTTCTTTAAGTTCTTTTGCTATTTTTTCAGCTTCTGGGATTTCTTGGTCTTCATCTGATTCTAAGTCCACTTGTTCTTCAGCTGCATCACTATCCAAAAACCAGTGTCCTCTGGACAAAGTCACTGAATCAGCTTTGAAGTCATGGATTGTCAACTCCTTTGCATTCACCATCCTGTATATTTATATATAACAGAAAAGAAAATACTCCACCCACATGAGTCACAAGATTTCATAAGAAAATACTATATTATTCTGGAATGTTACTGACATATATAAAAAATAAGAAAGACAAGTTCTAAGCAATTTTTGCTTTTTTCCAAGAGACTCAATTTTAAGTGAGCAACACAGGTGTAGCAAGACATCTAATGTGCTCTCTCCAATTGTCACTTCCTTGCTCAAAAAACAATTCCTGAATAGAAAGATGATACTAAAAAAGATAATTAATGAAGAAACTTGAAAAAGTAGTGGTAAAAAAATGATCACAAAAAATTAAACAACAATAAGACAAAACAACTTTTTTCCATAATAAGTTACTCTTTCCCTCCCTATATCTTGCTTTGTGTTTTTTTAATTTTAGAAAGAAAATCAAGAAAATAAAATATATTTTTCCAGGTTTTTTTTTTTTTTTTTTTTTTTCTGTCTTCCTTCCTTCCCCTCCTAATTTTCTTCTAAGGGGAAAGAAGGAAATATTTTTTTGTCATTTTCAAAATTCCAAAAATAGGTCCACTGTGGATTATCCCTCTTTCATTGACCCAATTCTGATTTTTTCACCCAGTAATGTTTTACTCCATTTGTCCTTCTGTTATGGAAATATCCATGCTCTGTGGATGAACATTTTGTGACATTTTTTGGCTTCCATATCCATTTTGTTCTAATTTCCTGTTTTGGTGAGCCATAACTGTGCATGACCTGTTTCCATATTCCTTTTGTTCTGTTTTGTTGATATTGCAACTTTGGCAATAATAGTCTTCTTTGTTTTGTCTCCTCATCCACCTTTACCTCTTCAGTCTTTTGCTGGTCTTGAGTGTATGAAGCTTGATCACTTTGTATTGTCAAAATGTTCCTGTCCTCCATTGAGAACGTAAATCCTTCAAGATCTGGGTCATGAACATCCCTATGAACTACCTGCTCTTCATTACTCAGAAAGAACATTAAAAACTTTTTGTCCTTGATGGTCAAATTAAGCTTCATTTTTTCAAAATTTAAGATGACTTTACCTTGTTTGAGCCATGGTTGCCCTAAAATCAGCTTTTCAGCCATTAAATGGTCTGGCCACTCTTCACAATCTATCTCCATATATTCATTATTAAATTTAACTTTAATAGAAAGTGAAGATATGCTCTGAATTCTTTTCCCTCCCAGGGTTTTGATCAAAATTCTGCTTTCAGCTCTCTTAAGGTTAAACTTATTGATCAAGGCTGAGCTAATTAGATTCACTTGAGCTCCTGAATCTATCAAAACCCTTATGTTTTCATTCTGATAATTCATCATAATCAAAGGCAAACGTTCTTTTTGCTTTAGAGTGTTTTCACATAAGCACACTTGTTTCAATTTTCTAATTCTCTCTTTGGCTTCTAGTTGAGCCTCCTTTCTAATACTTTCTTCTTCTTTTTTCCTGTTTTGGGCCTTTTGCAATCTTCTCCATTCCTCAGTAGTCAATGGGCACTCATACCTCTTTACTCTACATCCACTTATGAAATTTGGCATGATTTCCCCATCAATATTGGCTAACTGAATAGCTCCACTCTTACTTATCTGATGTATGATATATGGCCCATGACCTTTTTTCTGAAACTTTTTCTGATGTTCCTTGATTGTGTAAGCTAAGACCAGGTCTCCTTCTTGTAGATCCTTGTCTTTTATGTGAACATCATGATAAGCTTTTTGTCTTTTCTTGTTTGTGTATATACTCATCACTGCTTGGAGTCTCGATGCTCCCAGTTTTTCCAAATCTATGACTCTCTCAGATAATTCATGTCCTGTCCAATTGTATTGGCTACCCACCTTCAATGTTGGAATAAGAAATTCCATGGGTAAAACAGCATTCTGGCCATACACCAAATTAAATGGTGTAGTCCCTAAAGCCGTTTTGTATGCCACTCTATAAGCCCAAAGAACATGATTAAGTTGAGAATCCCAGTCATTTCTGTTTGTGTTGACTAATTTGGACAATACATTGCAAAGTACTTTATTAGTACTTTCTGCTAACCCATTGGCTTGTGGGTGATATGGGGCTGACTTATTGTGACTAATCATGAAATAATTAGTCATGTTTTCTATGATCTGATTCAAAAAATGAGTCCCCCTATCGCTTACCAATTCAATTGGTAGTCCAAATCTAGTGATAATGTTTTCATATAGAAATCTAGCAGTGGTGTGAGCATCATTTCTTCTAGTAGCTTTGGCCTCAGCCCATTTTGTCAAATAATCTGTAGCTACTAGTATGTATTCTGCATGAGATTGTCTGGCTGGAGGATGTATGGGTCCAATAAAGTCCAATCCCCATTTACTAAAAGCTCTGGCTGAAATTAAAGGAATTAATGGCATGTTATCTCTTTTGTTTGGTTGACTTACCCTTTGACAGACATCACATCTTTTTACATAAGTTCTAGCATCGGGAAATAGGGTTGGCCACCAAAAGCCAGAATATAAGATGAGTTTGGCTGTTCTATCACTTGAGAAATGTCCTCCAGCTACTCCTGAGTGTGCCATTTCCAACATCTCTAAATACCTTTCTTCTGGAACACAAATTCTCAGATATCCATCCATTCCTCTCTTGTATAATTGCTCTCCTATGAGTTGATATTCCTCTGAGATCACTTGTAGATTTCTTGAATCAGCACCAGCTATTACTTGTTTCCCTTTCTCCTTTCTCTTCAACTTCTCAACAATGTTTTCACTCCATTCTGGGTTTTTCTGAAACCAATATAAAGTTATTAATTCTGATTTCTGCCATGTTTGACATTTTTGACAGTTATCAATATATCTCTCCACATCTTGAATCTTATTTGGCCAATGTACTCCCATCCTATTAAGGTTACTTAGAGTGACACTCGTAGAAGCATGAGTACATGGATTCCAGCAATGAGCTTTTCTTACATATTCATGTTGCTCCTCTTCTGGAGTACAATATTCCAGTATACCTGACTGATTGAGGTGATACAAATGTCCAGCTAACAACATGAAATTCCTGCTTTGTAACACCAGATGTGTGTTATTTGCTAATGACCTACAAGGTCCCATGGTTAGCAAGGGAATTAATGACATCGACCATTCAGGAACACTTTCCACCTTGAATAAGTATGTATCTGGCAAATCATCATCTATAGGTGAACTAGGTTCTTTTGACTGGATTCTTGATAAATGATCTGCTCTCAAGTGTGTTTTTCCTTGTCTAACCACCACCTCAAACTCAAATTCCATTAGTAAAAGAAACCATCTTACTATTCTTCCTGTATGACATGGTTTATTTACTAAATAGAGTAGAGCTTGGTGATCCACAAAGAATTTAAACTTGTTCGCCAATAGATAATGTCTGTATTTTTTGACAGCAAAGATCATTCCCAATCCTTCTCTCTCAGTAGTTGTGTAATTTTTTTCTGCAATGTTTAATTGTCTACTTGCATATGCTACTGGGAAATCTAATTTGCTTCCTTCTATAGGTTGTGCTAACACACATCCCAGAGCATAATTTGAAGCATCGACATGTACATGAAAGATTTTATCCCACTGAGGTGTTTTTAAAATTGGTGCTGTCACCAAACAAGTTTTTAATGTTTCAAATGCTTGGTCACATTCTTCAGTCCACTCAAACTTTGTGATGAGGGCATATAAGGGCTTGGCTATATCAGCAAATTTGTATACAAATTTTCTGTAGTACCCACAATGTCCCATAAAAGTTTGGAGTTCCTTCACATTTGTAGGTCTAGGAAGCTCTATTATGGCTTTTATTTTCTTCTCATCGGTAGAAATTCCATTTTTTGACACTATGTGACCCAACATTCTTCCTTGTCTGACATAGAATACACACTTTTCTGGGTTTAAGCATACTCTATATGTCCTGCACTTCCTGAATATTCTTTCCAAATCTTGTAAATGATCTTGTCTTTTTAAAGAAAAAGTGCATAAATCATCTACATAGATTTCCATCACATTTCTCAGGAATTCTTTGAAAATATGACACATCAACCTTTGAAAAGTTGCTGGGGCATTAGTCAATCCAAAGGGCATAACCCTAAAAGCATAAACCCCCCATTCTGTAGAAAAGGCAGTCTTATGTTGGTCCTCTAAAGCTATAGGTACTTGATTGTATCCTGAGAAGCCATCTAGAAAACTATAGACTTCCTTTCCTGCAACTCTCTCAAGAAGATGATCTGTTATTGGCAGTGGATAACTATCCCTTATAGTTGCTGCATTTACTTTCTTCAAGTTAATGCATACCCTAAGTTTCCCGTTCTTTTTTGGCACCACAACTATAGGTGATATCCATTCAGTGTACTCTATTTCATAAATGAAATTAGCAGCCAACAACTTGTCAATTTCTTCCTTTATTTTGGCAGAGTATTTGTCATTAAATGTATAATGTCTCTGTTTGCTTGGTTTTGCATCAGGTGTCATAGGGATCTTATGCTCACAAATTTTTGGATCAATTCCTTTCAAATCTTTATAACTGTAAGCAAATACATCCCTATAGTTCTTTGCTAGGTTCCTTAATGCTTCTTCTTCTTGTGATGTCATGTCATCAGCTATTACTATTTGTCTCTCTTCTCCTTCTTCCTGTGTAATTACAATTTTCTTTGTTTGTTCTTCATTATCATATGCTTCCCCTTTCTTCTTCTCTCTTTTTGGTTTCATTTTCAGAAGTAGTCTGTCTTCTACTTCATAAGTTTTAAAGTTTGCTGGTACATCAAAGTATTGATCTCTGTTTATCTCTTTCTCTTTCTTTTCTTTTTCCTGGTCTCTTTCTATTTCTTTGTGTTTATGTTCCTTGTATTTGCCTGAGATTTTGTCTTTGATTGCATCCTCAGCTTTTACTGTTTCCAAATATTGTGATTTTCCTTCTTTTAATATCATTTCTTGATTTTGATCCTCTTCTGTTTTTGATACTCCTATCATGTGTATGCCAATGTGGAAAATATCAAATCCTTCCTCATTTTGGAATTCCACTCCCACATATTCCTCACTGGCCAAATCCATGGTAGCTAAGATTTGATTCCATCCATAAGGCTCAAACTCTTCATCTTTGAATTGTTGAGGCACATAATTTTCATCTTGTATTTCTCTTTCTTCCACACAATCTTCTCTTCTTAACTTCCTTTTCCTATTTGTGATATTTCTTAATATGTTACACTTCCAAACTGCTGATTCACCTTCTTCCTGATCCTCCCTCTCTGATTCTTCACTTTCTTGTTGATTTTGATGTATTTTATACCATTCTCTAGGAGATATGTCACAATAGTGACCATTTCTTAAGTTCACTCTTGTTATTCTCCCCTGGTTCTGAAGATATAAACAATCATTACCCCAATCTTGTACAATTTGCATTTGTCTCATGAAGGGTCTTCCTAGGATAATTTCATAAGATGTGGATTGTGGAAATTCTACTATAGCAAAGGTATGCTCTATTTCTATGCCACATATGTCCACAATCACTTTTTCCCAAATTCCTAGGGGCTTTTCTATATGTCCATCTGCAAGTTGTAATCTCATTTTAGTGGGTAATAATTCCTTTCTTCCCCATTTCTCCCAGGTTTGTTTAGTCATTATAGCCACTCCTGATCCACTATCCAAAATGGCTTTTGCTGAATGTTTTTCATATTGTAATTTTAAGGTTGAATTCCCTTCTTCTCCTTCACAATATCCTCCTATTTTGTCAATAGGAATATACCATAGTTCCTCTAATTCTTGTGTTGGTGAATGAAGGTTTCCAGATATTGTTTCTTCTTTGTTCATCTTGTTTTGTAGGTGAGGATTTTGTTTCAACAAATTTTCCCATGTTGTATGACATGTAATACTACAATGTTCATCTAAGATCATTTGGAATGTTATTTGTGGATTTCCTTCTTTATCATCTTCCTTGGTTTTTGTTTTTTCATCCTGATCAAATGTTCTCCGAGAGCTGTCTTCTTCCCCTAATCTGAGTTGTGTTTTCTGGATAATTTGTTTGCATTTTAGCATCCTTTCATGCTCTAAATCCGGTATGGGATAAGCCATTGCATGATCTGCAGGGCTTGGTCCCTCTTGAATCCTTCCTTTATAGGCTTTGATTAGGGTGTCTAGACTCTGAGAATTTCCTAATTCAGACAGATTCTGGGTCTTTTGAGGAGAAGTATGGTTTGAATTTGTTTGTTCCTGTTTGTCTTCTTCCAGACTTTTGCCCACTTTCCTCTTCTTTTCCCATTTCCCTTTTTGTCTATTTTTCTTCCCTTTTGATGTGGAACCCTTACTTTGTTCTTTAATTGTTCCTTGTTGTTTGGCTTGTGCCCTTGTTATAACATTAAGTTCAATTTGATCATTGTCACTCAATTCCTCTTGTTCCATAATTTTGACTATTTTTAAAGGTATGTTATTAGGTGTGTTCTGTTGTTTTTGGGGATTTTTTGGACAGTCCTTGATCAGATGTTCTCTACCACAATCCTTACAGTATGCTCCCTCTATCCTGAATGTTGGAGGTTGTGGACAATCTCTAATGAAATGCTCTCCCCCACACCTATAACATGTTATCTTTGGTCCTCCTTTGAATTGAGGTTTTTGATTGGACATGTAGTTGTTGGTAATGTACATGAATGTTGCTGTGTCCATTTCAATTTTTCCATTTCCCAGATCTAGGGCTTTAAGCTCAGGTTCCCTTATTTCATAATCTTCCCATTCTTCCTGATGTCCCTCACTCCATTGATACTCTTCCTTATAAGGTGATCTGAATCTTGAATTTCCTTCGTCAATGGGTGCATATTTGACTGGTACCACATTGGTTGGAATGGGAGGTTGTTGTCCCAATACTGGTCTTGGTTGCTCAGTATAACCTGATTCCCTCTGAGCCATATAGTCTCTTTCCTTGATAGGTTGTTTGTTATAGAAGCATTCCTCCCTGGTATGGTTTGTCCATTTTCTCTCTAGTGTACAATACTTGAGTGTCTTCCTATCTTGTAAGTGTTGTGGTTTCTGATAAGGGCATTGTTGTGCCAGATGATGTATCCTAGAGTTTATCAGATTAGTTTTAATGCTTACCTCTAGGGCTTTAGCAATAGCCTGAGCCAACTCTTCTGCTGGAGGAATTTTGTCTTCATAAGATCTGGGTTGATCAAATGCTAACAAATCTTGACCTCTGTTGTCCTCCAAATCTATTGCTTCCTTAACACAGGCTGCTAAATCAGGACATCTCCTATAGTACACTAGGGTCCTTAATTGGGCACTTCTCAATCCCTCAATGAATAAGGATACTTGTTTTGCCATGGAAGGTACTTCTTCTCTTGGGCATCTATCAATGTACTGCTTAAACCTTTTGGCTGCTTCTCTAACATTTTCCTCCTTCTGTTGTTTGAAGCTGTGTATCAATGTGGCTGTACTATGTTTGATTCCAGTCTTAGAGAATTCACCAATGAAAGCTTCTAAAAAAGATTCAATGTCTAGGTACATTTCTTTTCTCAAAGGAATGAACCATGATAAAGCTGGCCCTGTTAGGGTTAGACCAAATGCTTCAAATTGTACCTTGTAATCTTCTACTTCCTCTGCTCTAATCAATTGTCTAAATTCTGCTGCATGAGCATGAGGATCTGAATACCCCTCATATTGGTTCTTCATGCATTTGGCTACTTGGTATGGTCTAAGCATCCTACCCTGAGGTTGCCAATGAGGTCTTCTTCTGAGTGGGAAGTCATTGTTTCCTTCTGGTTCTCTGTCAAAGGGATTTGGTGAAGCATGTGTCCTTCTCCCATGATATTGCTCATTATTAGTGTAGTTTTCATTTGGTCTAGGTATGTCTGGTTGTCCCATGTTATGTTCCCAAGGTCCTTTGTCAGCACATTGCCCTAGATCATTTGAATTTTCTGGGTCTTGAGAGAAGATGTATACACATCCTTGCCTGTCTTCATATCTTCCATCTTTGAATTGGGCTACTGGAGTTATATTCAGGGGAACTTCTAAATTTCTCAGTCTAATGAGGAATTTATGCATTCCATCCTGGTATACATAGGTTCCAAACCTATTTGTATACATGTATTTAAGGATGTTTCTAAAATCCCCAGTTTCTATTGACTCATTTGTTTCATTTAGGTTTTCCATGTTATTTTCTTTGCCTAAACTTCTTTCTGATCTTTTACTACTTCCTGGCTCTTTTTCCCTCCTTGTTAGGTCTTGTTTAGGAAGTGAATTTATTTTATTTCCAGACCTTAGTATCATTCAACTATTTTTGACAAATTTCTAATACTCAAAAGAGTGTTTGTCACAGTTTCCTAACCAATATATTGGTTTTCCACAATTTTCTGTCCAAAATTGTGTGTGTTTTAATTTTCTTCCTATGTTTTGTGCTTTTCACAACTTCTTAATGAATTTAGGGTTTTTTCACGATTTTCTACTGCCAGTAGTGTTTTTTCACAAATTTCAGATGAAAATCGTGTTTTTCACGATTTTATCATGCAATTAGACTTTTTCACAATTTTCTGATGAACTTGATGTTTTTCACAATTTTGTGCCTACCTGTGAGTTTTTCACGATTTTCTGTTGAAAATCGTGTTTTTCACGATTTTCTACTTACTTGTGAGTTTTTCACGATTTTCTGTTGAAAATCGTGTTTTTCACGATTTTGTGTGAAAATCGTGTTTTTCACGATTTTGTGTCAAAATCGTGTTTTTTACGATTTTGTGTTCAAAATCGTGTTTTTCACGATTTTGTGTCAAAATCGTGTTTTTTACGATTTTGTGTCAAAATCGTGTTTTTTGCGATTTTGTGTCAAAATCGTGTTTTTCACGATTTTGTGTTGAAAATCGTGTTTTTTACGATTTTGTGTCAAAATCGTGTTTTTTGCGATTTTGTGTCAAAATCGTGTTTTTTGCGATTTTGTGTCAAAATCGTGTTTTTTTACGATTTTGTGTCAAAATCGTGTTTTTTGCGATTTTGTGTCAAAATCGTGTTTTTTGCTATTTTGTGTCAAAATCGTGTTTTTTGCGATTTTGTGTCAAAATCGTGTTTTCCACGATTTTGTGTCAAAATCGTGTTTTTTGCGATTTTGTTCCCAGACAATCGTGATTGCTCACAGATTGTAAAAAACACGATTTTCTTATGAAAATCGCGTTCTGGGAATCGCGATGTTGATGGCACTTTTCACAGAATCGCGATTTTGTCCAAAATTTGGCAGATTTTCAACTTATTGCCTTTTTCAATATTTTTTCACCTATAGAATCGCCTTATCAAAATTTTAACATGCAATGAAGAAATTTCTTGAAAAACTTTTTTTTCTTACTGAAAACCAACAAAAAACAAGAAATCGCGATTTCGTGATTTTACTTTTTTCCTACTTTTTTGTGTTATTTTATCACTTTAATGCAAAAAATATGTACTCAAAATACTGCTAGACTTTTTACCTTGCTTGCCAAGTTGAAAATATCTCCAAAGCTTGCTTGTAGCAGAAAATCGCAATTTTGATCGACTCTGCACACTCTCTCTCTCACTCACTCTCACTCAAATGAATTTTTCTTTGAATTTCAGATTTTTATAGTGTTCAGAAAATCGCGATTTTGTGTGATTTCTATTTTTCCTCACTCTTTCACTTGTTCAACTTCACTTACTCAATCTTAATGACTCCCTCTACACTTTCTTATGTCAAGTACCCAAATTTACAACATATTCCAAAAAACTTTCTTTACAGAAAATCGCGATTTTGTGTAGAGAATCGTGTTTTTTCTGTAGATCTTTTCTTGTGCAAATTTTGAGTATTCTATGTTCTTGCCTTCTCTCAATATCCTTCACAACTTCAATACATGAGTCACCTGAAAAGTTATTTCAAAACAACACTTTTTACAGAAAATCGCGATTCTGTTCAGAGAATCGTGTTTTCTAATTTTCTGGGTTTTTTTTGATGATTTTTTTATTTTTTAAGCTTTCTTTCTCTTTGTTTTGCTTCAATTCCTTCTTTTCTTTGTAATTAACTCTGCTCCTGAATTTTTGCACCAAAATCACAATCTTCCTCAGAGAATCGCGACTTTGTGCAGAAAATCGTGTTTTTCTCTATTTTTGATTTTATGCCACTTTGAGTAGTTTTTTCTTCTTGATTACCTTCAAAACCCTTCAACAACTTCAATTCAACTTTCACTTTTTCAAAATCAATCACTTTTCTCAGAAAGTCGCGATTCTGTGCAGAGAATCGTGTTTTTTAATTTTCTGATTTTTTGATCATTTTTTGCTTTCTTTTCCAGTTTTTCACAATCACTCCTAACCACAACACCTCACTTCAACTTCTTATCAAGAAAGGAAATTTGTTTGATTGTTTTTGATGAGTTTTGTGAATTTGTTTGGTATTTTTGCCCTAAAAATAAAGGTGAACACTTTACTTAGGGTTTCTGGTTTTTGAAATCAACTGATCCTATGGTTCTTGATTGGTTATGAGTTCCTATGTCCTTAGCTATCACCCAAAGAAAGGTTCTCCAATGAAAAAGTGTTATGAAAGGCAATCAAATTTTGTAAAGATAAACTCAATCATATGATTTTTTTCAAAATGCAGCACAACTCAAGACTTAATGCTCAGACTTGGTCAACAACTGAATCCCTCATTCTTACATCTAGCTACTTTAACTGTCCTTTCCTTAATATCACCATGTTATCTTCCCAAGATCACCCATGGTGTCTAGTACTTGGGCAAAAAGAAATCTAGAAATGCAAGAATAGATTCAAGTTACCTCCATCTTCAGCTTCTTGGCTTAAATCCTCCACACTCCTGCACTTTTACTTCACCAAAATGATGAGCAACTATCAATTTACAAAGATTTCAGCACTTCCACTTCTACAAGACATCCATTGCCTTCTTCTTCCCTAAAGACAAACAATGATATCTACCTATTCATGTGCACTTTTCCTAATTGATGAGCTTTACCTTGTTCACCATCATCAACTGAAGATCCAGCAAAGGTCCAACTTCAAAGAAGTTCTTGGAATGTTCCCCGGCAACGGCGCCAAAAAATGTTTTGTTTTGGACTCCAAGTTGTCCTCTCCAATCATGAAGTAACAAAGAATCAACAAATCATCTTTATTTTGTCAATCCTAGGAATATCCATAAGACCACAGCCCCTTCAAGATAATAGATTCAAGGAAATAAGAGATTGATGGCTGGATTGCTGAGAGAAATTGAAGATGAAGAGAAAATCTTGAATTTACCATAACTAAGGCAAATCTCCATCATTTTCTATGTTCTTTATGTCAAAACCATGCCATTTCATTAGCAGAATACAAATATAAACTCAAAATTGAAAAATATCACCTGTGTCACAAAGACGAGACAATCGCGATTCTGTACCAACAGACGATTTTCACAATTTTGGAACTTCCTTCAGTCCTTTCCACTCATTTACAGCAATAGGTCTCTCTCTTCATACAACTTACTCAGTAATACACAAATGTGACTCACAAATCTCCATGATTAAGCAAGAGACAAGCTCACACATCAAAGGAAATACACTCAACAGGAGAAAACACGATTTTGCAGAAACTCTTTCTTCTCTATTGATAGCTTGAGCAAATGACTAACCAACCTCCCCAAAATAGAGAAAATTGACTTATATACATTTTCAAGTGTCCCTTTTCACACTTGAAATTAGGTCTTTTTCTCTAATTTTCTAAAGAAATGCTATCTAAGAGTTTCTAAAAATTCTACAAAAATTACATGAGATCCTCAACCACATAAGGAAGACTCTTCCTTATTTTTACAATCATTGCATAAATATTTTACAAGTTTTTTGACTTTTTACTAATTTTTTACATCAAAAATGCTCTTCCAACATGTGTGTTCCCGGGTATTCGTATTTATAAGTGCTAGACCTTGAGCTGCCAGTCGCTAGAATGATGGTATTCCATTCTGATATGACATTTCGGGCTGCTTACCGAGATTCTAGAATCAAGAATCATCATTCTGGAGATTGGTGCTGGACTTGGAACGTCTTTTACATGTGTGAAAGTATTATGCACAAAAAATCATGACTTTTACTACTAACTTTTCGGACTTAGTATTATCGGGTCCTCGGGACTCGTACCCGCAAGTACCTATGGTTCGGATACTATACCTTCTAAGTACATACTTCTGGCAAGCCTAAATGTTCGGGTAATTTTCTTTTTGAGGGTTTCTAACATTTGTACTATGGTGGTAGGTTCTAATAATTGGGCGTCGGTTCTGACTGCACTGAGGGCTATGGCTTGATTTAACAAAATTTCGGCTTGGGTTTGAAGAAAAGCCTCCTGGAGATAAAATTCGTTGGCTAGTGCCGCATCTCGGGCTGTCGTTATTTCCACCAGTTTGGTCTGCATTTCTCTGATGCACTCCTTCTGGTTGCGTATCTGGTTGTCGTTGCGTTCAAACTGTTGGTTTTGGAACGCCAGACTTTTCTGCAGTGAATCTCATTCTCTGCGCGTCCTTTCAATATCCTTTTGGTATTGGCCTTCCTTTATTAATTGTTTTTTGAGAATGCTGTTGACCGCGTCGGCACATTCTTCGGCTCGCCGTAATCGTTCTTGAACTTCGGCAGCTTCTTTCTGTTGCTCCTGCATCGTCTGGGTGGTTTCTTGTAATTGACGCTTCGTGTCTGCGATCAGTTCTTCAAGAGAGACGTTGATATTTTCTTGTTCTTGAAGGGCGGCCTTCAGTGTCCGAATTTCCTCATGTGCATCGTGTATGAGTTTGTCTTTAGCAGCTATCTGGTCCAGGGCTGCATCTCGTTGTTGTACTAGCGTCTGTTCTGTCGAAACTCGTGCTTCGAGTTCTGCTAGCTGTGCCCGGAGTTGATGATTTTCGGTCTTTACGGCATCAATTTCTTCCTGGAGGGGGGCGATGTCGGCTTCCAGGGTGTCTACCTTGTGCTGGTATTCGAGTTTCAGGTGGTCCGTGGCTGCCAAAAATTGGGCCGGTAGCTGGTGTGATAACTGGATGAGGTACTGCCCCATGGCGGCAAGTTCCGAGAATGCGTTCTGTGGCGGTGGTGGTGGAGGACGACGAGGTTGAGAGGATGTGTCGGTGAGGAGTTGCTGGGAGTTTGGTGGAGAGTAGTTAGGGGAGGAAGAGGAAGATGCTGTGGGTTCATCGGTGGGTGGGAGGGGTGGTTCCGGTGGGGGTAGGGGTTTGGCAGGAGGTGGTGTAGGGAGGATGGTGTCTGAGGGGTTTACCTTGGCGAGTGTTTCTGTCTGGTTGATGGCATCGATGAGTTGATCCAAGGCTTTGGTGGCCGATTCCTGTTCATCCTGGTGCTGCTCCGATTCTTTTTCTGTGGATACTAGTTCCGTCTCTACTTGATCCTACTGGTCTGGTTGCTCCGTCGATGTTTCAATGTGTGTGGTGGTGTCGTGGTACGTTTCTTCTTGGTCGTCTGGCTTGGTCTCTTGATCTTTTCCGGCGGATCCTTGGACTTCACTTTTCGAGGAGCTGATCCGAATTCGCTTGGTACGGAAGAGCTGATTAATTTCTTCGTCTTCTTCTTCACTGTCCTCGATTGGTTGTGCGGACTCTTCGTGTCGAAGTGCGGGGCCTGCGGGTGGGGGTTGTGCGGCGAGGATGGTTGGGAAGAGGAAGGAGATGATGTGTGGAAGGCGAGAGCGGGGGGTAGAACCCTTTTGGAGCTGTTTTATGATAGCTACACATTCTTTATGGATTCTATGGAAGAAATAGGAGGCAAAATTTACCGGTTCGCGGGCAGCTAAATCTAAGGCGGAGTAGAAGGGGCGAGAGATGCCATAAGTTCGTTTCTGCAGGTTAAGGATGGCTACAAGGAACTGGAGGGCGGATCGCTCGGGTTCGGGGCGGCATAGAATGGCGTATTCGTTTGATGAGGAACGGGGAAAGAGTTCGGTCATACGGGCTACAGTGATGGTAGGGCCATTTTCGCGACCTTGCGGGGTGAGGCGGTAGGCGTCGGCGAAGGCTTGGAAGGTGATGACGGTTTTGTGTGGGAGGGAAAGGAAGGCCCACTGTCATTCGGTGGCGGAGCTTTGGGCAATGGCTTGAATGATCTGTGCGGAGAAGGGATGGGTTTCCACTGAGTGCCAAGGCAACTCAGCGAAGTTGGCCAACCCTCTGCATCTCAGGTATTCGCCTACGTCTGTAGGGATGCCTTCGCGGAAAGAGGCATAGTTGGCTAGAGCTTCCATGGCGTTCACAGTGCACAGTTACAGAAAACACAGAATACACAATCACGAAAACACAATAGCGGTTTTTGGTGCAACTCAGGGGTTTAAATATGGAGAACACGGTGTGGAGGTGAGGATCATTGTGTGGTGCGAGAATGATACGGTTTGCATGCTGGCGTGCGTACTGAGTGACCGGTAGGGAGAGGTGGCTGGTATCATAAAGATCTGTACAAAAGACGGCTAAAAAGCAAAACATAAAAATTTATACAAAAACGTGGCTCGTCGCCGAATAATTAAGGCGTACTGGTAGTGGGATAATACGGCCGCAACTTCGATCCATTAATTACTTTTGGAAGTGGAATTTCGGTCAACGTAGTCAACCGAAAAGTTGCCGGACCTACTTGTGCTGAGATCTTGAAAGGGCCGAACCATCGTAGTTTGAATTTTCCTGCTGCTCTGTCCGATTTTGCGTTATAGAAGAGTACAAGCTGTCCTACCGAAAAGATTGGCGTCTTCAAATATCGATCGTGTGTCTTAGCCTGCCTTAGTTGAACTTCACGCATAGTTAAAAAACTGAGCCATCGGTGCTCATCGAGTTCTCTGAGTGCGTCCATTCGTTCTGTCAGTGAAGATTCCGGTAGCATCTTTTGAGTGATTGCTACCCGCAAACTTGGGATGACTACTTCCATGGGAGCGGTTGCTTCTAAGCCATAAGCTAGCTTGAAAGGTGTCAAGCCTGTTGTTACTTTATATGTGGTTCGGTATGCCCATAATACCGCAGGTAGTAGTTGATCCCATCTTTCCGGTGCTTCCATGATCAATTTCCGGAGGATGTTTAATAGTGCTTTGTTTGTACTTTCAGCCAATCCATTGGCACGTGGATAATAAGGAGAGCTAAATTTATGTGTGACTTGAAAAGACTGTGTGAGAGCTTTCATTAAATTGTTTACAAAATGAGTGCCTTGATCTGAAATGATTTCCAGTGGTAAACCAAATCGTGGGAAGACATCCGTGAGTAGACATTTTGCTACCGTAACTGCTGTAGCAGACCGCAAAGCCCAAGCTTCTGCCCATCGAGTTGCGTAATCTGTGCAAGTCAGTATGTATCGATTGTTACTGGATACTGCTGGAGGTGTAATTGGCCCGATAAAATCTAAACCCCATTTCTGAAAAGGTTCTAATGGTAAGATGGGTTGCAGGGGAAAAAGATGCCGTTGTAAAGGCTGACCAGATCTTTGACAAGCATCGCATTGTCTAACAAACTGTGAGATATCTCTGTACATGGTTGGCCACCAGAGTCCTCCTTGCATAATTTTCCGGTGAGTTAAGTCTGCTGCAAAATGGCCACCGGAAGGAATTGAGTGAGCCAAAGTGATAACTGCGTTAACTTCATGTGGTGGAATACAGCGAAGTAGGATTCCGGTATGATCTGTATAATACAGTTCTCCAGCAACTAACCGAAATCGGCGGCTAAAAACTGCGATTTTTCTTCGAACTGCCTTGGCAGTCTCGGCTGGAAAGCGACCTTCGGTGAGGAAAGTTAGAATCTGATCATAGTATGTAGCTGGTGTTTGTAAGTTGGGCGACTCATCAGGTAGTGGTTCAGCATTATAAATTGCAGGAGTCGTGTCATCTATCCCTACCGGATCTTCACCGGAATCTAGGCGTGATAAGAAATCTGCTAAGGCATGTGCATTTCCGGGTCGGTGAATGACATCATAATCGAATTCTTGTAGAAGTAGCACCCATCGTGCCAATCGTCCTCCTAAGTGCTGCTGTCTTACTAGATAAACAAGGGCAGCATGATCCACATGAAAGGTAAATTTTCGGCCTAGTAGATAATGTCTGAACTTTTTGATCGAGTAGATCAATCCTAGACATTCTCTTTCAGTGGTGGAATAGTTCTTTTCTGCCGGGGCAAGCCTTCTACTGGCGTAATAAACAGGGTGAAACCACTTATCTGCTTGCTGCATCAGAATACTGCCGATTGCAATATCTGAAGCGTCGACAAAAACATGGAACGGATTGTCCCAGTCCGGTGGTTGTAAAATTGGAGCGTGCGTCAGGAGATACTTGAGTCGATCAAATGTAGTTTGACATTCTTCAGTCCATTCAAACTGTCTGGGAGTCTTTGTGATTAGCTTGTTCAGTGGCACTGCTAGGTGCGCAAGCCACCGTAAGTGTCTGCCATGCCACCGTATTTGTCCCATAAAACGCATTACTTCCTTCGGAGTCGTGGGTATCGGGGCTTCTAAAATCGCTGAAATCTTATCCGGGTCCACTCGAATACCTTGAGCAGATACAATATGCCCAAGTAGTTTGCCACACGAAACGGCAAACACGGATTTGTTGGGATTAAGGCAGAGTCTATATTCTCTACATTTCTGAAAACAGCATCGTAAATGAAACAAATGGGCTATCATCTTCCCAAAGATTGAGAAGTCGTCGAGGTAGACTTGCATGAATGAAGTGAGATAAGGAGAAAATATCTCCTGCATACATCTTTGAAACGTGCTTGGCGCATTTCTCAATCCGAACCACATTACTGTGCAGGCAAAAACACCCCAATTGGTAATGAAGGCAGTTTTTGGTATATCCTCTTCAGCCATTCTAACCTGGTTGTACCCGCTGTATCCATCTAAAAATGAATACATTTCATGACCTGCGACTCTATCAAGCATGGTATCCAAAAAGGGGATCGGGAAAGGATCTGGTACTGTCGCTGCGTTTAATTTCCGGTAATCCACACAGATTCGTAACTGCTTGTTTTTCTTTGGCACGATCACTATGGGCGAGATCCATTCAGCGTGTTCTACTGGTACAATGAATCCGACTTTTAGTAGTCTATCAAGTTCGGCTTTTACTTGTGATGCATAATGGGGGTTCATTCTGTAGCTGGGTTGTCTTTTCGGTTTCACTTCTGGTTTCAACATGACCCTGTGTTGGTAGATGTGTGGATCTAACCCTTTCATGTCTTTGTAATCCCATGCAACGTCTGCAAATTCGCGAAGAAGTTTAATCAAATCCTCCTTAAATGCTTCAAGTAAGTTCTGCCTCATCTTCATAGGTCGTGGATGGTCTCTATCTCCTAGATTGTACGTGATCAGCTGGTCTTCTGGAACATAAAATTGTTGAGGTTTCTCTGTATCATCTGTTGGCTTGAACAGTGGTTGTAATTCGTCGTCATGGGTTGAGGAAGTATCTTCCTGGACCGAATTTCCGGTGATAGCTACTACTGTACATACTGACGTGTTCCAGTTATCTATGACGGATTGTAGGTCAACAGTTCCTAGAGACATTAAATCGGCATTACTCTTCAGAAATTGCTCTTCTTCATCATCTGACAGTCCATCTAACATATGAACTGGTTCAGCAAAGTACGGTCGGGCGTGAGGTTCGCAAGATTGCATAGCATCTAGTTTCACCACATATTTACGATGGGCATCCTTGAATGTAAGCTCTTGTGCAGACCAGTCCTGTATCACCTTCGCATGCTTCAGCCAAGGTCGGCCGAAAAGAAGATTGTAATCCAAAGTGGATTCGGGTAGATCTAGTATGACAAAAGTCATCTTGAAAGTTGTACCTTGTAGAGTGATTGGTACATTCCGCACAAGTCCTACAGGATGGACTCTCGATTGATCCGCCATTCGAACAAAGAATTGCACTGGTTCAATTTCGGTCCAGCCTAGCTTTTTGCATAAGGCTGCGGTTGCAATGTTTACGCCTGAGCCTCCATCAATCAATACTTGCGTGATCTTCTGGTTCTTATACCATACTGTGATCAAGGGCACTGCGTGGTCAATCGCAGCATCAGGTTCCGGTTGAACTGCGGCTGTCGTAGGAATGCAAGAAGGTACTGGACTGAATTGTTGCTGAAACTGTTGCCGGATCCCAGGCACTAAGGCCAGAAGTTGGCCTAGAGGTAGCGTGATGGATGCCTTGGACAAAATTTCCCAGGCCTGTTGAGCTTGATTGTCTTGTTCTTTTGGACTTGCAGTTTCTACCGACGCAGAAGTGTCTGCTGTTGTTTCTGCTGATGATGATGGCCCTACTGATGCATCCTTTTGTGTTGGTTCGTCCTTTGATGAAGAAGCCTGAGTCACTGGAATAGGTGCGGGGAACACTGGTGGTTCTGTTGTGGTCCAGTGACTAGCTTTGTTATACATCCTTCGTTGTTCTTGTATCCCTGGTTCAAAGATTTCTGCTGCCGACTGAAGTTGTTTACCGGAACGGGTCTGGACTGTAGCAGTCTGTGTCTCAATTGGTGTAATTGTTACCATGTTGGCCATTGGATTCTGGCGTTCCTTCCTTCTTTGATCATACTCTATTGCGTCTTTACAAAACCTTCTAATGTGGCCGAATTCGCCACAGAAATGACATCGTGGAGGTGGTAACTCAGGTTTTTCCGGTGGTGGTCCATTCTGCCATCGGTTGGCATTATAAGTGTTGTTTCTCTGTCCTCGATAGTTCCGATATCCTTGTTGTTGATTGTTTCTCTGTTGCGGAGGCACATAGCGATTTACTGGTTGGCCATGTTCTTGGATGACTGCATTGACGGTTGCTGTCCCCTTTATTCTAGCGTTGTAGATACAGTTTCCGGTGGTGTGTCCGGTAGTGTTGCAGATAGCGCAAAACACTTGGTTCAGTGCACAGCTGGCACTTGTATGCCCCGAATTTTCGCATGTGGTGCAATATACTTGCCTGGTGATATCTTCAGCCATATTTTTGTTTGTTTTTAACCATTCCAAGTCTTCCGAAAATCCACCAACCTTGGATTCTAGCTGTAGAGCCATTGTAATGACGGCATCCAAGGTCATAGCTCCGACACATCTTATGATCATGATCTGCTTTAGTTGTGGGGTTAATCCATTGATAAACCATTGAGAGATGACATCGTCAGGTAGATTAGCGTGAGCCTGTGGTATCTGCCGTAAATGTGTTCTAAAGAGGGTAGCGTACTCCTGGACGGTCTGATTTACCTTCTGTCTGTTGTTCTGTAGATACTCAAAGATTTCAGCAGGATTCTTCTTCAGTCTGAATCGCTGTAAGAAGGCGTCTCGTACTGCATCGTAAGTACCGAAATGATTGATATCATATTCCGTGAGCCATCTCGCCGCTTCATTGATCAGTGTCGATTGAAAAACAATGGCCTTATACGCCTGATCTGGCGGGTGGTTAAGAACTGCATAACTTATCTCGAACGTTCGTACGTGAGCGTCTGGGTCCTCTCCTGGGAATCCACCGAATTTCGTGTAGGTTACTCCTGTTGGAGGTGGCCTTGGCGGTCCTAGCTGTTGTTGTTGATGGTGTTTTTGTTGGTGTTGCCCGCTCATTGTGAAGGGTTCAGGGTTTCCTTCTATATCTCGGGATTGATCGGGTGAACTATCGGGACTTGTATCGCCAGATGGTGCGTTTTCCGGTGTGCTGCGTCGACTTAAGATGCTTCTGATCTCTGTTTCGAACAGCTTTCCTTCCTTCTGGATGTCTAATATTCGAAATCTTTCTTCCAAACACGAAGGTCGAGTTGATGATTCCGCAAAAAAGGTTAAACCTTTGCCAGCGATCGGTGATTCTATTACCGGAATCTCACCGGAATGAACCGAAATTGGGCCAGAATGCCCTGTTTTACTACTTTTACCGAATTTTTCTAACGTATTTCTGACCGTGGATAACTCTAAATCGTTATCTGATATTGTTAAACTAGGTTCCAACGGCGTTTTGCTAGAGTCTGGACTTGCTATATCTTCGATATGCTGGGTCGAAGTAGCATCAGAACGTCTCAAAGGTGTTGACCGTTTTACCGGAATATGACCGGAATCAGTTGTAACGTTTCCACTTTTCTTGACCACTTGGTCAGATCTAGTTATACCTACTTCTTCCGAGGCTATCTTTTGTGATTTTCGTGCTTCAGTCTTACGATTCTTAGGATATGTTTCGCCCGATCGAGTGACCGGCATGTATCATTGCCCAGTGATACTATCTGAGCAGTTCGCAACAATCTGGATCTGTTGCTACTGTCAGTGAAGCAAAATGTTGCTGGGTGTTTGCTTCTTACAAACCGTTAGCACTCTAATGCCACTGTCTCACAAGTGACTCGTAATCAAATGCTACTTTACCGTAGAGACTGGTAATCAGTTGCCACTTTCTCGCATGCACCTGGGCCAGAGAGCTGGCAAGCGGATGCCACTTTCCCACAGACGGCGCCAAATGTTAAAGGTTACTCTTTGTCGTTTACTATTAACGTAACTATTAATTGTCTACCGCGGACGTTAATTACTAATTCCACACAACAACCCTTCGGAGACTCCAGAATCTGGTTCCACACCTGCGTACCAGATATTTTCGAGTCTCTCCCTTTTTCTCTGTATTCAATCTTACTGCAGAAAATAAATTGACTCGAGCCATGTGGGTCCTTGGGAGTGGTAGGGGTCTATTAGACAGAGGCCCTGTACAATTTTCCCAACTTCTCACTCAACCGTAGTTGTGGCTTTTCCGTCTTAGCTCAGTTTTACTCCTGAACAACTTCAATTAGACCAATCGTACTAGACTCAAAGCTCTCAGACTGTTCTACCATAGTAGTTGAGTAGTAGTCCGAGATTGCAGTCCAACACTTTTAGTAACTTAACACACAATTCTTCTTATCAGTTTACAGACTTACCGGGTGTCTACCTTTCACTTCGTAATATCGTAAGACGCATCGCAACTGTGTTACCATTCTACGCGTACTCAGATATTACCGGCATTACCTTGAACACAGACTACGATACCAACTCAGTCACTTACAGAGAATCATACCAACTCATGTCCATCCTTCACACTTACTTATCCCACCACAGGAATAGCAAATAGACAACACTCTAACACCTTACACATAATCAAGACACCTCAACTCGTTACCAAACAGAATCTCACAATCGTAGTACCGACTCGTAACACCACAGTGTATCACACATACGCAGTCAAATGATTACACAGAGAAGGCGCACAGAACAGGACAGAACCAAGACACGCTACTCGTTTACACACAGTAGAAGAAGTATCCCCAAAAACGGGAACTCTCACAATATACTCGCAACTTCCCAAAAAACGGGGACTCTCTCTGATACCCTCTCGTCCCTTTTCATTGCTTTAAATAGAGTTTTGTTACAAGGCTTTACGCGAATCTTTCTTTACCGCGTACTTTCAGAAGGGTTCTTTCTACATTAAAAACCTCTGTCTAAGTACAATTGTCCTTTGTTCGGCGGCCGTCTAACAAATACAATTAAGCTTAATGTTAAAGTGACAATTTAATAATCTAGTCAAGACATAATAACATGTTGTAGTGAGTGAAATGACTCAAAAAGAAAAAAATTTGGAAACAAAGAATTGTCTCAAAATCATGAATAATTCCCATTTTTCCAGAATAGGCCTTCAATTGATCATTCCTCCTTATAGGGATCCATTTGAGAACCATGTTCCGTGCCTACCGGTGCTTTTGGCTTCCAAACCTAGACATGTGTTGCGTGTCTTCTTACTTTTGCTAGAGCAGTGAGTAGATCTTCCTTGGATCTCTATGTTGTGCTCTGACTCTGGCCTCTCCGTGGCTTCTGTGTTGAGATTCTACTCATGTGGGAAAGCATAGGTTGTTGTGCATGTAAGAGCTTCTTGGGTACCCATATCTGTAATTGTCTTTGTTGAGGTGTGGCTAATTTCTTAGGCACCCAAACTTGTCGGATACCTTGTGGTTGAGCTTGTCCTAGCTTCTTTGTTCCTCCTTTGGCTTGGTTGGCTTGCCTGGATGGGAATTGTGGGGGAACGGCTAGTGGTTGTCCTTCTTTTTGTACCCATATCTGCTTCATGCCTAGAACTGCTTTCTTGTTGAATTGTGTCTTTCTATTTAATATAGGAATTATCTTGGACTATCATGCTTGCCTTTGTGGTTGAACTATTGCGGCTGCATTAATCTTTGAAGAAGAAGAGAGATCCACTTGCCTTTGAGCATGTTCTTCCATGATTGACTCCTTTTGCATCATAGAGCTTTTGACACATACAACATCTTCTTCTATAAGATCACTCTTAGAAGAACTAAGAGAATGTGTGACGCTTGGTTTTGTGAGCATGCAGTTTTGTAATCCTAATGTAATGCATTGTTCATGAACCCAAACTTGAAGAAGTTGGCTTCTTAGGTTTAAGTTGACTGCAGGTCATAGATCCAATCTTGACCCAAAACAGGTGGCTCCGTAAGGTCCTCATCTTGACATACTAGCATTTTGACTCTCATTGGGACAACTTGAAGATAGATGGGGAGCTCCACCTCACCTAAACATGGGGTTTCCACACCTCCCAACCCTATGAGATAGGCTTCGATCGGCTTGATGTTCAAGTGGAGATCTTGGCAGTATGAGAGTCGGACTGCATTATTTGCTGCACCTTAGTCAATCAATGCTCTCACAGTCCTTACATTCTTTCCTTGCCTTACCTCTATGGTCACAAAGGGATACTGATTGATAATTCAAGAAGCATTCACACCTGATGTCTGGCACATGGCCATGGGATATCGTGGGGATTTTGGATCAACATCTAGGCTTGATTGCCTTAACTTATTTTGCCTAATGCGCTCTCTGGCCTCTGCTTGTGCTTCTTCTCTAACCCTTAATTCTTATTCTTTTTGTTTCTTAGTAGTGTTGAGTCTCCTTAGCATATCCTCCATAAGAGGTTCTTGATATAACTTGACTCGACAACCACTAATATAGTTTGGCAAGATGTCACCCTCTAAAGTGGCTAATTGAACCGCACCACTAGTGGAAATTCTATTAATGATCAAGGGTCCATATCCTCGTTTTTCCAGTTTAAAGGCATAGTGCTTTTGTGTATAAACCAGCACTAGGTCTCCTTCCTTCAACCCTTTATCCTTGATGTGTGCACCAAAGTAGGCCTTTTGTATTTTCTTTGCAGTGTAGATACCTGCTGCCGCTCGTAGCCTCATCTCACCTAAGCATTCTAGATCAAATATCCTAGAGGACAACTCATGTCCTATCCACTCATGCTCTTGTTATACTTTTAAAGCTGGGATTAAGAAGTCTAATGGTAACATAGCATTTTGTCCGAAGACCATTTGAAATGGGGTGGCATTGAGTAGTTTTTTGTAGGGAACTCGGTAAGCCCAAACAATATGATGAAGTTGTTTGTCCCAATCAGAGCGTTTATTATTGACCAGTTTTGTCAATACATTACATATGATCTTATTTGTGCTCTCAGCTTGTCCATTAGCTTGGGGATGATAGGGGTAAGACTTCTTATGTATCACCAAGAATTCTTAGAGAATATTTTCAATGACTTCATTCAAGAAGTGTGTGCCTCTATCACTCACTAACTCTATTGGTACTCCATATCTCGTGAAGACATTCTCAAATAAGAACTTAGCTATCATTTGAACATCATTCTTTGTTGTGGCATTTACTTCTACCCACTTTCTAAGGTAATTTGTGGCTACAATAATGTACTCTGCATGGGAGTTTCTACCTGGGGGGTTAATGGGACCTACAAAGTCTATACCTCACTTCGAGAATGCACGTCCTCCCATCATTGGCCTCAAAGGCATCTCCTCTTTTTTGATCGGATATTGGGCACGTTGGCATGTGTCACATTTTTTCACATAGGTATGTGCATCCATATGAAGAGTGGGCCACCAAAGTCTTGAGAATAGAATGGTCTTGATTACTCGATCAAGACCAAAGCGTCCCCCCTGCAACACCATTGTGTGCAGTTTCTAAGACTTTCAAATACTCGGATTCGTGAACAAACAATCTTAGGTAACCATCTTTGCCTCTTCGGTATAGGTTGTCTCCTACTAAGGCATAGTCATGGGCCTCTTGCTCCATGCTTCTTCTTCTTGTTAGACTAGCCTCTTTGGATAATGTTCCCGATCTCATGAATTCTAACAATGGAGCACTCCAATTTGGAATTAATGATACATGATAAAGGGTAGCATGCTCCACTGGGGGTTTTTCTTGGCATACTGGACACTTCTTAATCCACTCATGTATTTCTTTATCCATACTAGGCCAATACACTCCTAAATGCTTTAGATTATGTAATATTCTTTGTTTAGAGTAGTGATTTTGTAGCAATGCTTCATGAGCTTGTTGCAACCAACCACTATGTTCATCATCCTCGACACAAAAAGCTATTACACCCTCCATATCTTGTTTGTACATACTTCTTGCCAATATTTGATAATTTTTTGATCTTACAATTTCCTCTTTGTTTGTTCTCACATTCTTATTTGCAGGTCGAAGGTTAGGATAGGTACCAACTTATTTTCCCATTTAGGAACAACTTCTAAATTGAACAGATAAGCGTCAACTAGTTCATCAGACACTCCTTGTGGTGGCTCTCCTAAAGTGATGCAAGAAAGATGATCTGCCTAGAGGTGGGTTCTACCTTTCCTAACAACAACTTCAAAGTCGTATTCCATTAGTAAGAGGAACCATCTTACTAAGCGTCCTCTATTGCAAGGTTTATTGAACAAATATAACAAAGCTTGATGATCAGTGAAAAACTTGAACTTGTTGACCAATAAATAGTGTCAAAGTAGAAGAAATCCTAAAGGAAACAAAAACAAAACTCATAGAGATAGCATCCCAAACACACTCTGAAACACAACCACAACCTCTCTCATCTCATCAAAGCTCCCATCCATACCAACACCACCCACAAAAGGGTCAATTTTAGTAGATCTTACTCCTGAAGACTTGGACATGATGTTCAAGGCTTATCAAGATTGAACTTTGGAAGGGAGAATGTGATTAGGTTGGAAAAGTGTTATCCTAGAGTAGACTTAGAGATGGAATGGACCAAGATTTGTCAAAAAATGGTAGAACTAGCTCACGCTATGTTCAAAACAAGCTATCTTTTTAGTCTAACAAACTTAGTGAAGCCTCACCTACATTTTGAAGGACTATCAGAGAGGTTAGAGTCATTGATAGCTAAACCTAAGATTTTGGATATGCTTGAGGCTCAAAGTAGTGGAAGTGAAAGAATAACCTTACCCCCTAAGGAAGCCTATGTTCCTTATTCTATGGATGATGGATTTCCTTCCTCTATAAATCATTACTATGAGAAGTTCTTAAGAGAGATACAAGAAGATAAAGGAGCTAAGGAGAGCATGAACCCTCCTCCTATTGAAATAGTGGATGATCAAATCCCTCAAGACCCTCCCTCTATCTATGGGGATCTAGAAGATGTGCAGTCAAGTGAACGACTAGACTTTGAATTTGATTCCTCATGGGCATTTCCTCACTTCATACACACATGGAAGTCTAATCATATTCACAGGAGAGCCCCCACGATCATGATAAGGAACGACGAATCAATTCTACCAAGGAATAGAGAGGTAGTGAAGAACAATAAAGTGCAGTGTCATCTCACTTTAGAGGTGCTACTCAAGATTAAACCTGACTTGTGGAAGCACATGGCCAACCAAATGCTAGAGATAGTTAAGTCAAATCTCAGGTAGAATCACATAGAATAGTACCAGAGATACCCTATTGGAACTCAAGGTCAAGAACAAGACAAATGAATGCTTCAAAGAAATGGACACACAACAAGAGGAGCAAATAGGAAGCTCCAAGCAGTGTATGTCAAATGTTCATAAGAATCCCCTACAAAAACAGTGATTTTGATCCCTCAAACCATTGTAAATATCATTTCACCTTTTTATATTCCATTTTTTCAAGCCGAGGATTCCTTGAGCTTGATGAGTATTAGAAGTATCATCCTACCAATTTTCATAATTTTTAGACTCCGTTTGAGCCCTCAAATAAGCCCTGGAACCTAATTTTTAACTAGGCCAAACACTAGGTTTGGACAGGGCCAAAACTAGTCAAAAAACTTTCATAGCATATACCATGCCTTAGCCCTCTTGCTCACTTGTAGTATAGTTTTGTTCAGTTGTGGTGAGCTGTCTACTAGCATATGCTATGGGTAAATCTAAATTTCCTTCACCTATGGGTTGTGCTAGCACACATCCTATTGCATGATTGGATGCATCTACATGGATGTGGAATGGTTTATTCCAACCACGAGTGGTCATTATTGGTGCTGTGCACAAACGTGTCTTAAGTTCATTGAAGGAAATTTCACATTCATCGTTCCACTCAAAATTTGTGACCAAGGCGTAAAGAGGTTTAGCTATGATTGCATACATGTGGATAAATCTACGGTAATATCCATAATGGCCCATAAAGGCTTGTACCTCTTTAACATTCGTTATCCTTGGCAACTTCACTATGGCTCTTACTTTATCCTCATGTGTAGATATTCCATTCTTAGAAACAAGATGACCTAAGATTTTACCTTGACATACCATGAATACACACTTTTCTGGTTTTAGACAAACTCGATATTCTCTACACTTTTTGAAGACTGTCTGAGCTGAGGGATGTGGTATCTTCTTTCTTGGGAATGAGCACATAAATCTTCCACATATACTTCTAAGCTCTTTCACAAGAACTCTTTGAAGACATGACACATGAGCCTTTGGAATGTTGTAGGTGCATTTGTGAGCCCAAATGGCATCACACGAAATGCAAAGATTCCCCACTCTGTGGCAAAAGCTTTTTTGTGTTGATCTTCTCGGGCTATGGCTACTCGGTTGTAACCTGAAAATCCATCAAGAAAGCTATAAACTTCCTTGCCTGCAACACACTCCAATAAATGTTCAATAATTGGAAGCGGATAGCTATCTCTAATTGTAGCAGCATTAACTATTTTAAGGTTAATACACACTCGCAACTTTTCGTTCTTCTTGGGCACCACTACAATGCGGGATACCCATTCAGTATGCTCAATCTCATAGATAAACCTAGCTTCAATCAACCTGTCAATTTCTTCATTTATTTTAGCTGCATAAGTGTCATTATATGTGTAGGGAGTTTGTTTGCTGGGTTTGGCATCAACAGTCATGCAGATCATATGAGAGCATATTTTTGGATCTACTCCCTTCAAGTCTCTATAGTTCCACGCAAACACATCCCTATATTCCCTTTATAAAGCTACAAGCCCCATTTCTTCTTCTGCACTTAGGTCGTCTCCTATGTATGTACATCTCTCTTCGTTCTCCTCAATGGTTACAACAATTTTTTTGGTCTTTTCTTTATTATCATATGATTCTCCTGTAGTGGCCTCTCTCTTAGGCATTCGTACCAAAATTTTTCACTCTTCAACTTCATATTCCTTGAAGTTTTCTGGTACTTCAAACAATGATTCCTCCTCTTCTTGTTTCACTGCTTTTCTTTTCTTTTTCTTTTGAATACCCTCACTTCCATCCTTTGAATTTATCATTTTAATGCTTGTGATAGGTTCTTCTTCTTTTTGGTTAAACACTCCAACATCTTCTAAATAGTGCTTTTCTGAGTTAAAGCAGCTATCCATCACAATGGACTCTAGATCATCTTCGTTCTCCTCTACTTCTATGACATGACTAGGATCACATTCTTCTAGCAAGGGCTGACACATGAGCACAGAAATATCATAACCTTCCTCATCACAATGAGGTGTCCACTATTCTTCATTGACAACAATGTCCATGGTGGCTAAGATTTCTGCCCAACCATGAGGCTTAAATTCCTCATCTGGAAAGATCATCTGTGTGTAGGCTGGGTCTTTAACTCATCTATCTCCTTGTAAAGTTCCTTCTTCTCTTGCCTTTAAGCATTTTTCCTCTTCCTCTGCGACTTTTCACATCCACAAGTAAGTATCTTCATGCATCTAGGATGGATCAGGCGAACTTCCAAAATGCACAGAGATTGAATGTTCTTGCGCTTTGTGGATAAGATTCCACTATAGGGGCGGTACATCTCTGAAGGTATTATCCTTTAGATTGATCTTAGTGGTGACCCCTAAGTGCTGTAAGTACAAGGAGTTGGTTCCCCAATCCTGTACTATTTGAAGTTGGCATAGGAAGGGCCTTCCTAGGATCATCTCATAGACATCATTTTTACCAAAGTCACATATAGCAAAGGTGTGCTCAAACTCTACACCACAAGTGGTTAGAGTTATCCCTTCTAGCAATCCTAGAGGTCTTTCAATATGTCCATCAGCCATTTGAAGCTTCATTCTAGTCGGTCTTAATGCAGGTTTTCCCCATTGCTTCCACAAGGAGGTGGTTGCAATTGCAACACCTGCCCCTGAATCTATGATCGCTTTGATTGTGTAACCTCGGTAGGTGATTGGAAGATAAGTATTACCTTCTTCACCTTCACTCATGTCTCCTATTTTGTCTAGAGGTATCTCTAGGACTTTTTGCTTAGAGCTTGCTTTCGGCATATTGGAATCAAGTTCTGGAACTTGATTTGCTACATGATTCCATAGCTCCGGTTTTAACTTTGAGCAACTCTTCTACAGTGAGATGACACTGAACCTTAGTGTTCTTCACGACATAAATGTTCCTTGGAATCACTGAGTCTTCATGTCTTAGCAATAATTGTGGGAGCTCTAATCTGAAGAGATTCAGATTCCCATGGGCCTGTCAATTGTGGCAACTCTTGCAAAGAACTAGATTCAAAATCTAATCTTTTGTCTTCTTGTTTCTCTCCTTGATCTCCATAAATAGATGGAATGTCTTGGGGAAATTGATCATGAAGATCATCAATTTCATGAATAGGAGGGGGGTTACCCTTCTCCTTGGCCCATTTCTCTTCTTGTATTTCCCGCAAGAACTCTTGAGAGTACTGTTGAATTGAAAGAGGTGCTCCCTCATCTATGGAATCAAGAACATAAACTTTTGCTGGTGGTGAGCTTCCTCTTTCAAAAACTGGTTGAGCCTGTGGAGGTAAATAAACTTGCGGTTTGATTACCAATTGCTCTAATCATTTTAGTAAGACCTGGAAATGCAAATCCGGTTTGATATAGTTTGTCTGATTGAACATTTGACTGGTCTCGAACATAGCTTGAGCTAGTTCTACCATTTTCATGCACATTTTTGTCCGCTCAATTTCTAAATCTGCTCTAGGGTAACTCTTGTCTAGGTTTGCAACTGTTGAACCTTCTTGAAGCCGAGCATGCTAGGCCTAAAACATCATGTCTAAGCCTTCTGGGGTTGGATCCGCAAGAACAGACCTTGGTTGTGGTCTATTTACAATGGGTGATGGGGTGTGATGAGGTGGAGTGGGTGGAGTTTCCGCAGGCGAGGGGTTTTGGGATGCAATGTCTTCTATTTTTGTTTTTGTGTCTTTCAAGCTTTCTTCTAGTTTCATTAATTTTCTATTCCACTTGCGATTGTTCTTCTCCCTAGTATCCTTCCAAGTTCTTGTTTTCCTCTTTCTAGGCTATCTTGATTTACTTGACTCTGATTGTTCAATTGGTTTATCCTGTTTTAAGGTTTGTGCTCTGGTGACTGCTTGTATAGGAGCCACATTATTGATACTAGCATTTGAATCCACCACTGAGCCTACTACATTAATGGGGGTAACCTTGGGCACACTAGAGGGGTTTCTTGGACAATCTCTGGGGAGATGGTCTTTGCCACACTCAGGAAAAAAGGCTTGTATTGCGATGGCATGTCCTTGACCCGGAGATGATGGGTGGGGACATTCACGAATGAAATGGCTGCCCTGACATCTAAAACATGGTCCTCTAGGGGCTTGCGGTCTTACTTGTCGCAACTAGGGCCTGGGGTTTGGATTCATATACATAACATTGGAATATTCTGGCTCCCAATTTGGTTTCAAAGGTGGAGCCTCATATTGATATGAATAAATCTTGCTATGGTCACGTGACTCTGTGTAATAAGCTTGTGGACTATCTTCATGCGAGTAGTCTGTACTCTAGGCATGAGGGTCATTTTCAGTGACCAAAGGGATCATTGGCACCAATGCTCTATTAGGATTTTCCTCTGCCATTGCATAATTAACTAGAATTACATTGGAAGGAGCTAGTGGTTGGTTTCCTAGGACTGGTTGTGGTCTATATGGTGCCTAATATTGCTATTGTGGTCTATAATATGGCTGTTGATATTGGTTCTGATACCTACCCTGTGGGTAAGGTTGCTGATAATTCTCTCTAATAGCCTGCCTATTGTATGGACAAGCTTGAGCTGTGTGGTTTGTGTATTTCTTGTCGATAATGCAATATGGAGCATTCCTTTCTCTTATGTTCGGGTTTTGCATTGGGCAAACGTTCACCATGTCGTCCCCTCTACAAGTATAATAACGATTCAATGAGCTGACTCTTGGTGTTTGTCTATTTTGGACTCCTAGCTTCTTGGCAACTTGCTTAGCTATCTCATCTATTTCTGTGGAGATTCTCGAAGTATGACTAGTAGAACTTGTCATGAGGAAGGAGATAAGGAAGAGAGCTCACACACACTCTCACTCTCAAGGAGAAGCACACACACAGATTAAGGCAAGGAAGAATGATCTTCTTCTTCTTCTTCTTCTATTACATAAAAGGAATGTACAACAATGACCTAAAAACAAGAATACAACAAGTGCAATATATAAAGATCAATACATAAGGAAAAACCTAATGTCCATGAATGAGTGAGCTGGCAAGAACCAAATGTGCCATCACTCTTGGTAGATAAATCTAATAAAGCTCAATGAAGTATCCCTAACATATACCGGCGTGATCACTATACATGTCAGAGAAACGAAAAACTGGTACGTGTCATCCTGGATCATCACATGCTGAGCTTGATATCTCAACACTCCCCCTCAAGCTCAATGCCATATCCTGTAATCCAAGCATCTCCCGAAACTTCTGCAACTTCTCAGCTCCAAGTGCTTTGGTGAAAATATTAGCAACCTGCTCATTTGTTCTCACATAAACAAGATCAATATCACCTGCTAATACCTTCTCTCTGATGAAGTGCTAATGTACCTCGATATGCTTTGTTCTAGCATGGAAAACAGGGTTCCGTGCTAACTATATGCTGCTAAGATTATCACAATAGATAGTGATAGGCTTTTGCACTTCCACACCTAAATCTACAAGTAACATCTCCAGCCATGATGCCTCACATGCTACCATTACAGCACCTCTATACTCAGCCTCTGTACTCAACAAAGCAATAGTAGGTTGCTTCTTACTCCTCCATGTAATAGTTGCACCTCCAAGTGAGAAAAAAAAGCCAATAGTAGATCTTCTATGTAGAGTACTACCAGCCCAATCTGCATCGGTGTATCCATGAACCTGCAAATCTACACCAGCTTCATAAAACAATGCATAATCCAAAGTAGCACTCACATAACGTAGAGTGTGCCTCAGAGCATCCAAATGTGGCTTCCTAGAAACCTGCATAAATTGACTTTCAAGTCCAACAGTATAGCTTAAATCAGGCCTTGTAATTGTAAGATATATAAGACTTCCCATAATTTTCTTGTACATAATAGCATTTTCCAAGGCTTCACCTGATGTAGTATCCAACTTCAAATTCCGATCTAATGGCATAGAAATTGGCTTACAACCAGCCATACCATACTTTTGGAGCATATTCAAGGCATATTGCCTTTCCAAAATCCATATACCTGTTTCTGTATGTATAAACTCAATGCCCAAGAAATAGCACAGCGCACCAAGATCTTTCATGTCAAATTCTTGCATAAGAAGTTGCTTTACCTCTTTGATGCTTTCTTCATTATCGCCACCTACAATAAAGTCATCAACATAAATGGCCACAATCGTGATGCCATCATCAGCCTTCCTTGCATATAGTGAATGATCTGCATCCCACATAGAAAACCCAATGCTGGTTAAGTAATCAACAATCCTTGCATGCCATGCACGCGGAGCCTGCTTCAGCCCATACAAAGCCTTTTGCAACCTGCAAACATATTTTGGATGCTTTGAATCTTCATATCCTTGTGGCTGGTCCATATATACTTCTTCCTGTAACTCACCATGTAGGAAAGCATTCTTCACATCCATCTGATGCAAAATCCATCCTTTTGTTGTAGCTAATGCAACAAGTGTCCTAACAGTAGACATTTTAGCTACAGTGTTGAATGTCTCCTCATAATCAATGCCATATGTCTCTGCATATCCTTTAGCTATCAATCGTGCTTTATACCTACTTATGCTACCATCAGCATTATGCTTTACCTTGTAAACCCATTTACAGCCTATGGGTTTCTTTCCTTGCGGCAATGGAACCAGCTTCCATGTATCATTTCCATATGCAGCCATCTCCTCATCCATAGCTTTTTCCCAATCTGCAATTCCAATTGCATCTTCAAAGCAAGAAGGCTCAGCATCTTGTATTACCTTTATCATGTAGGCATAATGATGAGCCATGTAACTATCATATGTCAATCATTGCACTGAATTCCTCATCCTCCCAGATCTTCTTGGTCCTGGGTCACTTCTCCTTGTATCATCTGCATGTGCCCTTCTTACTCATGGAGTCTTCACAGAGGGCAATCCAAGTTCCTCATCAAGACTCTTTTCTGAACTGCTTGAATCTCCATCAACGTCTTCAAAACCTGCACATGTTTTATGACCAGAAAAAAGCTTTTCTTTACCTTTCTTGGATGTATTTGATGAATTTGCTGGACTGAAATTTCCACGTAATCTTCCACTCCATGGATTTGAGTTGGAACTATTGCTTGCTGATGCATTCGGTCCACCCAAAACCTGAGATTCTGCACTTGATTTTTCAGCATTTTCTTTGTCATTTGGTTCAAGACTCAGTCCTTCTTTGGCATCTGCATAGAAGCTTGAAATTTCATCAAATACCACATCTCTGCTCACCTTTACCTATCATGTGGGTGGGTTATAACATTTATATCCCTTTTGCTCAAGGGAGTATCCAATGAAGACACACTTTTCTGCTTTTGGATCAAGCTTCGCCCTCAATTCATCTGGGACATGTACATATGCAATACAACCAAAAACTTTCAGATGTGATAAGTTTGGCTTTTTACCTGTAAACTTCTCTTCAGGTGTAACTTGATGTACATCAGTAGTCGGATTTCTGTTCATGATGTATATAGCAGTATGCATAGCTTCTCCCCAATAACAATGAGGCATATTCTTCTCAGCCATTAAGGCTCTTGCTATTTTGACAATATGTCTATTTTTGCGTTCAGCAACACCATTCTGTTGTGGTGTGTACCTTCATGAAAACTGACACCAAATTCCATGATTTTTTAGAAAACTACTGAACTCATTTGACATGTATTCATCTTGTCCATCAGATCTTAATGTCTGAATGTACTTCCTTGTCTTCTTTTCCACCATAACTTTAAAATTCTGTAAGTGAGTGAACACCTCGCTCTTCTCTTTCATGAAATATACCCATACTTTGCGTGTATGGTCATCAATGAAAGTAACTTAAAACTTGCAACCACCTATAGATGTGGTCTTTGCTAGACCCCAAACATCTGTATGTACTACTTCTAGTACATTCTCACTAACATGCTTGTCATGTGGAAATGATGCTCTTGACTGTTTACCAAATTGACATGTTGCACATACCTTTTGCATTTCTGCAACTTTGAAATTTGGTAGTCCATGGACAATCTCCTTTGACTGCATCAGTTTCAGCCTTTGCAAGTTTGCATGTCCAATCAGTTTGTGCCATATCTTTATATCTGCAATAACTCCTGCACCTTTTGCAAACATGGCTGCATTCATTTCAAGAATCTTCACATTTAAGGTGAAAATCCTACCCACTTTGTTTCCTTTAGCAACCAATCATCCATCCTGCTTGTACTCTTCTACATATAATCCATCAGCATTGAACCTGACTTGTAATCCTTGGTCAACCATTTGTCCAATAGAAACGAGATTCTTTGTTATATTTGGAACATGCAACACATCAACAAGATGTTTTACCTTCCCGTCCTCCATAGACAATGCTATGTTTCTTGTATGCTCAATAGGATGCGATGTATCATCACCTGTTTCAACATATCTAGGAATTGGCATTTTCTACAAACTACTAAACCATTCTGCATGACTGGTCATGTGATTTGAAGCACTTGAATTAACATACCAGCCATTATCATTCGATTTTGAAACACCAACATACATCGTATTCATCATGTGATGTTGAACCATAAACAGCTTCTCAGAATCATCTGCACTTATGGATGCATAGTTGTTTTGCTGCCTTCTCTTATTTTGATTCTTCAATCTACAATCATGTTCAAAGTGTCCAGGTTTACCACAATTCCAACATCCTTTACTATCATGACCTGAATCATTTATTTGGAAATTTTTGCGACCTCTTTGGCTCCCCCTGCCTCGAAACTGTCCTCTTCCTCTTGCATGATTCTATTGTTGATCTTGGCCTTGGTTACTGTTTCCTCTTCTACTTCTAAAACCTCTGCCTCTTCCTCTACCAGAGTAGAATACCTACTCAGAACTGGGCTTTCCTTGGGAGTTGAATCCTCACCAATATTCTTTTCTTCAATAATCAGCATAGATACCAGATGAGAAAAATTTGGAATATTTTCCCTCGTCTATATGGAAGTTCTGAACTGCTTATATGCAGCTCCTAAACCATGAAGGCACACTTCCACCTTATCATCATCATCATCCACATTCACACCAATAGATGCAAGTGACTCACATATGCTTTTCATTTGTAGAGTGTAGTCACTTACCGACATGCTCTTCTTTTCCAATGTATGCAGCTCGTTCTTGAGTTGCAATTTCTGTGCCTTTGTATTATTCTCACACAAAGTGACCAAACTGTTCCAAGCCTCTTTTGAAGTCTTGGCATCCTGTATCTGTCCAATCATGCTATCATGTATGCTAATAGATAGCCAATACGTTCCCTTTCGTGCTCCTTGATTCCATTCCTCATATGTTGTTAACTAGTCTGTAGTCTGATTCCTTTCTGGTAACTGCGGAGCATTTTCATTCTCTCCTTCGTTTTACCTATTATGGCCTAAGCTAGGAAATCCACTAAGGGGGCTGAGAGTTCTTCCAAGCTCATGCTTGATACCTTCGCTCATGCTCAAATGCCCAGGATGTGAGCTCACAAGTGTGCCATGAACACTGATCTTGCTTAGCCCTTCCACAGAGTGCCAAACTCTACAAACAATCCAAAAATAAGCTAAAATTTGACAAAAATTTGCAACCCAAAAAATTCCTATTTTTGTCTATTTATTGCAATAGAGAGGTTCTATTTGTCACAGTGGATAGAGCCTATCATGAGGGCTATTTGTCCCGATGGACTAGTCAGATGCAACAGACATGTCTATCATGATGGGCTAGTTTCTGACCCAATGGATAGGCTCTATCTATTGTGATGGACAATCTCTATCTATCGTGATGGACAATATTCGTGTTATGTCTATCTATCATGATGGTCAAAGTACTTGATGGGCACTTACACTAGAGAGTCAAACTATCGTGATGGATTAGTGTGTCCATTGTGATGGAAACTATCTGTCATACGGGCCTGTCTGTGATCTGTCATCGAGAGACAATAGACTTAGTCTATCGTAAAATTTGTCGACCACATGGACAAAAAAAATGCTTATTTTCAATAATTTTTATGATTTGTGATGTGCTCATGGTGCAGTTTATCTTGCCTAACATGTAATCACAAAATGCCAAAACTTTTTATTTGTCACTACAGATAGAGGTCTTTGTGTTGGGGTGCATGCACATAGCTTTCACGTCATCAACATAAATAGTCATAATCATGATGCCATCATCACCCTTCCTTGCGTATAATGAATGATCTATATCACACATAGAAAATCCAATGGTGGTTGAGTTGTCAACAATCCTTGCATGCCAAGCATGAGGGGCTTGTTTACGTGCATAAAAAACCTTTTGCAACCTGCAAACATATTCTTGGTGCTTTGAATCTTCATATCCTTGTGGCTGGTCCATGTATACCTCTTCCTACAACTCATCATGTATGAAAGCATTCTCCACATCCATATGATGCAAAGTCCATCCTTTTGCTATACTTAATGCAACAAGTGTTTTGAGACTAGAAATTTTAGCTACAAGGCTTAACGTTTCCTCATAGTCAATGCCATATGCCTGTGCATATCCTTTTGCGACGAATCATGCTTTAAACCTACTTATGGTACCATCAACATTGTGATTTACCTTGTAAATGCACTTGTACCCTATGGGTTTCTTTCCTTGTGATAATGGAACTAGCTTCCATGTATCATTTGCATAAAGTGCAGCCATCTCCTCATCCATATCTTTTTCCCAATCTGCATTTCCAATTGCATCTTCAAAACAAGAACGTTCAACATCTTGTATTACATTGGTCATGTAGGCACAATGATGAGCCATGTAACTATCATATCTCGATTGTTGCACTGAATTTTGCATCATCCTAGATATTCTTGGTTCTTCTCCTTGTATCATTTGCATGTGCTTTTCTTACTCTTGGAGTCTTCATAGAGGGCAATCCAAGCTCCTCATCAAGGCTCTTTTCGGAATCGCTTGAATCTCCATCAATGTCTTCAAAACATGTAGGTGTTTACTACCAATAGAAAACTTTTTTTACCTTTTTTGGATGTATTTGATGAATTTGTTGGACTGAAATTTCCATGCAATCTTCCACTCCATGGATTTGAGTTGGAACTATTCCTTGGAGACACATCTGGTCCGCTCAAAACTTGAGATTCTGCACTTGATTTTTTAGCATTTTCTTTGTCATTTGGTTCAAGATTAAGTCCATCTTTGGCATTTGCATAGAAGCTTGAAATTTCATCAAACACCACATCTCTGGTTACCTTCACCTGTTGTGTGAGTGGGTTATAACATTAATATCCTTTTTGCTCAAGGGAGTACCCAATGAAGATACATTTTTCTGCCTTTGGATCAAGCTTCATCCTCAACTCATCTCGAACATGTACATATGCAATATAGCCAAATACTTTCATATGTGATAAGTTTGGATTCTTACAGTAAAATTCTCTTCAAGTGTAACTTGATGTAGAGTGGCAGTCCGAGTTCTATTTATGATGTATATAGTAGTATGCAAAGCTTTTGCCCAATAACAATGAGGCATATTCTTCTCAGCCATCAAGGCTCTTCGTATTTCTACAATATGTCTATTTCTACATTCAGCAATTCCATTATTTTGTGGTGTATACCTACATGAAAACTAATGTTGAATTCCATGACTTTTAAGAAAGTTGCTAAACTCGTTTGACATGTATTTGCCTCTTCCATTAGACCTTAATGTCTGAATATACTTTCCTGTCTACTTTTCCACCATAGATTGAGAATTTTGGAAGTGAGTAAACACATCACTCTTCTCTTTCATGAAATATACCCATACTTTTGTGTATGGTCATCACTGAAAGTAACATAAAACATGCAACCACACATAGATGTGGTCTTTGTAGGACCCCAAACATCTATATGTACTATTTCTAGCACATTCTCACTAACATGCTTGTCATGCAAAAAGGATTCTCTTGAGTGTTTACCAAATTGACATGTTGCACATACCTTTGTCATCTCTGCAACCTTGAAATTTGGTAGTCCATTGACAATCTCCTTTGACTACATCAATTTCAGCCTCTACAAGTTTGCATGTCCAATTTACCATCATTACATGAATCATTTCTTTGGAAATTTTTGCGGCCTCTTTGGCTCCCCCTTCCTTGAAGCTTTCCTCTACCTCTTGCATGATTCTGTTATTGAACTTAGTTTTGATTATTATGTCATCTTCCACTTCTAAAGCGTCTACCTCTACCTCTTCCTTTGCTAGAGTAGAATACCCCCTTAGAACTAGGTTTTACTTGGGAGTTGGAGTCCTCATGAAGATTCTTTTCTTGAATAATCAATATGGACACCAAATCAGCAAAATTCGAAATATTTTCCCTAGTTTGAATAGATGTTATGAACTACTTATATGCAATTCCTAAACCACAAAGGCACACTTCCACTTTATCATCATCATCTACATTCATGCCAATACATGCAACTGACTCACATATGCTTTTGATTTTCAAGTTGTAGTCACTTACCAAAATTCCCTTTTTCTCTAGTATATGTAGCTTGTTCTTGAGTTGCAATTTATGTGCCTTTGTATTGGTCTACTACAATGTGACCAAGCTGTTCTAAACCTTTTTCGGAGTCTTGGCATCCTCTATATGCCCAATCATGCTATCCTGTAAGCTAACAGATAGCCAAAACATTACCTTTTGTGCTCCTTGATTCCATTCCTCATATGTTCTTAACTCGTTCGCAATCTGATTCCTCTCTAGTAAGTGTGGAGCATTTTTGTTCTCTCCTTCGATGTACTTCCAATAGCCTTTTCCCATCAGGAAATTTTTCATTATGAATCTCCAAGCATGAAGTTGTTCTTGTCTAGCTTATCACTCATAAGCTAACTCATTCCATCCATGTTTTCCATTTTTGTAGCAATTCACATTACTACAAAAACACTACAAACGGTACTTCTACTTGAACACTATCACACTATGACATGATAGTTCGATCTCAAAAAAACATAGTTTTGTGTATCAACAATACACAAAATCACTTGAAAATTTGGATCTTGACTATTTGAGTGTTGTCAAACTAGATAAGTTACGGTTTTACAAATTGGCCTAGTTTTTCATGCCCATTTTTGTGGCAATATGAGGTCATTTGTGAATCACGCTTTCTCCATGCCTTCTCATGTACCCTTCACTGCTGACCTCCTCCATGAGCTCTCTAAAACCACACTAGCTCTGATACCATGTCACGAGCAAGGAGATAAGGAAGAGAGCTCACTCACATGCCCTCACACTCAAAGAGGATCGCACAAAGATTGAGGCAAGGAAGAATGATCTTCTTCTTCTTCTATAAAATAAAAGGAAAGTACAAGAATGACCTAAAATAACAATACAACAAGTGCAATATATAAAGAACATTACATAAGCAAAATCCTAATGTATGCAAATGAGTGAATTGGAAAGAAACAAATGTGTGATCACTCTCGATAGATAAATCTAGTAAATCTCAATGAAGTATCCTTGACATATACTGGCGTGATCACTATACATGCCTGAGAAATGAAAAATGATATGTGCCATCTTGGATCATCACGTGTTGAGCTTGATATCTCAAAAATAACCCTCTCAATAAAGGAAATGTTTTGATAAATGTTGGTTATCATTGTGATGATCCCAAGGATTTTGAGAGATTCACACAAGTAATGAATAGATTACATCCAGTGGTATGCACCTCTTGAATGAGGTCATCAAATACTTGCTACAAGAATTCATGGTCATTCACAAGAAGTTAGCACCTTACCACCCATAAGCCAATGGACAAGCAAAGAGCACCGATAAGATCTTATGCATTGTTTTGACTAAGCCCATGAATAAAAAACATTTTGATAGGGACAAACAGTTGCATCATGTTGTTTGGGCATGTAGAGTGGAATATAAAATGGTACTCAATGCCATCCCCTTTCATATGGTATTTGGGCAAAATGTGGTTCTACCATTCCTGATACCAACTTTGAAAGTGGCCTAAGAATATGTGGACTGGCCATGAGCTATCATCTAGGATTATTAATCTTAAATGATTAGGTGAAATCCAATTGAGAGTGCATGTAGGAATATATGCTGCAAGATGAGACAAAAGGCATACTATAATGCCCATGTGAAGGATTAGGGCTTAAAAACAAGAGATCTAGTCTTGGTGTACACATTGAAGCAACATGCTTGAAAGTTGGAGAACTGTGGGTATGGACCTATGATCATCAACAAGATCTCAAAAAGTGGAGCGGTCTAGTTAGCTCCTTTAGGCAGTGATGTACTTCCAAGTTATATTAGTGGTTGTCGAGTGAAACTATACCAAGAACCATTAATGAAAGATATTTGAAGTTAACTCAACAAAACAAAAAAGCACAACATAGAAGAGAAATGTGTATGTGAAGAAGACCAAGCAAAAGCCTTAGAATGTACGACACATGAAGTTAAGATGACAAGGTATAGATCTGTTTAGGAAAGTTAATCATGAGGGCACCAAGGTATCAAATGGCAATGTGCCAAACCAAAAATTTTTCCTCTCAATATATAATCAATAGACATCCTTTTATATTAGTAGAAGTAGGACAAGGCATGGATGCAAAGACTGTTGAGGCTGTGATGGATTGAGGTGCAACAACTAGTATTATCAGATTTTCCTACTGTCAAGATGTGGGATTGGGCATCAATCCTATTGAAGCTTACCTCATATGATTGGGAGGAGTTGAAACCCCTTGCATGGGGAAGGTATAACTTTCCATCTAGAATCAAGTTCCATATGATAGTCAAAGCTTTAGTATGTCATGATGAGGATCTTATTGAACCACTCATCCTTGATCAAGACTGGATCTATGATTGTGCAGTCAACTTGAACCTAAGAAGTAGACTTCTTCAGGTTTGGGTGAACAATCAATGTGTCATAGTCGAACTAGGAATTAATACACTTGGTGAACTAGGAAACAAGAGATATTGTTCTCGTCCAATGCTATGTGATGCAAAAGACCAAACGAGAAAGAACAAGATCAACAAGAGAGGGATCTTACTTATTTTCTAAAGCTAAAGGTTGTCATAGGGCACAACAAAAGGGACAAGCCAAACACTACAAGAAGAAAAGTGCATCAAGAAGAGCAACAAGGTCATGGAGAAAAGAAAATCGAGGCATGAAGAAGATCTGTGTACGCAAGGGTGAGCAACAAACAAAGTCATCAACCAAGAAGCAGACAACCAAACCAAGGAAGCCTCTACAAGTTCAACAAGGGAAGTTTTCTCCTAATGTACTCCAAATTTGGGTACCAAAGCAAACAATGAAGGTAGACCCTAATAAGGCATAAATTTGGGTGCCTAAGACCTATCTAGAAGCTCAAATATCTTCACATAAGATCTTAGGTTCCAGATCAATCTCAAACACTCAAAAATATAAATGAGAATTTGGAGTAACTCAATCATCATTTGATGCTATTCCTAGTCCAACTTCGAAATGGGTAACTAAAAGGTCATATGATCAAGTGTGGGATCCTTATCTACAATTACCCTAAAAAACTGTAATCCCTTGAGGGAATCCTGGAAAATTAAGTCTGGTAATGAACCACTTGACCTAACATTGTAAAATAATTATAAACTGCTAGGAGCATACAGAGTTCCTTTCACTTTTTGAGTATGCATTCAACTCATAACTAACACTATTAAGTCACAACTTCACATTACTCATGCACTTAGTAACATAATACACCGAGTCAAATGCATCATGTTAGTATTGTAAAGGGAACAAGGCAGCATCTAATTATTTATAGAATGCTAATATGAATCTTATTCTTCTTGCAGATTTGTAGAGGACATCACTCTCTTTGGTACACAATGGTTGCAGCAAGGACATGTTCCCAATCCATTGAATTTGGAAACTTGCCTATTGAAGAAGAACTAACTCAGTGACTAGCACAATTTAGATACATTCATCAAATACCTATTTAGGATCCACCTACTGGTATGGTAGAAAGAGTTAGTGCTCACTCTCACTAGTTCAATGAGATGCCAAGACCATTAGGATACATGACACATATCCCCGAATCAAAATGCGAATTTTACCATGTTTGGGGAAGATTTCAAATTTTCACATGAGAATCTATCAACT
Source organism: Ceratopteris richardii (assembly GCA_020310875.1). Lineage (NCBI taxonomy): Eukaryota > Viridiplantae > Streptophyta > Polypodiopsida > Polypodiales > Pteridaceae > Ceratopteris > Ceratopteris richardii. Next base: position 137,371,537 of record CM035407.1, read on the forward strand.
CGAGAACAAACCCAAGCACAAGGTCATCTGACACAAAGCTAGACTAGAGGAATATTTCAATGTAGCTTTAGCCAAGCTAGGTTTTAGGCAATGCTATTACCTTATCTCCACCTTACATGCCACTAATGTGAGAGATGTACTAGGGACTTTTGTCATTCCATCCCTACTACACGAAAATGAAGTATAGAGATTCAATCTTACCTTGAGCTTAGTAAGAGAGGCACTCAACATGTAACACATGCACATACCTTCAAATAAAGAGGCCTTAGTGCCAGATAACATGAATGACAAGAAGATTGTGAAGCTTAAAGATATGGTAGTAATGACACCCAATATTTCAGTATCCTTTCATCTCTACATGCAACATTTCAATTCTCCATTTACTTAGCCACACAAGAGAATATATTTCAGCCTCTATTGCAGCAAAGAAAGGCACAAAAAGAGGAGCCCCAAAATTTTCAAATTAATGGGCACAAATTTTCTTCGTCAAAATCCTAGGAAAATCCCTTGAAGCTATGTAAATGCACAAGAGGAGTCCTCTAGATGCATAAGCCAAAATCCTTGTAACATAACTCTTGTAAGATATTAGGAAATTAGAGATTAGTCAATAAAGTGCCAATCTCTTGTGTGAAAGGACCATTTTTAGGGCATATATATATAAGTCACTTTGTGACTCTTTGTAAAGACTTTCTGCCATCGTGAAGAAGGAGAGCAGAAATTCGAATTTGCTTCTTTCCTACAGATTTTCTCCTTCTCTATGATATATTGTGTGTGTGTAATGCTTGGAATGTGGGTGTAGGACTGTTAGTTATACCTTCCCGCCATTTTTGAACTACCGTAGTGTGTGTGTGAGCCATCGTGAGTTGAAGAGGGAGTGTTGGTGTTTCCTGCCATTCACTGTTTTGCACATAACTTGAAGACCCTTGTCAAATTTGAGTGAAAATACATGCGTCTCATCGAGAGCTTCCAAATGAATCTACTATTGACCATATTTGGAGTTCGGAGCTAGGAGAAAAGTTTGAATTTGTGCTTACTATTGTAAATGGTATCACGGCATGCATTTTCAAAGACTTAGTGAGTCAGAGAGGTAGTTAAGTATTTTCACATGCATTGTAGCTCAGCCACTTCACTTTCCATCATGTGTGCACTCGTTCTCATACTCTTGGTTCATGTGGTTCCTTGGATTGATAATTAAACCTGTATTGATCCAACACTATATGCACTTGTGGGGCGATTAAGATTTAGTCTCATCGACACAAGTCCCTAAGGCTTCACGACTTAGGTACACACGTTTCTGGCACTATTCTGAGGAGCAAACTTAACCAAGGTGCCTTCATGATGTTTATAGCTCTGGAGTGAAGGAATCATACTTGTAGAGGTGAATTCATTCAGTGGCAAGCACTTCAGCACTTGTTACTTCACATCCTTGAGGTGTGTGTGATGAGTTTTAAGATTTAGGGTTAGGAGTGAGAAAGAAAGGGAAGAGTTGGGGTTAGGTTAGAAAGAGGAGTAGGGTAAGAAGAAATAGAAAACCCCAAGAAGAAAATCCAAAAATTGCCAAAATTAGTGTAGAGTAGGTCTCAGGTATCCCAAAACTATAAAAACCAGAAAAATCAGTTCATTTGACATGTGTGAGAGCAGGTATCGGGAGCACAACAATGACCAGTACCGCTAGTGTGGTATCGTGCCTCGCAAGCTAAAGAGTAACTTTGTGAACACAAATTTTGGTTGAGGTATCCTTGAAGGTAAGATACACAATTTTTTGATGACAAAATCACTTCAAAAACACACCTACACGTGACTAGAATTGTTTTCCATATCGTGGGGAAGTGCAGAGAGTTTTTTGAGGGTTTTTGAGTGATACAAAGGGCCAAAAGGGAAGAGGTGAGGTAAACAAACACATTGCACCAAAAATTTTTGAGTTTAGTTCAAATTTGGCTGAAGTATCACGGTCGGCTGCATTTTGGTATCGCCATACCAAGATTCCCTAGTATCACGATACTCGCCTTGTATCGTATCGTGCATACCCACTTGAGGTATTGTGATACCATTATGGTATCGTATCTTCAAGTGTTGGTATCGCGATTGTGATCGACCGATGGTATCGTATCATGTGCCAGCTGGTATCATATCGTCGCGATCACGGTATCATATTGTTGACCGAGCGGTATCGTATCATGCATCAGGTTGGTATCATATCGCTGACTCAATATCGTATCATGCAAAAAAGTGGTATCGTATCATCGACCATTCGAGTATCGTATCGCTCATAGTTCTAGTATCGTATTGTGTGATTTTCTAGTATCATATCGTGCAAAATTTTGGTATCGTATTGTGAGAAATCCAGTATCCTATTGTGAGTGTGGTGGTCAGGTATCGTATTGTCCACTAATTTGGTATCATATAGTCTAATGCAGAGGTATCGTATCGTGTGAATTCTAGTATTGTATGGTTTCACTCATTAAGAAAGACCAGAAGAACACAATCGACGTTAAGAATCCTAAGAAATCTAAAATATGGGAAGAAACCCCAAGGACGCATCATACACAAGAACTAAACAAGTCACGATCAATCTTAGGAGACCCAAGACCAGATGATTTGGATATGTGGCTAAAAGCTTACCAAGCCAGAATCACAACTCGACCAAACATAGAGCAACATGAGAAACTCTACCCAGTAGGGGAATTAGAAAAGGAGAGACTTGCAATATGTAGAACGCTCATAGAGGTAGCATAGGCCACTCTAGAAAAGACTATCCCTATCCTCCCAGAGACGAGAATATCCGAGAATCAATATAATGAGTGTTTTAAAGAAAATGACTAGAACCCAAAAGACAAAGATAATTTTAAGGAAGATTTACCTCGCTCTCAAGACAAATCAATTTCCATAATCCCTAGATTACAAGATGATTGGCCAAGAGAGTTGTGGGCGAGGATTTAGGAAGATCGATGGAAAAAGAATGGAAATTCAAGACCACCCTTTGAGGAAGTAGATGTTGGGAATGCTCAGCTAACTCTAAATTTGGAAGAAATATATGAAGATGTTTCCATGCTAGAACGAAATAGGGGGGAAGCTCACAGCATTTCTACCCTACCGAACTACATGGGAGAATATGAGAAAGAATCCATAATCTTCCGTGCTCCCACAATACGTGAAAAGGAAAATGATTCTTTAGGTAAGATGTTTCACAATATAGCAGAACTCAAGAAGGCCAAGGTACAATGTCAGTTGACTATGGAAGAACTACTACGTGCCAAGCCACAAATATGGAAACAGTTAGCGGGACAGTTGAAGTTAGAGCATGAGGAGAATAAAAGGAAGGTAATGAAACTGAAGTCCCTTCTACTATACAAATCCCTGTGGATAAAATTGGAGAATTTAGTGAAGGAGACGAGGGTAACACATGTTTACCCATCACATATAGTGGATACATGACCAAAGCCATTTTAGACACAGGGGCAGGTGTAGGCATAGCCACCAAAGAGATTTGGGAGAAATGGGGAAAGCCAATCCTGCGACCAACATGTATGAAGCTTCAATTAGCAGATGGTCATGTAGAGAGACCCCTTGGAATATTGGAAAAAAATCAAGTTAGCCACCTGCGGAGTGGAGTTTGAGCACACATTAGCTATATGTCAATTTGGAAAAGCAAATAACTATGAAATGATATTAGGACGACCATTCATGAGAAAACTTATGGTAGTACAAGATTGGGGAAGAGACATGTTATACCTACTGTTGGTGCAAGTCAAGCCTTCACAATTTGGCTTGGATATTATCTTGAAGACTCAACATGTGAGAAGGATCATAGGAACTTATGCTTATAAGTTCTTACCATTTTATCTCTTGTAAAAGTCTAAGTGACTTGGCATCTTATGTAATCACACCTACTTGTTTAAGTCGTGGAAATTAGATCTTATAATTGAAAGAATATCTCAATCAACTTTTAGGTGAAAGATTCAAGGAGATTGATTTGAATTCAAATTCAAATTTACACTCAACTCCTATAAAAAGCTACAAGTAAAAAGTCGCGGTTGTTCTTCACCATTCCCGAGGCTAACATCTGTGATTATTGAGTGTGTGAGGTCTACTCCATAGCCTACACCTCTGAGTACCATTTGGTTATGTGTATCATGCCAATGGGAATGTACATTTACATGATCTAATATAAATACTTACATTCATCTACTCTGTGATTTTTCTGAATTGTCTACTCCATGTCTGTCAACTTCAACAGAGCATATCTCAGTGGTTTCTCAATCAAATCAAGTGATTCAAAGCACATTGGATTCAGCTCAAAGTCTTCTACCCTCCTATAAATTTTGAAGTCAATTGGTTCAGCCATTAGCGAGAAATCTCAAAGTGCTCACTAGTATTTGTCTGTAGAGCTCCTAAAAAGTCGGGGGTAAACATATTTTTGCTAAACTTATTTCTCAAAGTATAGTTCATCATTTCTTCTCATTCCACTTGCAAATGGTAGCTTGTTAAGCTAATTTAATATGTCGGGAAGGAATTTGATCAATTGTAAGTGTGCTGGTCATAGTGAGTGAAAGACTGAGCAGGGTCAATACCAAAATAGCAAGTTTTCTTGGATTTGTGAAGTGCAAAGTTATCTGTTTTGATTTGATCATTACACATATCATTTGCAAAGTACATATATGCTTTCTTGGTATCATTTGGAAGCTAATCAAGTGTACTAAGCATTCCTGGAGTCATAGAGGGCTGGTGCAAAGTAGGATTAGCAGCATCTACTCAATCTCTAAGGAGGATCCATCCATCTTTCCCTACAGTGGTATCAGAGCAAACAAGGTAACATGGGAGATGGTTTTCCTTCATTTATTGACAAATTGGACAGGAACAATTACCAAGCTTGGTCTCTAAGGATGAAGACCTATCTACAAGGAAGAAGCTTATTTGGATTCATCTCAGGAGATGAGGAATTGCCCTCATTCAAAGCAAGGGGTCTACCCACCAAGGAAGAACAAGAAAGGCTTAATACATGGTGTGCAAAAGATGCATTGGCAAGGTCTTATGTTCTTAACTCTATATCTGATTTCCTTTTACCTCACATCAGGAACTGTAAGACTTCCCAAGAAACTTGGGAAACCTTGTCATCATACTTTTCATCTAATACAAGGGCCAGGAAGAATCAATTGTGGATTGAATTCACAACCCTTAGGAAGCAACCAAAGCAATCAGTCTCAGAATTTGTGACCAAGATCAAGGATGTGGCAGACCAATTAGCAAGCATAGGAGAGGAGATTGAAGAGGAACAAATAGTAAGGCAAATAACCAATGGACTAAAGGCAGATGATAAATGGGAAAGCTTCACCACTGCAATTGATCTCTACATGGACATGCATACCCCATATCTCACAACTCTGATGGGCCAATGTAGCTCAGTGATGAGTAGCACCTCCTTTAACGTCAATCCGGAAAGACATGAGGATGGTATGAAGACCTCGAGCAAGTGAAGGCACAAATGTGTGAGTGAGAAGCACACTAACATGCACACACATACACACACACACGCGCACACACGACAAGAACAAAGAGAGTAAGACAATGGAATCACTTCTATTGCAACCAAGTTCTCATACAAGCTCAAAACTACAAGAAGCTACCTCAAAAATGAGCTCTCTAGCTCTATTTATAGTTTTTGCCTAGCTTTGGCCCTGTCCAGACCTAGTGTCCGGCCTAGTTAAAAATTAGGTTCCAGGGTTTATTTGAGGGCTCAAACGAGATCTAAAAAATATGAAAATTGGCAGGCAACTACTTCTAAGGCTCCTCAAGCTCGAGGACTCCTCAGCTTGTACAAAATGGAGCTACAAAAAGGTGAAAATGGTATTTACAGGGGTTTTTAGTGATGAGAATCACTTTAAAATGATGTAAGGGTTTTGAAAAAAATGAAGGGTTGCCTTAGTGCTAGATCTGCATGTGTGTCCGTACTTGCTTCTTCCCGTATACTATCAACACTCTGCCCCCCCTAGGGTCAGACCTCTGCTCCATTGTTTGATCGATGTACTTCTGCAGGAGGTCGGTTGCCAATTCTTGTTCTTTTATACGTAGTCCCCGGACCAAATCGCTCTGGAGGGCATCCCAATTCACGGCTCCAGGCATGTTAGGTTGTGGTGTAGTGTAGAGCTCTGAATGCATTGTTTGCTCGCACGCAAATAGTTGCAGCAGGTGGGTTGGTCGTGGTGCAAATACCTCTGAATGTGCTTCCCAAAATCCCATGGTGAACATGTCGTCGAAAGTTTGCTTATAGTAGGTAGGGAGATATCTGATGCGTGTGTGCCATGCATAAGCAACTCGTATGCTTGGGGTTGTGCTCATATCATACAGCAAATCATAATTACCATTGATGAAGCCCGGAATTGGAGGCTGGATGTTACGTACATTTCGAAAGGCCTTTAGCACCACTTGCATCATGTCCAAAATTTTGAGCATCATTTGAGCGGCGACATCCGGCATGGGGTGGAGGCGTGGCATCCAATGTCTGATGGTGGCGATCATGTATGATACTGTAGGTGTGCCGGTTGGGGGTGCGATTGCAGGGTAATTGAGCCATTCTTTACAATTTGCGTTGTTCTGAACCTTGATGGCGAATGCTTTCCATGATCTTCTTCTTTGTACTAGACCAAAGCAAGGGTTATACTTCAAATGCATGAGAGCGTGATCCCATGTTCGTAACATCTCCGGATAGGTCTCCAGTAACTTTTGCCTCCATATGGGTTGGAATATGGCCCCCTTTCTGGCTGCCTCTGGAATGTCCTCGGGTTCGAACTGTGTTGCGAATGTAGGGTACTGGTTGGTTATGCGTTTGATCTCAGCATTATAGTCAGCCAGCAGTACAAAATAGGGCTTATATTGGAACTCTGAACTGGTGATCAGCCGCCTAGGAGCCAAGTTCGAGAAATATTCAGACTTGAGTATAGACTCTTCAATGGTTTTCATGGCCAGCATCTGTGTTGCTACGCGCTCTTCGTGAGTGTGGCCCATCTCCTCTACCTGCTTCATCCATGTCGATGGGGGCTCCTCATATGTGTCTTGGCCTTCCTCCGTAATTCTACCTCCTAGAAGGGGTTGAGGCTCATAATTGTCTTCAAATGTCTCCTCCACTGGAATGACTACTATTTCTTCTTCTATGGTTTGATCAGGTGGAGAGGGAGGTCGTTCATACTGTAACAACTTGATTTTTAGTTCTGCAACCTGTTGTCGTAGCTCAAGTACCTCACTGTTGGTTGAAGGTTCAGGTTCTGGCGAAGTAGCGGCATCGACCGTCTCTTTAGGTGTGGGTGGGTGTGTTGTCGGTACTTTGGATCCTTGTAGTTCTTTTATCTGGTCTGCCAACTGATCATGGGCTTCCAAGAGGGTCACATAACCTTCTAAAACCTGTTGAATATGCTCTGAGGGGACAGCCTGGAATTTTGCAGGGTCTATAGGTGCTCCCGAGGTGTTTTCCATGGCCGCTTCTAGGTTCTCCTGGTTTTGTTGTTGTAGCCTTCGGTTCTCTTCTTGAGCCGCTGCTAGATGGCGACGTAGTAGGGCCATGTTGCGTTGAAGTCTCGCATTGCGGCCCATTTGTTCTCTGAGTTGTTCCTCCATAGCTTTTCCTGTCTCTGCATACTTAGCTTCGAGTTCTGTCTTCGATTGTTGGAGGTGAGTCACCTGGTGTTGTAGTGTTGTATTACCTAGTTCCAGGGCATCGACTCGTGCCTGGAGTTGGGCCGAGAGATTGCACAGCTCTGTGTTATTTTCTTCTAATAGCTTATACTCTTGCTTAAGCTGAGTGGCCGCTTCAACCATGGTGTCTAGTGCATTACTAAATGATGTGGATGCATGGGTAGAGGTGGAACATGCAAAGGGTCGAGAAATGGGGAAGGGAAAAGTGGATGATGTGCCTATGAGTGAAGTGAGATGTGATGATGGTGGAACAGATGTGGCGGTGGGTGCTCCTGTGGATGGTGAAATATCCATGGGGTCGGATGTGATAGTGTGTGAAGTGTGAATTGTGAATATGGGAACGGTAGGTGGTGTGTTAGTGGTGGCAGTGAATGTGGGGGAGTGGGGTTGGGGAAGGGACTTTTTATTATAATTCTCCACCTGTTGGAGGATATTTACACGGTTTGTCCAGAATGATGGTTGTGTGACTTGGGTTGAGCCTGAGGCAGTTACAAGGGAAGTGGTGGATAGGGTTTGGGAGAGGGGAAATGTGTGGGTGAATGGAAAAGGATGGGATAAGGTCTGGCTAGTGGCAAGTGGTTGTCCATGGGCGGGGAGATAGGAAGGGTAACCTATTATGGTTTGATCGGTGGCAAGATGTCCTGTGTGAGATTCACAAATTTGGGCGGAAGTGATGGATGTGGGTAAGGGGGAGGGTGTAAAAATAGAGGTGTGTACAATGGTTTCATGATGGGTGGATATCGGTTGTTCAGAAAGACTGGTGGAGAAGGGTTCTGAGGGTTGAATGGAAGGTGACGGTGGAGATGGTACCTGTGTAATTACATCTTGTTCGTCAGTGGGACTTGGGCTCATCATGTGAACATCCTCTGAAATTGTGGAAGGCAAGGCCGTAGAGACTTCCATTTGAATCATTTTTCCTCGTCGTAGCCGTGTATCAATCCTTCGTTGATCATAGGTAGGGTTCTCTTGATAGACCATTGTCCTCAATGCTTCCCCGATCCCACATGTGTCCGCCAACAGATTCAATGATTCAACAAAATATGGGTCTACATTTTTGGCCTGCAGCATTTGGTTCACTAGGGCTCTGTTCACCTCTTCTGTCATCTTATGTCTTCTCTGTACCTGCTTGATTGTCTTGTATAGCCGCTTGAGTTGTGCTATGTAAGCAGGGGCCTCCTCTTCACTCTCCTCTGGTTCATTCCCCCGTTCTTCCTCCTGATTTTGTGTGCTAGGACCATGAGTATGTGGTGCCTCTTCTCCCAAATGTACCCTGCTTGTCTCGCCGTGTGGATGTTCTCCTTGGAATGATGATCCTGGATCGGCATTGTCAGGAAAATCTTCACTATCAGATAAGTGGGCTGTCTGCAGGAATCTTTCAAAATCAAAATTGGGATCCTCAGTTAAGGCGGCCATAGATGCAAACTCAGCCTCAGTAGGTAGTGGAGGGGCGGATGGGGTGGGCTGTACCACGTCCCCTGCTTGAACTCCTTGAAGATGGATCGTGAAAGGTGCGACCTGGGCTTCTTCTCTGGGGGAAGCTTCGGTCGTGGCCTCGTGAGGGATCATTACCTGGGAGAGTGATCCACGCATTCGTTTTGCAGGCTGATTCCCCGACTTCCGCCCCTTGAAAAACTCCAGTTGTGAATATTTAAGGGCCCTGGCTATTGGCACATCATATGCAAGACATCTATAAATAATTCTGGTAATCGCACAGCAGCCGTGTAATGTATGCTTCCTCACACCCCGCTTGCCTGCTTCATACAATTGATCCAGAATCCATACAGGCATCTTAATTGGCAAGCTTCCAGTCTCTGCTAAATATAATCCATACCATATTTTCTTGTGAGGTTGGGTAAAGCGGTCCTGAGCTGGAAATGCGAAGTGTTGAAGGCACATTCGCAGGGGTATGGCGATGTTAGGGGTGAGGGCACACATGTCCTTCAACTTCTTGATTCTGTTGCTCTTCATTGACTCTGGTATCAAGGGATCGCGATCGGAAGGCACATGGGTGCCATACATCTGAAGAGCTTCCCTTATTAAAGTAACATTTAACTCAAACTTCTTCATTTCCTCCTGGTTTGATAGGGAGGGCACCCAGAATGTGCCTGAATGATCTTTATCTCCTGTCGGCTTCAGTGTGGCAATCAAGTAGTAGCACCTAAGAAAGTCTGGTCTAGGCAAAGCTGCACTAAAGTAATCTTGCAATCCCGCTTTCTGCCAAATATCCTGAAGAGGAGCTGCATTTTGCAATGCTTCAAATTCTCGTGAGAAGAACTGGAAGGTCCACCACACTCCTCCACATTCCATCTTGGATTCCCAGATATGATCAGCGTCTCCCAAATCTCCTGGCATCTCATTGAACCAGTGAGAATGCCCCTTTACTCTTTCTGTTAGGCCACTTGGTGGATCTGGAATAGGAATTCTCCGCACGTTCACGAACTCTTCAGGCCGAGCTGTTGGTGGGGCCTCCACCGGCATGGCATCCCAATTGATTTGAGCACCAGAGCCTGCCTGAGAGCTTATGCCTGCTGCTGCTGCCATGGGAATCGGGTGCTTATCTGCTAGAAGAAGAAAGGCACATTAGTGTTGCATAGGAAACAGTATGTAATGGTGTTCCCTTCACAATACTAACATGACAATCCCGAAGGTTAGTGGTCAGAGGTGAAGTGCTTGTGATAGATGTGAGTGGTGATTAGAGGTCAGTATCATCCTAGATGCCTACTTTGGTTATGCAATGGACTCAGAATGCACCTATGTCAGAGAGGATGGATTTACAAAAATTGGGTCTGGGGGTTTGATACATGGTTTAAGTCTCCAAACTTTGCTAGAGGGTTCGTAGCTCTTAGAGCTAAAGACAGGTAGAGATTTATGAACTAGAGTGTGATGGAGTTGGGGCCTTTTGGGCACCCATTTCCAGACATTTCTCGATTTGGTTGAGTGTGGGTTAGGGTGGTCTTTAGGTAGAGTTCCTGCGTTGTCAGTCGAGAGGACGTGTGAGTGTTGAATTATGCCAATAGCTAGAGTTGGAGCTATCTGGGCTTGTAAACAGGCCTTGGGCACCCATATGTGTCTAGCATTGGGGCTAGCCTTCATTGACCGCTTAGGGACCCAAATAGACGTGGTGTGCCTAGGAGGTTGTCTAGGGGACTCCTTCACTTGTGTCCGTGATGGTGTGGCTTGTTTGTGGCCTCCTCGAGAGTCTGCTATTAGAGTTGTGGGTTTTCCATCCTTGCGTATCCAGCTCTGCTTCGCGCCACGAGGTACTCCGTGTTGCACTAGTTGGAGCTCCTGCTTCTTGATCAATGGCCTCCTTCATGTTGTATAGTGTTTGGTCTTCATGTTTAGAATCTTCTTTGACCCCGCTGCGAACTCCTCATTGACTCCTATACCTTTGGTAAGATTGACAATCCTCTGCACCATAAATGTTTGGACAAGAACAACATTGCTATCTTCATGTGGATTCCTGGAGGGACCAGGAGTTGGTGCCTGTTCTATTGGTTTGAGTGCTTGATTTTCTAATTCAATCGTGAGATGGCTTTGGCCTACCCAAGCCTGAAGAAGTCCACTTCTTAGGTTGAGGTTGACTGCGTGATCGTAGATCCAGTCTTGGCCCAGGACCAGAGGTTCGGTCAGATCCTCGTCTTCACACACTAGCACTTTTGCTGGCATGAGGACCTCTTGTATGTAGAGGGGAAGATCCACCTCTCCCATGCAAGGGGTTTCAACACCTCCTAATCCTATCAGATATGCTTCTAGGGGTTTTACCTCCAATTGCAGCTGTTGGCAATAAGAAAGCCGAACTGCACTTGTGGCTGCTCCTGAATCAATTAAAGCTCTCACGCTTGTTGTGCTGTCTCTTTGTCCTATTTCTAGGGTCACAAAAGGTCGTCGATCCACTATCTTATGGGTACGTTCACCTGAAGCCTCACACATGGCCATGTGATAGCCTGGAGACTCTTGAGTGTCAATCATAGGCTGATCCCTCCCTTGTCTCCTCAACTTCATTCGTCTGATGCGCTCTAAGGCCTCTGCCTGTGCTTCTTCTCGAATTCGTTTTTCCTCCTCTTTACGTTGCTTAGCAGTATTGAGTCGACTTAGCATTTCCTCCGTGAGGGGTTCCTGATACAACTTGACTCTGCATCCGCTAATATATTTTGGGAGAACATCACCCTCTAAAGTGGCTAGTTGTATTGCTCCACTCGTGGAGATCCTATTGATGAGCATAGGTCCGTAGCCTCTCTTTTCTAGCTTCCTTGCGTGTTGTTTCAATGTGTAGACTAAAACTAGATCTCCTGCTTTCAAGCCCTTATCCTTCACATGGGCATCAAAGTATGCCTTCTGTCTCTTCTTAGCTGCATATATCCTTGCAGCTGCTCTCAGTCTTGTTTCTCCTAATCGTTCAAGGTCAAAAAGTCTAGAGGAGAGTTCATGACCCGTCCATTCGTGCTCTTGTGCTACTTTCAATGTAGGTATTAAGAAGTCCAAAGGTAGCACGGCGTTTTGGCCAAATACCATCTGAAAGGGGGTGGCTTGGAGTACCGTTTTGTAGGCAACTCGGTATGCCCAAACAGCATGGTGTAGTTGTTTGTCCCAATCAGAGCGTTTATTGTTCACTAATTTTGTCAATACATTGCATAGGATCTTATTGGTGCTTTCGGCTTGCCCATTGGCTTGAGGGTGATAGGGGGCAGACTTCTTATGCACTACCAAGAATTCTTGGAGCAGATTTTCAATAACTTCATTCAAGAAGTGAGTGCCTCTATCACTAACTAGCTCTATAGGTAGCCCGTATCTTGTGAATACATTCTCAAACAAGAATTTAGCAGTTGTCTGAGCGTCGTTCTTCGTTGTGGCTTTTACCTCTACCCACTTGGTTAGATAGTCCGTGGCAACAATGATATACTCAGCATGGGAACCCTTAGCTGGGGGATTGATAGGACCTACAAAGTCTATTCCCCACTTAGAGAATGCACGTCCGCCCATCATGGGCTTCAGTGGCATCTCATCTTTGCGTATAGGATACTGGGTTCGCTGACAAATCTCACACCTCTTCACATAGGTATGTGCGTCCATGTGAAGGGTGGGCCACCAAAATCCTGCAAATAGGATTGCTTTGATCACCCTATCTGGACCAAAGTGTCCTCCTGCTACACCCTGGTGAGCAGTTTCCAAGATCTTTAGATATTCATTCTCATGAACACATAGTCTTAGGTAACCATCTTTTCCGCGCTTGTATAGATTATCACCAATGAGTGAGTAATCTAGGGCCTCTTGTTCTAGACTTCTTTGTCTCGTCAGGGTCATATCTTGAGGGAATGTTTTCGTCCTCAGAAACGCCACTAGTGGCTCGCTCCAATCTGGCACTAGAGACATGCGATAAAGGGTGGCATGTTCCACTGGTGGCTTAGTGCGACAAATTGGGCATTCCTTGCACATTCTATGGACTTCTGCTTCCATAGTTGGCCAGTACACTCCAAGTCTCCTCAATGTTTGCAGGGTTCGTTGTTTTGAGTAGTGTTGCTCTAATGCACCTACATGTGCTAATTGCAACCACTTCGCGTGCTCATCCTCTTCCACACAACAAGCCAAGATCCGTTGATCCGTGTGCTTGTACATACTTCCTGCCATGATGTGATACTTTTGGGCTTTTACTACCTCTCTATCCTGTGTGGCCATTACTGAGTGGTTAGGCCCGTAGGTTAACACTGGCACTAATGGCTTAGCCCACTGCGGTACCACTTCCAAGTTAAACAAGTAAGCATCAGGTAAGTCATCTGACACTCCTTGTGGGGCTTCTCCTGATGTGAGCCTTGAGAGATGATCTGCTCTTAGGTGAGTTCTGCCTTTTCTTACTACTACCTCAAAGTCATACTCCATTAGTAAGAGAAACCATCTTACTAATCTGCCTGTATTACATGGCTTGTTTACCAGGTACAATAGAGCTTGGTGATCAGTAAAAAATTTGAACTTATTTGCAAGCAAATAATGTCTAAATTTCTTAACTGCATATACCATGCCTAAGCCTTATCTCTCAGTAGTGATGTAATTTCGTTCAGCTGCATTCAATTGTCTACTGGCATAGGCAATTGGGAGATCCATATTACCTTCACCAGTAGGTTGTGCGAGTACACATTCAACAGCGTAATTGGATGCATCCACATGAACATGGAATGGCTTGTTCCAATCTGGTGTGGTCAAGATTGGTGTTGAACATAATCTTTGTTTAAGCTCCTGGAAGGAATTCTCACATTCATCAGTCCACTCAAAGTTAGTCAGAAGTCCGTACATGGGCTTTGCGATGACAACATACATGTGGATGAACCGACGTAAGTAACCACAATGTCCCATGAAAGCCTGTACTTCCTTGACGTTCTTTGGCCTAGGTAGTTCTGCGATGGCTCTCACTTTCTCTTCGTCAGTGGATATGCCATTCTTAGACACTATGTGCCCTATAATTTTGCCTTGCCTGACCATGAAAACACACTTTTCTGGGTTCAGGCAGACTTGATATTCTCTACATTTATCAAAGATCTATCTGAGTTCGGGTATATGGGTCTGTCTAATGTTGGAATGAGCGCAAAGATCATCAACATAGACTTCCAAATTCTTCCTCAAGAACTCTTTAAACACGTGACACATTAATCTTTGAAAGGTAGCCGGTGCATTGGTAAGCCCGAATGGCATTACCCGAAAGGCAAATATGCCCCACTCCGTGGCAAAAGCCGTCTTATGTTGATCCTCTGGAGCAATGGCTACTTGATTGTAGCCCGAAAACCCATCTAGGAAGCTGTACACTTCCTTGCCTGCTACCCTTTCTAATAGATGCTCAGTGATAGGAAGCAGATAGCTGTCTCTAATCGTGGCGGCATTAACTTTTTTAAGGTTAATACACACACGCAGCTTTCCATTTTTCTTGGGCACCACTACAATGGGGGATACCCACTCAGTGTGCTCAATTTCATAGATGAATCCGGCTTCAACCAGTCGATCTATCTCCTCTTTGATCTTAGCAGCATAGTTATCGTTGTATGTGTAGGGCTTCTGTTTCGAGGGTCTGGCGTCTGAGGTCATGGGGATTGTATGTGAACATATATCAGGGTCTACCCCTTTCAAGTCCTTATAACTCCAAGCGAATACATCTCTGTATTCTCTTAGCAAGGCTATTAGCTCTTGTTCTTCCTCTTCTGTCAGGTCATGGCCTATGTATGTGCATCTTTCTTCTCCTTCTTCCACAGCTACCACTATTTTCTTGGTTGTTTCTTTGTTGTCATAGGCCTCGCCTGATTGCGCCTCTCGTTTAGGCATTCTTATCATGACCCTCCTATCGTCTATCTCATATTTTTTAAAGTTTTCAGGGACCTCAAACAAGGATTCTTCTGCCTCCAGAGTGACTTCCTTCTTCTTTCTTTTCTTTCCTCCGCTTTTAGAAGCTACTTGTGTGGCTAACCTCACCTCATTTGTAAGCTCTCCGTGCCTCTGGGGTTGAAATTCTACTTCATAGAAGTATTCTTCATCTGATGCAAAAGGTGGGTCCATGATGATTGACTCTAGATCGGAGTCACTCGCATCCTCAAATGCATCAAGGATAGGTTCGCATTCTTCTAAAACTGCATCTCCCATGATTGGCTCTATTGAAAAGACTCAAATGTCATAGCCATCCTTATCACAGTGAGGTGTCCACTGCTCTTCATTGATGGCTACATCCATTGTTGCTAGGATTTTTGCCCAGCCATGGGGTTCAAATTCCTCATCAGGAAAGACTACAGGTGCATAGGCTGGGTCTTGAATTGATCTACGTGTTTCTTTTGCACCTATCTCTCTGGCTTTTTCTCTTTTCTCTTCTTCTACTGCCACTTTGCACATCCATAAGTGGGTGTCTTCATGCATCCACGAGGATCCGGATCCTATGGAATGCACAGAATCAGTCTCATCTTTGGCTTTATGGATGGGATTCCATTGAATAGGTGGTACCTCTCTATGAGAGTAATCTTTAAGATTGACTTTGGTTGTAACACCTAGATGTTGCAAATACAAGGAATTGGTTCCCCAATCCTGGACTACTTGCAATTGCCGCATAAATGGCCTTCCCAAAATCATCTCGTAGGCTTGATTTTTGCTAAAGTCGCATATAGCAAAAGTATGTTCAAACTCAACCCCACATGTAGTGAGAGTTATTCCTTCTAGCAATCCTAAGGGCCTTTCAATATGACCATCAGCCATCTGCAATTTCATTCTCGTTGGTTGGAGTGCCGGCTTGCCCCAACGCTTCCATAGGGAAGTGGTGGCAATTGCAACTCCTGCACCTGAGTCCAAAATTGCCTTGGTGGTGTACTCCTGGTAGGTAATGGGAAGATAGGTGTTCCCTTCTTCACCTTCACACATATCTCCTATCTTATCCAAGGGTATCTCTGGCACTGTCCTATGTGATCCTACCTGGGAATGAGGTTTCACTATCGCTGGTACTTGTTTGGCGACATGTTTCCATAATTCGAGTCTAACCTTGAGTAGCTCTTCTAACTTGAGATTGCACTGCACTTTAGTGTTTTCCACTACCTCTGTGTTCCTAGGTAAGACTGAGTCCTCATTTCGTACCATGACCGTGGGTGCTCTCATACAAGTAGACTTAGCTTCCCATGGGCCTGTGAAGTGGGGTAATTCTTGTAGAGAGTTAGACTCAAAGTCTAGTCTTTCTTGAGAGTGGGTGCTCTCCTGCTCCTCATAAATGGATGGGATGTCTTGTGGGAATTGGTCGCGTGCATCATCCACAAGTTCAAAAGGAGGAGGGACTTCACTCTCTTTAGCCCATTTGTCTTCTTGAATCTCGCGTAGGAATTCTGGTGTGAACCGATTCATAGAAGATGATGTGTCTGGCTCTGTAGAGTTAGGCACGTAGGCTTCTTGGGGAGGTAGGCTCATGTTCTCACTTGCCTTGCCCTTATTTTGAGAGGCAGGTTCCTTTTCTGATTGTGCAGTTAGCCTCTCTATTCTTTCTAGGGAGGGGGGGTTGTCTGGTTCAGTGGAATTGGGCACATAAGCTTTCGGTGGGGGATGGGTCATGTTTTTGCTTGCTTTATCTCTTTCTTGATTTTTTTCTTCCTTGGCAGTTCTTGCAATTATGCCCTCTGTTTTGTTTTGGACTCCAAGTTGTCCTCTCCAATCATGAAGTAACAAAGAATCAACAAATCATCTTTATTTTGTCAATCCTAGGAATATCCATAAGACCACAGCCCCTTCAAGATAATAGATTCAAGGAAATAAGAGATTGATGGCTGGATTGCTGAGAGAAATTGAAGATGAAGAGAAAATCTTGAGTTTACCATAACTAAGGCAAATCTCCATCATTTTCTATGTTCTTTATGTCAAAACCATGCCATTTCATTAGCAGAATACAAATATGAACTCAAAATTGAAAAATATCACCTGTATCACAAAGACGAGACAATCGCGATTCTGTACCAACAGACGATTTTCACAATTTTGAAATTTCCTTCAGTCCTTTCCACTCATTTACAGCAATAGGTCTCTCTCTTCATACAACTTACTCAATAATACACAAATGTAACTCTAAAATCTCCATGATTAAGCAAGAGACAAGCTCACACATCAAAGAAAATACACTCAACAGGAGAAAACACGATTTTTGCAGAAACTCTTTCTTCTCTTTTGATAGCTTGAGCAAATGACTAACCAACCTCTCCAAAATAGAGAAAATTGACTTATATACATTTTCAAGTGTCCCTTTTCACACTTGAAATTAGGTCTTTTTCTCTAATTTTCTAAAAAATGCTATCTAAGAGTTTCTAAAAATTCTACAAAAATTACATGAGATCCTCAACCACATAAGGAAGACTCTTCCTTATTTTTACAACCATTGCATAAATATTTTACAAGTTTTTTTTGACTTTTTACTAATTTTTTACATCAAAAATGCTTTTCCAAGAATACACCTTCCAACACCCTCTAACTTCTCTAGAAGTCCATCCAAGTGTAATTGTGTCTTGGTTGAGCCCGAGTAATTGAAAAGGCGACTGGCTTCAAACATATTCTGAGCCAATGCGACCATTTTCGCGCAAAGCTTGGTTCTTTCTATCTCTAGGTCAGCTCTAGGGTAGCACTTGTCATGATCCGTTACATTTGGCCCTTCTTGGATTCAGGCCTGGTATGCTTTAAGCATCATGTCTATGTCTTCAGGAGTGGGATCAGCTAATACTGATCCTACTCGGGGTGGTGGGTGGGTTACGTGGGGTGTATTAGAGGGTGGAGGGATGGAGGGTGATGGGGATGGTAGCGGTGGGAATGTGTGAGAGTGCGGTTGAGATGTGATCTCTATGATTTTTGCTTTGGTTTCTCTCAAGCTTTCTTCAAGTTCGCTCATCTTTTTTGCCCATTGCCTTTTCATTCTTTCACGACTATCCTTCCAGGCTCTAGTCCTCTTTTTGGTTATGCTCTCTGTTTCACTCACCTCGGGGCTCTTTTCCTGACCAACACCTTGGTTTTGTTGTAGTGCTTGGGCTCTTGTGATTACTTGCACAGGTGCAGTGGAAGTCACACTCCCTATGGAGTCTACAACTAACCCAACAACATTGATAGGAGTGATTTTAGGCATGTTATTAGGGTTCTTCGGGCAATCTCGTAGGAGATGCTCTTTTCCGCAGTCTTGACAGAAACCCTGAATTGTTACTGGTTGAGGTTGTGTAGGGGCAGGTAGTGGACAATCACGTATAAGGTGATCTCCCTGACATCTGAAGCATGGTCCTCTAGGAAATGGGGGTCGTACATGCCTAGGTTGAGGTCTAGAGTTGGGGTTTGTGTACATGACATTGGCATACTCAGGCTCCCCACTATTTTCACTTGGGTCCTCATAATAGTATGACTTGTTATGCTCGGGTGACTGCATGTAGTAAGCCTGTGGGCTATCAATATGTGTGGAGTCAAAACTATGGTCACTTGGATCACTGTCTGATAGCAATGGGGTGATTGGGACTATGGCTCTGTTCGGATTTTCTTCAGCAGATGCATATTTCATTGGGATCACATTGGTTGGAGCAGGGGGTTGCTGTACTAGGACTGGTTGAGGTCTCTGCTGCCCTTGATAAGGTGGCTGATAAGTTTGATGTGGTCGGTTGTATTGTTGTGGTGGGTACTGATTCTGGTACCTACCCTGTTGTGGATATGGCTGAGGGTAATTTTGCCTAACAGTTTGTTTGTTATATGGGCAATCTTGTGCAGTGTGGTTGGTGTACCTGCGCTCTATGGTGCAGTACTAGCTACTAGGATTAACTTGGGGTTGAGCCACAATGGGACAGCCATTCACCATGTGGTCGCCACCACAAGTATAGCATCTTTTCACGGGGGCATACCTTGGGATCTGTTTGCTAGTGACACCTAATTTCTGAGCTACTTTCTCTGCAAGTTCCTCAATTGATGTGGATTGCGTGGAAGAGAGGCTAGAGGCACTATCTGAATCTTTGTATATCTTGGAAAGCTCTAACTCCTCCCCTAGGTTATCCTCGATGTCAATGCACATGCGTACACATTCTTCTATAGTCCTAGGGTCCTTCAGATACACATATGATCTCAATTTGGTACTTAGCAATCCATCCAAGAATAATGCCACTTGCTTAGCTAGTGTGGGTAGCTCAGGGACAGGGCATCTTTCAAGATATTGCCTAAATCTTCTTCCTGCAAGTCTCACGGTTTCTTGAGGGGTTTGCTTGAAGCTGTGAATCAGTGAGGAGGTATTATGTCTTATGCCACTCTTAGAGAATTCAATAATGAAAGCCTCTAGGAGTTGGTCTATGCTCTTGAACTGTCTCTCATTCAATTGTTGGAACCATGTGAGGGCTGTGTTCCTAAGGGTTAGACCAAAGGCATTATATTGTGTGAATAGGTCCTCCACTTGTTCTGCTCTCAAGACTTGCCTAAACTCTGCCACATGATCGTATGGGTCTCCTGTGCCATCGAAGTAATTTTTCATGGACTTGACTAACTGAGTTGGTCTCAAAATCCTGGTGTGTTCTCTAGGTCGTGGTAGAGGGAAGTCTTCCATATTCCTTTGATTTCTGTGAGCTCTAAGCATCTCAGGTTCTACTCTATTCGTTTCCATTCTCGTTCTTTCTCTGCCCCCTGGGTTGGCAAAGCTTACTTCTGGCCTATCTCTACTCCTGTCTCTTTGGATTCCATGAGCTTGGGATGTTCCAGCACTAGGGTGACCATAGGACACATTCGATCTTGGTTGGGGGAAAACGAATTCACCCTTCCAAGTGTAAGCATGTCTATCATGTTCTGTAACCACAAAGATCCTCTCTGAAACGTGATCTAAGTAGGTCATGCTGCCTGGGCTATCAAGATCCTTAAACTCATAGATCATGATTGTTCCTATATCAGTTGGCTGAGCAGATTTATACCTCCAAAAGGATTCGTCAGTTTCTCGATTGAGGAGAAAATCTATGCTCTTATTATCCTGGGGAATCCACTCTGGTGTGATAATCCTAGTGAGAACCGATTTGCCTCGAGGGGTTCTAGGTTCTGTACCCATGTTTCCTTGCTCTAGGTCACCTAAGTCCGCTTCTAGGATCACATTTCCAAATTCGTCCGTCCTATCTGGGTGATTGGTGACTACGTATGTGGTTCCTTCTTTGTCCAAGTATGCTCCGTTTTCAAACTTGACAGCTGGGCGCTCTAGTCCAATGGATTGATCAGGATTCTTAATCTGTACCACAGATCTTCCTAGGCCGTCCTCATAGATGCTGGCACCTAATCGGTTGGTCCTAAGGTATTCCAACTGCGTTTTGTAAGGGCCTTCTACCTTGTGCAAGTATGGCACTCCTGAACTTCCTGTAGGTCTCTCCATACCTTGAGACATCTCGGATTCACTAGTCTCAGAACTTGGGTAGTATGAGTGGTGGCTCAACTGCTGGGCCCACGACCTAGCAGTGTGGTTGACACTAGCCTCTGAAGACCTAAGGCTTTGTCTGTCTCTGCCTAAGTTTCTGCCTGATCTAAGGTTCATATGCCTGATTTATCTACCCCCTTGGACCCAAGCACACTCTCCTTGCAGGTTAATTTGCACCAATCACTTTGTTCTTTTGAGTTGAATACTATGTTTATGATCTTGTCTGAAATCGCGTCGTCAGGAGTACTTAAGTGAATTTCGCACTTGATAAGTGATCGACTCCAGTTTACCTTTTGTCCCTTAGGGTTTTCGCCCTTAAGACCTACTTAATTCTTGCACTTGGTTGATTAATTCTCTTGGACTTGATTCGTGCCTAACGTTGCCCTAATTAATTACCACACCTAAGTTGTACTTAGCCTAGGCTAGGAATTGACAAAGGAGGGTTGAGAGATCTTCCAACCTCAATTAGCTGGTTGACTAGACTGCTACACAAGCCCAGGAAGCCTTCTCCCAAGCTTGGTACTCACCCTTGCTAGCTTGCTTTGGATTGCCTTGAGTGCACACAATGTTCCTGCAAAAGCTCACCAGTCAGTATAGCTCTATTACCACAAGTAATTGAAAGACACACATCAATATTTTCAGTCCCCCCTGGAGTAACTCACTGTACCCCCTCAATCTTAGGACCACCTAGTATCACCTAAAGGCCAACTTGAAAATACATGTTCTAAAACTCCACCATGTAGGATTTTCGACAAGCTTTCCAACGAGACCAAAATCTCATCAATCGGAGTTCGTATGGTGAAGTTATGACCATTCAGGCACTTAGGGGTCCAAATAGGCTCTCAGGGTTCAGGAAATTCCTCCCTGGTTTCTAGGTCTTTTGCCCACTCCTAAGGCTCTCATATCCTCCCAATGTGTCCAAGATTAAACCCAAAGATACCTCAATTCAGTCAATTAATTTACTCTAAATTTTCATGCGTTAAGCCCATGTATCGCGATAGGTCGGGTCGAAGTGTCGCGATAGCTCGTGAGGTGTCGCGATAGCTCCCAAGTGTCGCGATAGGTCGTGAGGTGTCGCGATAGCTCGTGAGGTGTCGTGATAGCTCCCAAGTGTCGCGATAGGTCATGAGGTGTCGCGATAGCTCGTGAGGTGTCGCGATACTCCCAAGTGTCGCGATAGGTCGTGAGGTGTCGCGATAGCTCGTGAGGTGTCGCGATAGCTCGTGAGGTGTCGCAATACTCCCAAGTGTCGCGATAGGTCGTGAGGTGTCGCGATAGCTCGTGAGGTGTCGTGATAGGTCGTGAGTGTCGCGATAGCTTGTGAGGTGTCGCGATAGGTCGTGAGGTGTCGCGATAGGTCGTGAGGTGTCGCGATACTCCCAAGTGTCGCGATAGGTCGTGAGTGTCGCGATAGCTCGTGAGGTGTCGCGATAGGTCGTGAGGTGTCGCGATACTCCCAAGTGTCGCGATAGCTCGTGAGGTGTCGCGATAGGTCGTGAGTGTCGCGATATCTTGAGGTGTCGCGATAGCTCGGGATATGGTGAATTTTTCAGTTCTGTCTAGTGATCCTAGGAGCTCTCAGCCTGCACAGTGTCGTGGTGCAGTCAGAATTGTGATTGGGTGAAGTTTTCGAGGTGTCGCGATAGCTCAAGCTTGACGCCTCGGGACCTGTGGAGAGGAAATCCGTACCTGCTGAGCTTGCTGGAGATGATGATGAAGCTAAAGCCTGCAAGAAACATGCAAAAACACACAAAAACAAGCACACACACTCGCTCTCTCTCAAACTTGCACACAACAAATGAGGAGAATGACAAGGAAGAGGGAATATGTAGTGGAGAAGGAGGTGGAGGTGGTGATGAAGATGGAGGTGGAGATGGAGATGGAGATGGAGAAAAATCAGAAATTTACCTACTACTTACCATTCCAATGCGTCCTCTCTACGTCTTACCATCACACGCTCGTCCTCAAAGCTCGAATCCCCGGCAACGGCGCCAAAATTTGGTGTAGCTCAGTGATGAGTAGCACCTCCTTTAATGTCAATCCGGGAAGACATGAGGATGGTATGAAGACCTCGAGCAAGTGAAGGCACAAATGTGTGAGTGAGAAGCACACTAACATGCACACACATACACACACACACGCGCACACACGGCAAGAACAAATAGAGTAAGACAATGGAATCACTTCTATTGCAACCAAGTTCTCATACAAGCTCAAAACTACAAGAAGCTACCTCAAAAATGAGCTCTCTAGCTCTATTTATAGTTTTTGCCTAGCTTTGGCCCTGTCCAGACCTAGTGTCCGGCCTAGTTAAAAATTAGGTTCCAGGGTTTATTTGAGGGCTCAAACGAGATCTAAAAAATATGAAAATTGGCAGGCAACTACTTCTAAGGCTCCTCAAGCTCGAGGACTCCTCAGCTTGTACAAAATGGAGCTACAAAAAGGTGAAAATGGTATTTACAGGGGTTTTTAGTGATGAGAATCACTTTAAAATGATGTAAGGGTTTTGAAAAAAATGAAGGGTTGCCTTAGTGCTAGATCTGCATGTGTGTCTGTACTTGCTTCTTCCCGTATACTGTCAACAGCCAACTATTCACACATGAAGCAAAGTTCACAAAGATTGGAGATACATCTAAAGGTAACACTCCTTTTGCCCTATATACTGATAAACAGGTTAAAGACAAAGGTAAAGGTAAAAAGCAAGAGGATGAAGGGTCTACCTCCCAAGCCAACTATGCAGGGAGAGGTAGATCTTCAAGAGGCAGGGGTAGAGGAGGTAAGCAAGGTAGGGGGAGACCCTACAATTCATCACCATGCAATATTTGTGGATTGCCTAACCACACCACAGATGAGTGCTCCAGAAACTACAAAAATCAGAGAGGAAGAGGCTATCAAAGAGGTGGATACTCTCAAGGCAGAGGAAGGTTCAACCAACACCAAGGCTACAATGGCTACAACAATAGCTACAACAACAATTACAACCACAATGGTAACTACCAAGGAGGATTCAAAAATAGGAAAGACTACAACAACTACACAGAGGAGCAAGATGACTCCCTATCATGAATATGACTTCTAAGTCAGGGTATCAATGATGATCACTTATTCTATATTGATTCAGGATGTTCTAATCATGTAGCTGGCAATGTGGCACTACTTTCTGATTTGGAAGAACCCAAAGGCAAACATCAAGTGCAGACAGGTGATGATACTAAGCATTCTATTGTAAAGATTGGTAATGTAAAGACTAGTGATGGTAATCAGAACTTATTGAGCAGAGTACTTTATGTCCCAACAATCACCAAGAACTTAATGAGTGTAGATCAGATTGTGGAAAAAGGTTTACAGGTCAGGTTCAATCAACATGGAGCATATGTGGAGGACCCAAGACATGGATTCAGAAGGATAGCCAAGGGAGAAAAATCAGGTAGATTGTTTACTTTTGAGCTAGAAGACACCAAAAATATTGCTTTATACTATTACAAGGATCAAACACTTTCAGAATTAGAAATATGGCACAAGAGGTTAGGTCACATAGCTGAAAGGACCTTAAAGCAAATGTGCAGGGATCAATGTGTGCTTGGGATACCTAATGTATCCAAGCAACACATGATTTACAAGTGTGGAGCTTGTCAGTTTGGTAAGTCACATAGGTTTCCCTATTCAAAGAAAGGTTTTATGCATGAAGACTATCTGGAATTGGTGCATACAGATGTTTGGGGACCTAGCAAGGAACCATCCATTTCAGGATCAAGGTATTATGTGTCCTTCATTGATGATTATAGCAGATGGACTGTGTTATACTTTATGAAGCACAAGGATGAAGTGTTTAATTGTTTCAAAAGATATCTTGCACTAGTTGAAAATCAAACAGGTAGGAACTTGAAGAAGCTAAGGTCAGATGGAGGAGGTGAATACTTCTCAAATGAGTTTGAGGACTTCTTGCAGGAAAGAGGCATCAAAAGGGAGATAACCACAAGGTACTCACCTAAACAAAATGGGGTAGCTGAAAGAAGGAATAGACTTATAGTTGAAACAGCCAGGTCTATGCTTAATGAAAAGAAATTAACAAATTATCTTTGGGCAGAGAGTGTATCTACTACCACCTATCTCATAAACAGGTTGCCATCAAAGTCACTTGATGGAATGACACCTTATGAAGCTTGGCATGGTAAGAGACCATCATTAGATCATTGCAAAATTTTTAGTTGTGTAGCATATGTGCATATTCCCTCACAGGTAAGGGGAAAGCTAGACCCTAAAGCAGAAAAATGTATTTTCATTGGTTATGACTTGAATAAAAAAGGGTACAGATTCTACAACCCCTCAAACAAAGGTTTCAAGGTAAGCAGAGATGTCATATTTGATGAGAATGACTCATGGTATGAAAATGAATGCAGGAAGGTTAGTCTACCTTATGACATGGAAGAAGACTTCCCAAAGCTCACCAAGGAGGAACCAATCCAGAAAGAAGACTCAAGTTCCGATGATTATGACACAATTAACCTTGAGGAATTCAAGGCATGGAAGTCCAAAGGAAAGATGAAAATGAAGAAGCTAGAGGATATACCAGAATCCTCAACTCAAGCAATGAGGAGATCTCAGAGAGAAAGTAAGAAGCCTATCAGATATGGGTATGAAACTTCTCTTGTAACTAAGCATTCTGTATATCTTGCAAAGGATTTGTTGAATGAAGAACCAGGTTCATATGAGGAGGCAATCACAAAAACTGAATGGAAAGAAGCTATGGATGAAGAAATAGAGGCTCTCAAGGAGAGTGACACATGGGACTTGGTACCCAAGAAGGACTCTATGAAGGTGATAGGATCCAGATGGATCTACAAACTCAAGAGGAACTCAGATGGTACAATCAACAGGTACAAAGCTAGGTTGGTAGCCAAGGGCTTTGCACAAACCCAAGACATTGAATATGAGGAGACATTTTCTCCTGTGGCTAAGATGCCAACAATCAGAATATTGGTGAGTGTAGCTGCATCCAAGAATTGGAACATGTACCAATTGGATGTCAAGAATGCTTTCTTGAATGGATGGATATCTGAAGAAGTCTAGATGTCACAACCACCTGGCTATGAAGATCCCAAGAAGGTAAATTATGTTTGTAAATTGAAGAAGGCTCTATATGGATTGAAGCAGGCACCTAGGGCATGGAACTACAGGTTGACAACATATCTCCAAGATCAAGGGTTTACTATGAGTAAGGCAGATACATCATTGTTTATCAAAAGGAGCAATTCAGAGGTAATCTATCTCTCTGTTTATGTTGATGACATCATCATTACAGGTAATGATGTCCAAGGAATCAGAAGCATCAAAAAACAGATGATGAAGGAGTTCAAGATCAATGATCTTGGATTATTGAGATACTTTCTAGGGCTTGAATTGGTTTATACTAATTCAGGTATATATATCACTCAGAAGAAGTATGTTCAGGATATGTTGAAGAAATTTAATTTGCAGGATGCTAAAGTCTCAAGTACTCCTATGGAAGTCAACCTAAAGCTTAGTGCTCATGAAGGTGATGAAGTCCAAGACATTACAGGATACCAAAGAATGGTAGGTAGTCTGAATTATGCTACCTTAACTAGAATTGACATAGCATATGGAGTTAGTGTGCTAAGTCAATTCATGCACAAACCAAGGGTACCTCATCTAGAGGCAGCAAAGAAGATCTTGAAGTATCTAAAGGGAACTCAGAACCATGGTTTGTACTTTCCTTATACATCAGACATTGATATTAAAGTGTATTCAGATGCAGATTGGGCAGGATGCAAGGATGACAGGAGGAGCACATCTGGATACATATGTTTTGCAGGTGATAAACCTATTTCTTGGTCAGCCAAGAAACAACCCACAGTAGCTTTGTCATCTACTGAAGCAGAGTATAGAGGGCTAGCCAATGCCACTCAAGAAGCTATTTGGTTAAAGCTTTTGTATACAGAGTTAGGCTTATACACAAGGCCACCAATCATCTTTGGTGACAACACAAGTTCTCTTCACCTTGCAGCTAATCCAATATATCATGCTAGAACCAAACACATAGAGGTTCATTACCACTATGTGAGAGAGAAGTTGCTTAGTAAAGATATTCAGTTGACTTATGTGTATACTAATATGCAATGTGCAGATTTACTCACTAAAGCTTTGGATGGAAACAAGTTATGCACATTCAAATCCATGATTGGATTACAGGATGTGATTGAAGAATGAAGATGAAGACTTGAGCCAAAATGTTTGGCTTGAGGGGGAGCTGTTGGTGCAAGTCAAGCCTTCACAATTTGGCTTGGATATTATCTTGAAGACTCAACATGTGAGAAGGATCATAGGAACTTATGCTTATAAGTTCTTACCATTTTATCTCTTGTAAAAGTCTAAGTGACTTGGCATCTTATGTAATCACACCTACTTGTTTAAGTCGTGGAAATTAGATCTTATAATTGAGAGAATATCTCAATCAACTTTTAGGTGAAACATTCAAGGAGATTGATTTGAATTCAAATTCAAATTTACACTCAACTCCTATAAAAAGCTACAAGTAAAAAAGTCGCGGTTGTTCTTCACCATTCCCGAGGCTAACATCTGTGATTATTGAGTGTGTGAGGTCTACTCCATAGCCTACACCTCTGAGTACCATTTGGTTATGTGTATCATGCCAATGGGAATGTACATTTACATGATCTAATATAAATACTTACATTCATCTACTCTGTGATTTTTTTGAATTGTCTACTCCATGTCTGTCAACTTCAACAGAGCATATCTCAGTGGTTTCTCAATCAAATCAAGTGATTCAAAGCACATTGATTCAGCTTAAAGTCTTCTACAGGCGTATAAATTTTGAAGTCAATTGGTTCAGCCATTAGCGAGAAATCTCAGTCGAAGTGCTCACTGGTATTTGTCTGCAGAGCTCCTAAAAAGTCGGGGGTAAACATATTTTTGCTAAACTTATTTCTCAGAGTATAGTTCATCATTTCTTCTCATTCCACTTGCAAATGGTAGCTTGTTAAGCTAATTTAATATGTCCAGAAGGAATTTGATCAATTGTAAGTGTGCTAGTCATACTGAGTGAAAGACTGAGCAGGGTCAATACCAAAATAGCAAGTTTTGTTGGATTTGTGAAGTGCAAAGTTATCTGTTTTGATTTGATCATTACACATATCATTTGCAAAGTACATATATGCTTTCTTGGTATCATTTGTAAGCTAATCAAGTGTACTAAGCATTCCTGGAGTCATAGAGGGCTGGTGCAAAGCAGGATTAGCAGCATCTACTCAATCTCTAAGGAGGATCCATCCATCTTTCCATACACCTACAACATCAAGGAACTACTACCAAGATAAATTTGCATACATTTGCATACAAGGATGTACCCCCACTACAATGGAATCCCATACATAAGGAAGAGGATGATTTGTCAATTCATAGTGCCGGTTCAAGTGACCAATCATGGATGCACGAAGATGCCCAATTATGGATGTGCAAAGAAGCAAAGAGAGAAGAGAAACAAATTCAAATATGGCCCGTAGGACATCAAAATTACCGACCTGTAGAGGACCCAATGTATATGCCCCAAGTTTTCTCTGACGAAGCATTCGAAGCACACGGTTGGATGGAAATTTTAGCCACCTTGGACGTATGCATAAATGAAGAGGTATTGACCATGAATGGATGCATGGATGAAGAAGGTTATGATGTTCACATTTACATGGTAATCCTTCAAGAGGTAGATGTAGGAGAAGTGTTAGAAAAGGAATCAAAAGAAGAGTATGATAGCATAGAGATGGAACCAGAGTTTGATTCAAAGGAACGGTATTTAGAAGCAATCCAAGCCGATAACAAAGAAGGAACACCCAAGGTGTTAGCAATAGAAGCAGCTCTGATGGGACCAAACCATGAGGGAACATTAGATAATATCGAATCAATCCCAAATCTCTTTGAAGTCCCAAAACACTTCAAAAGTTATGAAGTAGAGGAGAGGAAGATAGCCATTCAGATGCCTAAGAGAGAGGCAAGAGAAGGAGAAGCATATGACAACAAGGAACAAACGAAGAAAGTAATGGTGACTATAGAAGATGGAGAGGAAAGATGCATGTTCATAGGAAAAGATGTGTCACTTGAGGAGGGAGAGGAATTGATAAATCCAATTCGAGAATATCGGGATGTGTTTGCATGGACCTACAAGGACCTCAAAGGTGTAGAATCATCCATTTGTTCTCATCAAATACCAATGACACCTAAGGCAAAACCTTCGAAATGTCCTTACATTCATAACGATGTCTATTCAACAAAAATTAAGGAGGAGATAGACAAATTGTTAGCTGCTAGATTCATTTATGAGATAGAACACACAAAATGGGTGTCACCATTAGTGGTTGTACCCAAAAAGAATGGGAAATTAGGAGTGTGCATTAATCTGAAGAAAGTAAACACAACTGCGATTGTTAGCGGCCGCCGGATTGGAAGATTGTATAACAGAATCTTGTTCGCACGAGTGAAAAAAGTAGTTACAAAACAGTTTGTAAAAAGTTATATAAATCAAGAAGACGCGCAGAGACGGAGTCGTGACGGATCACCAGACTGTCTGTCTAGGTGACTGAGCGGATCGTGTCTGTAGTGTCTGTTTTGCATAATCTTTTGTATTCTGAGTTCTGGTTCGTCCTTTGTTTGTCTGTCGCCTCTTTTCTTGTCTGCTGTCAACATCTGTACCGTTGTTAACCAGTAAGACGATTCGTGGAATCACCAGACTGTTCATCTGGGGAATTGCCTAAACACTACTGTAGCGTGGTTGTTTAATTTCTACGTAATCGGATTGTACTGTGTGTATCTGTGTTTTGGTTTATCGATTGTTTGATGCTATCCATGGCGATTGTGCGTCTCAGTTAGCTCGCTTATCGGATTGTCTCTTTTCTTGAAACGTTCTGTAAGTGTATGACGAAGTTTGTGCAGTCATTGTAACTCTTTTGGTGCCTGTGATTGACTTAAGTTGTCTGTAGTATCTAGGTTCAGGTTTCACACAGTAAGTTTAAGTTACAGTAGAGATCTCTTGGAATGAGTACTGAATCCTCAGTACTGTGTGTATGAACTGTCGAGTTCTCTATGTTACGGTGTTGTCTGATTGTTTATACCCGTTCTGTGAAGTTGATCGAATACTCGTGTTTCTGGAATTACCAGTAAGGTTATGTGTAGATGCAACATGGCATCTTAGTGCATTCGGTACTCTTGGTTGAGCTAAGACTGTGACGGTAATATCTAAGCACAGTAATCGTTGATAGAGCTTTCAACATGAGTATAGTGCTGGGTGTGAGCACTAAGTTTGGGAACTAAGTACAGGGCCTGTATCTAACAGACCCCTACCACTCCCAAGGACCCACTTAGGTGCTTAAATACGTTTTTGACAGTTAGTCTCACGTTTAAGCAGCATTTAACACTGGCGCCGTCTGTGGAAAGGTGGCAACAGGTCAGATTGTTGCAAACCTGTTATGGAAACTTTACTGTAAATTTTTTCGACAGTAATAGTATGCGATTAGTACAAAAGATGATACATGCCGGTTACTCGATCCAGTGAAACGTATCCAAAGAACCGCCAGCCTGGGGTACTTAATTTGCTAAAAATGACTCCAGGAGGTAGAAGTATAACTAGGTCTAACCCAGTTGTCAAGAAAGTAACGAACGTTAGTAGTGATTCCGGTCATATTCCGGTGGAACAAGTTTCACCTCTGGTAAATTCCAATACTATTTCGGCACAGTCTGTCGAAGATATAGTAACTCCAAAATCTACCAGGATGCAGCCTGAAGTTAGTTTAACAACCATGGGTAAAGATTCAAATCTATTTATGACTAGAAACACTTTAGCCAAGGAAATTAGCGAAGGCGAAAAAACACCTCGTATTGGCAAAAAATCGACACATTCCGGTGATATTTCGGTCATAGTTACTAAAAGATCACAGTTTTCCGGCGACGGTTTACCATTTCTTGGTGAATCCTCAGCCCAGTCACCGCTATTGGGAGTAAGCTTCCCTGCATTTGACATCAAGAAGGAAGGTAGCTTGTTCGAAACCGAGATTCAAAACATACTGAACAAGATTATCGAACTGGAAAGTGCACAGTCCGACGATACAGATTCCGATAGTTCAGATATTCAACCCCGGGATACAAAAGATAGTCACAATACACTCGTCATGAATGGACAACAACAACAACAGCAGCAACAACAATAGCTATGCCCTCCCAGGCCGACTCCGACAGGAGTAACGTACACCAAATTTGGTGGATTCCCAGAAGATGACCCGGATGCTCATGTACGCACATTTGAGATCAGTTACGCAATTCTCAACCATCCACCTGATCCGGCGTTTAAGGCTATTGTTTTCCAATCGACATTGGTCAACGAAGCAGCTAGATGGCTTACAGAATATGATATTAACCATTTCGGCACCTATGAAGCAGTAAGGGATGCCTTTTTGCAGAGATTCAGGCTAAAGAAGAATCCAGCCGAAATTTTTGACTACCTGCAAAACAATAGACAGAAGATAAATCAAACAGTACAGGAATACGCGATGCTATTCAGAACTCATTTGAGGTAGTTACAACCAACACATGCCAACCTACCGGATGACGTTATTACTCAATGGTTCATCAATGGCTTGACTCCACAACTTAAACAGATTATGATCATACACTGTGTAGGAGCGATGACGCTAGATGTAGTGATTGCAATGGCTCTGTAGCTGGAAAACAAGGTTGGAGGATTTACAGAAGATCTGGAGTGGCTAAAAGCAAATAGAAATATCACCGAAGACCCCGACTAGACAGATGTACTGCACGACGTGCAAGAATTCAGGCCATACTAGTGCCACTTGTGCACTTAATCAGTTGTTTTGTGCTATCTGCAACACTACCAGACACACCACCGAAAACTGCACATATAACGCCAAAGTGCAGGGAACAGTGACTGTCAATGCAATTATACAGGAACCAGGGCAGCCAACCAATCACTATGTGCCTCCGCAAATGAGAAACAACCAGCAACAAGGATATCGAAATTACAGAGGACAGAGAAATAACAACTATAATGCAAACCGCTGGAAGACCGGACCGCCACTGAAAAATCCCAATTTACCACCACCGTGCTGTCATTTCTGTGGTGAATTTGGTCACATTAGAAGGTTTTGTAAAGATGCAGCTGAGTATGATCAGAGGAAGAAAGACCGTCAAAATCCAAGGGCTAATATGGTACAAATCACACCCGGTAGAAACGCATACTGCATTAATTCACACCCGCTCTGGTAAACAACTGCGACCAGCAACAGAAATATTTGAACCAGGCATACGTGAACAACAAAGGATGTATGATAAAGCTAGTCAATGGACCACCGCCGAACCTCCAGTCTTCCCAGATCCTATTCCGGTGACCCACACTCTGGTAACCGAGGAAAGAACACAACAACAGGACTCCAATTCAGCAGCAGGCACATCATCAGCAGCAGGTGCATCATCTTCAAAATCTATGGAAACAATCCAATCACAAAAGGCCTGGGAGATTTTATCTAAAGCATCCATCACTCTTCCTCTGGGCCAATTACTTG
The DNA here is from genome assembly GCA_020310875.1 of Ceratopteris richardii. NCBI lineage: Eukaryota > Viridiplantae > Streptophyta > Polypodiopsida > Polypodiales > Pteridaceae > Ceratopteris > Ceratopteris richardii. The sequence continues at coordinate 137,403,721 of CM035407.1, forward strand.
CACTAGTACCGGGAGTTCGACAGCAATTTCAACAACAGTTCAGTCCTGTGCCTTCTTGCATTCCAGCGACAGCAACAGTGCAACCGGAACCTGATTCTACGGTCGATCATTCAGTTCCTTTGATTACGGTATGGTATAAAAATCATAAAATCACATAGGTACTAATTGATGGAGGATCTGGAGTCAACATTGCTACTGCTGCACTATGTAAAAAGTTAGGTTGGACCGAAATCGAACCAGTTCAGTTTTTTGTCAGAATGGCCGACCAATCAAGAGTCTATCCCATAGGACTTGTACGAAATGTACCAATCACTTTACAAGGTACAACATTTAAAATGACCTTTGTCATACTAGATTTACCGGAATCTACTCTTGATTACAACCTCCTTTTTGGCCGACCTTGGCTGAAGCACGCTAAGGTGATACAGGATTGGTCTGCACAAGAACTCACTTTCAAGGATAATAATCGTAAATACGTTGTAAAATTAGATGCTATACAACCTTGCGAGTTGCATGCTAGACCGTATTTTGCAGAACCAGTCCATATGCTAGATGGGTTGTGAGATGATGAAGAAGAAGAGTTTCTGAAAAATAACATCGACTTGATCTCCCTAGGAACTGTTGATCTACAATCTGTCGTAGATAACTGGAATCCTACAGTTTGTACGGTGATGACTGTAATAGAAAAAGATATGAAAGAAGATAAGGCTACCATAGATGACGCTGATCTACAACAACTCTTTAACCCAGCTGAGAGTACAGAGAAGCCTCGACAATTCTATGTTCCAGAAGATCAACTGACCACTTACAATTTAGGCGATGAAGAAAATCCACGACCTCTTAAGATAAAGCAGAACTTACCGGAATTATTTCAAGCAGATCTAATCAAACTACTTCGAGAATTTTCTGATGTATTTGCATGGGATTACAAAGATATGAAGGGTTTGGACCCGCGCATCTATCAACACAGGGTCATGCTGAAGCCGGAAGCAACACCACTTAAGCAGCCCACCTACCGGATGAACCCGAACTATGCATCACAGGTAAAAGCAGAACTTGATAGGCTACTCAAAGTCGGATTTATTGTACTGGTAGAGCATGCTGAATGGATCTCACCAATTGTTATTGTCCCCAAAAAGAATAAGCAGTTACAAATATGTGTAGATTACCGGAAACTGAACGCAGCTATAGTGTCGGATCCATTTCTGCTCCCTTTTCTTGACACAATGCTTGATAGAGTAGCAGGACATGAAATGTATTCATTCTTAGATGGGTACAGTGGGTATAATCAAGTTAGAATGGCTGAATAGGATATACTGAAGACCGCCTTCATTACCAACTGGGGTGTTTTCGCATGTACTGTTATGTGGTTTGGATTAAGGAATGCCCCAAGTACGTTCCAAAGGTGTATGCAGGAAATATTCTCCCCGTACCTTATCTCTTTTATGCAAGTATATCTTGACGATTTTTCAATCTTCGGTAAGATGATAGCACACTTGTTCCAATTACGGTGCTGCTTTGAAAAGTGCAGAGAACACAGACTCTGTTTGAACCCAAACAAATCTGTGTTTGCGGTTTCATGTGGAAAGCTACTTGGCCACATTGTATCTGCACAAGTATACAGGTGGATCCAGAGAAAATTTCAGTTGTGTTAGAAGCTCCTATGCCCACTACACCGAAGGAAGTAATGCGCTTCATAGGCCAAGTAAGATGGCATGGTCGACACTTACGATGGCTTGCTCATTTGGAAATACCACTGAACCGATTGATAACCAAGACTCCTCGACAGCTTGAGTGGACTCAAGAATATCAGATAGCATTTGATCGCTTAAAGTGTTTATTAACACAAGTTCCCATCTTACAGCCTCCTGACTGGGATCGCCCATTTCATGTATTTGTTGATGCTTCAGATATAGCAATTGGCAGCGTTCTAATGCAACAAACCGATAAGTGGTTCAGACTAGTGTACTATGCAAGTCGAAGATTAGCCCCTGCTGAAAAGAATTACTTTGTAACAGAAAGAGAATGTCTAGGTTTAGTATATTCTGTCAAGAAATTCAGGCATTATTTGCTGGGCCGTAAATTTACTTTTCATATAGATCATGCTGCACTTGTTTATCTGGTTCGGCAACAGCATCTAGGAGGTTGATTAGCACGATGGGTTCTACTTTTACAAGAATTCGACTATGAAGTCATTCATCGGCCAGGCAGTTCACATGCCTTAGCAGATTTTCTCTCTCACTTAGATTCCGGTGAAGCTCTGGTAGGTGTAGATGACACAACTCCGGCGATTTATGTCTCTGAACCAACTAATGATGAAATTACACACCCACCTATGCCATCTACATATTATGATCAGATCTTAACCTTCCTCACTGATGGATGCCTTCCATCTCAGACTTCTACGGCAATACGTAGGAAAATTGCAGTTTTTAGTCATCGATTTCGGTTGATTGCTGGAGAATTATACTATGTAGATCATACTAGAATTTTACTTCGTTGTATTCCACCACATGAAGTAAACTCAGTTATTACTTTGGCTCACTCAATTCCTTCCGGTGGCCATTTTGCTGCAGACTTAACACACCGGAAAATTCTGCAAAGTGGTCTCTGGTGGCCTACTATGAACAGAGATGTATCATAGTTTGTCAAACAATGTGATAGTTGTCAAAGATCTGGACAGCCCCTGCAACGTCATCTTTTCCCTCTACAACCTGTCTTGCCATTAGAACCTTTTCAGAAGTGGGGCCTAGATTTCATTGGGCCTATTACACCGCCAACAATCCTCAGTAACAACCGTTATATTTTAACATGTACTGATTATGCTACCAGATGGGCAGAAGCCTGGGCTTTACGATCTGCCACAGCTGTTGCGGTAGCTAAGTGTCTATTGAAGGATGTCTTTCCACATTTTGGCTTACCACTGGAAATCCTTACAGATCAAGGCACTCATTTTGTCAACAATTTAATGAAATTACTCACACATTCGTTTCAGGTCACACATAAATTTAGTTCACCATATTATCCTCGTGCAAATGGTTTGGCTGAAAGTACAAACAAATCTTTGTTGAATATGCTTCGAAAACTCATTTTAGAAGCACCGAAAAGATGGGATCAACTGCTACCTGCAATATTATGGGAATATCGGACTACATACAAGGTAACAACAGGATTAACCCCTTTCAAACTAGCTTATGGATTAAAAGCAATAGCACCGATGGAGATAATTATACCAAGTTTACGAGTAGCAATCGCTCAAAAACTGCTACCGGAAGACTCACTGTCGTTTCGGTTGGATACACTCAGAGAATTAGACGAGCATCGATGGCACAGTTTTTTGACTATGCAAGAAGTACAGCTAAGACAAGCTCGAACACATGATCGATATCTAAAGACTCCAATTTTTACGATGGGACAACTTGTACTCTTTTACAATGTAAAGTCGAATCGCTCTACTGGAAAATTCAAGTTACAATGGTTTGGTCCCTACCGCATTTCTGAACAAGTGGGCCCAGTAACTTTTCGGTTGACTACGTTGACCGGAATCCCTCTTCTGAAGGTCATTAATGGTTCGAAGCTGCGGCCATATCAACACACGTCTAACCCGCACTAAAACGTTTTGCGTCTTTTGGCGTTCCCTTCACTTTTCTTTTCTTTTCTTTTCTTTTATTTCCATTGCTTAATAAAATAAGTTTGTAGATATCCGCGTTTTGTTAACTAATTATGTCCACAGCCACCCTGCCCTTGCCAGCTACTCACGCATGCACACCGAAGTTAAGAATTATCATTTCACTACCGCACGATGATTAATCACCATTCATTGCTCTCCACTACGATGCATCTACTTAACCTTTTCTATTTCGCCGAAAATCGCTATTGTGTTTGTGTGATTTATGCTCTGTGTGCTTACCATGTGCTTTGCATGCTTGTGTTTACTGTCGTTCTGTGCGCCATGGAAGCTTTGGCTAACTAGGCCGCCTTCCGTGATGGACTCCCTGCAGACGTAGGAGAGTTCTTGCGCATTTGTGGCCTTTCCAACTTCGCTGAATTGCCTTGGCATTCAGTGGAGTCCCACCCATTCTTCGCCCACATCATCTCCCCCATCGCCAACACACCTGCCACCGAGCAGAGCTGGCCAATCACCTCCCTCCCATCCCGTACACTCATCACATTCCAAACTTTTGCAGAAGCCTTTAGACTCCCTTCACAAGGCCGGGAAAACGGCCCAAGCCTGACAGTTGCTAGAATGGTAGAGTTATTTCCTAGGCATTCATCCAACGAGTATGCGATTCTCTGGCGACCGGAACCAGAACGATCAGCTCTCCAGTTCTTAGTAGCCATTCTCAACCTACAAAAATGCACCTATGGAATATCCCGCCCCTTCTACTCCACCATAGAATTAGCTGCGCAAGAACCAGTAAACTTTGCATCCTTCTTCTTCCACCACATTCACCGAGAATGCGTATCCATTATGAAACAGGTAAACAAAGGAGGCATGCCGAGATCCAGACTACCGCCCATCCTTTCATTTCTCTTTCCGGCAATACTCGCAGCACAACCACCACCCAGAGGGCCTGTTCTGCGACATGAAGAATCAGTACAACTGTGGGACGATGAAGAGGAACTAAACCAGCTCTTCCGCAGAAAAAGGATCCGACTTAGTTCTTCTGAGAGTGAAGCACAAGGATCTGCCGAAGGAAACAAGGATGACGAAAAACAAGAAGAAAAACAGGACGAGGAAACATTCCACGACACCACAACATCAATGCAGAATGAATCTTCTGCACAATCTTCCCAGGAGCAACAACATGAAAATCATACTGAAGCTGACACATCCTCTACCGAAGAAGAATCACAGCAACAGTCTGAAGAGGAACAACAAGCAGATGAAGAACAAGTGGCTAAAGAAGCGCTCGAAAGGTTACTTAAGGCAGTTGAGTCTACAGCCGAAGACACTGCACAGCAAAACGTAGATCAGGTAACACAAACTCATACTATCATTCCCACTCCCCCACCAGAACCACCCATCGAACCCATTATCCCTCTCCAGCCCACTCACCCCAACGAAGCCACAACCTCTTCTTCATCATCACCTAACTACTCTCCACCAAACTCTCAACAACTCCTCACGCCATCCTCGTCCCAACCTCGTCATCCTCCTCAACTCCCATCCATCCCCATATTCTCTGAGTTAGAATCAATGGTTCAGCTTCTAATCACTTTATCACAACAATTGCCACAACACTTGAAGCAAATCACAGACACTGTTCGAGAAGACTTCCAACACAAATTGGAAGTAATGGAGGCAGATATCACTCCCCTCCAGGAGAAGTTACAGGCAGTAAAGGCTGAAAACCATGCACTTCATGCACAAATAGAGCAATTACAGACCAAGCTTCAAGAACAGGAACAAATTACAACTCAGCGAGATGAAGCCCTGGCAGCAGCAAAAGAGAAGGAGGAACTGCTGCTGGCTGCCGATGCAGAAATAATTAAACTGAAGCAAGATATCCAGGACAAGGAAGATGCAAGGATCGCCTTAGGTAACTTACTCGAAGAAACCAGAAATCAGTTACAAGAACTGGTGCAGTAGAGTCAAGAACAGCAGAGACAGGCTAAAAGAACAGAAGAAGAGCTTCAGAGGACCAACGAAAATCTAGCAGATGTCAATAATATGCTCAAACATTACTTAACCAAGGAGAAACAGACACAAAAACTAATTGCAGATCTCAGACACGAAAAAGAGGCATATACAAGAACAGTAAATTTTCAGATTCAGGAAATCGAGAGACAGGAAAATCGACTGGAAAATAAAAAAGAAAGAGTACAGAAGATGGAGCAACAGGTGGCCGAAATAAAAACTTCCAGAGATGCAGCGCTGGCCAATGAATTCTATTTACAGGAAGCATTTCTGTAGACCCAAGCAGAAATTTTGCTAAATGAAGCCATAGCCCTGAGCTCTGTACGTATAGATGCGCAGCTACTAGAACCGGACACCCTTAAATAGCTATTAGAAACCCTAAAGAAGAAAATCACCCGTACCTTTAGACTAGCTAGAAATATGTACTTGGAAGGAATCATAGATGAGCAATAATTTTTTATAAAAAAACCTGGGGGTTCGAGTCCACCGTGCGTGCCAGAGTGTTAGCGGCCGCCGGATCGAAAGATTGTATAACAGAATCTTGTTCGCACGAGTGAAAAAAGTAGTTACAAAACAGTTTGTAAAAAGTTATATAAATCAAGAAGACGCGCAGAGACGGGGTCGTGACGGATCACCAGACTATCTGTCTGGGTGACTGAGCTGATCGTATCTGTAGTGTCTGTTTTGCATAATCTTTTGTATTCTGAGTTCTGGTTCGTCCTTTGTTTGTCTGTCGCCTCTTTTCTTATCTGTTGTCAACATCTGTACCATTGTTAACCAGTAAGACGATTCGTGGAATCACCAGACTGTTCGTCTGGGGAATTGCCTGAACACTACTGTAGCGCGTTTGTTTAATTTCTATGTAATCGGATTGTACTGTGTGTATCTGTGTTTCGGTTTATCGATTGTTTGATGGTATCCATGGCGATTGTGCGTCTTAGTTAGCTCGCTTATCGGATTGTCTCTTTTCTTGAAACGTTCTGTAAGTGTATGACGAAGTCTGTGCAGTCATTGTAACTCTTCTGGTGCCTGTGATTGACTTAAGTTGTCTGTAGTATCTAGGTTCAGCTTTCACACAGTAAGTTTAAGTTACAGTAGAGATCTCTTGGAATGAGTACTGAATCCTCAGTACTGCGTGTATGAACTGTCGAGTTCTCTGTGTTATGGTGTTGTCTGATTGTTTATACCCATTCTGTGAAGTTGATCGAATACTCGTGTTTCTGGCATTACTAGTAAGGTTATGTGTAGATGCAACATGGCATCTTAGTGCATTCGGTACTCTTGGTTGAGCTAAGACTGTGACGGTAATATCTAAGCACAGTAATCATTGATAGAGCTTTCAGCATGAGTATAGTGCTGGGTGTGAGCAGTAAGTTTGGGAACTAAGTACAGGGCCTCTGTCTAACAAACCCCTACCACTCCCAAGAACCCACTTAGGTGCTTAAATACGTTTCTGACAGTTAGTCTCGCATTTAAAGAGCATTTAACACGATCCGTGATAGCTACCTGTTACCTAACACTGATCACCTATTGGAAAGAATCGCTTGTAAGGAAGTCTATAGCTTCCTGGATGGATTCTCTGGATACAACCAAGTAGCGATTGCTATTGAAGACCAACATAAGACCACATTTGCGATTGAATGGGAGTCTATGCTTTTAGATGCCTTTTGGACTCACGAATGCCCTTGCGACTTTCCAAAGGTTGATGTGTCACGTATCCAAAGAATTCCTAAGAAAGAGTATGGAAGTATACATAGACGACTTATGCACGTACTCAGGTGAGAGAAAAGAGCATATCCCAGAGTTGCAAAGGATATTTGAAAAGCGTCGACAATATAGATTATGCCTGAATCCCGAGAAATGTGTCTTTATGGTGAGAGAAGGATCCTAGGACACATTGTATCTAGGAATGGAATCTCGACTGACGAAGACAAAATCAAAGTAATCCTAGAGCTTCCAAGACCAGAAAATGCAAAGGAAGTGCAAGCATTTATGGGTCATTGTGGATACTATCGTAGATTTATTCACATGTACGCCATCATTGCAAAGCCACTCTATGGTTTATTAACCCAATTCACATGGATGGATAAATGCGAGAAAGCGTTTAATGAACTAAAGAAACGACTCAGTATAGCACCTATTTTGAAAACACCCAATTGGAACAAGCCTTTTCATATTCATGTAGATGCCTCTAACTATGCAATAGGATGCATTCTAGCTCAACTTGCAGATGAAAGAAAATTGGATCACCCTATTGCGGGTAGGCAACTGAATCAAGCTGAAAGAAACTATACAACTACGGAATGAGAAGGTTTAGGAATTGTGTACGCTGTGAAAAAATTTAGACACTACCTTCTAGCCAACAAGTTCAAATTCTTCATAGATCATCAAGCCTTTATTGTACTTAGTCAATAAGCCTTGTAACACGGGAATATTAGTAAGATTGTTTTTGTTACTAATGGAGTTTGACTTCGAAGTGATAGTAAAAAAAGGAAGTACCCACGTAAGAGTTGATCATGTATCTAGGTTAACACATGGAGAACCACCTAACGGAGTAGCAGATGATTTACCAGACACTTACCTGTTCAATTTGCAAGTATGTCCTAAGTGGGCAAAAAAGTTAATTTCAATCCTCACCCATGGACCACAACACTCAATTAACAAGGAGATTAGGAAGGGAACTTTGCAATCATGTAACTTACACATTGTAGCAGGAAGTATATACCATAAAGAACCTGATGGTGTATTGTCAAGATGTGTAGAAGAAGACGAACAAAAGAACTTGATTGAGCAAGCTCATGTAAACAGATGGAGAATGCACAAGGGAACCCATGGAACACTAAGGGAATTGAAATGATTAGGAGTTTATTGGCCTGATATGCCTAAGGATGTTCATGAGTATGTTGGTAGTTGCACAAAATGTCAAGAAGCTACTCCAGAAGACCATACATCATTACCCTTCTCTACAATATCACCAGATTGGAGTAAGGCATTGGTGAAATTCTTAAAGACACGAGAGCATGAGGAAGGAATAAGTCTAGCTAAAAAGCAATCCCTAGAAGAAATGAGTAAGGACTATGTTATCTTGGGGAGACAATTATTCAAAAGAGGAAAAGACAATCAGCTATGGCTATGTGTGCATGAAGGAGAGTACTTAACCATATTAGAAATGGCCCATGCAAGTGCTTCAAGAGGGCATTTCTTAGTCGAAAGAACTATAAAAATAATTCTCTTTGCAGGCTTGTGGTGGCCAACTCTACATATGGATGCAGACACCTATGTACAAAGTTGTGAGGTATTCCAAAGAGCTAAGTACCCTATTAGACAAGATGACATGCCATTGAGACCTACGGTTTGTGTGAGAGTCTTTTCCAAATGGGGTACTGATTTCATAGGACCCATTAATCCACTAGCCAAAGGATCACATGATGAGTACATAATAGTGGCAACGTACTATCTAACTAAATGGGTAGAAGTAAAAGCAACTAAAAGAAATGACGCTCAAACCACAGCCAAGTTCCTCTTTGAGCAAATCTTTACTCGCTTTGGACTACCTATAAAGATAGTAAGTGATCGAGGAATGCACTTCATTAACGAAGTAATAGAGTCCTTGATGAATCAATTCCTAGTGATTCATAAAAAATCAGCCCTGTATCAACCTCAAGCCAATGGTCAAGCAGAAAGTTCCAATAAAGTGTTGTGCACGGTATTGACAAAGATAGTCAATAGTGGAAGGTCAGATTGGGACAAATAATTGCATTACGCAATTTTGGCCTTCCGTGTGGCTTAGAAAACAGCCATTGGAACTACTTTTTTAACCTAGTGTATGGACAAAACACAATTTTGCTTATTGACTTCCTGGTGCCTACCTTAAGAGTAGCACAATGGTATGAGTGGATAGGACATGAGCTATCCAAACAACTCAAGTAGATTGAGAAGTAACACAAAACGAGATTATAAGCAATTGCAGGAATTTATGCCGCTAAAAGGAGACAGAAAGCATATTATGATGTGCACATCAAAGATAAAGCTTGAAAGAAGGAGATTTATTCCTATTGTATACTTTGAAGCAACATGCCAATAAACTTTAGAAATGGGGATATGGAACCTTACTGATTAATAGAATCTCCACTAGCGGAGCAGTGAATCTCGCCACATTAGATGAAGATATACTTCCTAACTACATAAGTGCTTGTCGAGTAGAAGGATATATGGAGCCATTGATGGATGAGATGTTAGCACAACTTGTAGGAGCGCAAAATTGAAAAAAGGAAGAAGAGAGAATTCGAGAAGAAGCACGCCAAGAAGCCCTAGAGCGTATCAAGAAATGAAAAGAGTGGATAAGGCAAAGGGATGAATGATATCTACAAGGAGAAGAACCCATTCCCGTGGCCAATCACCAAGTCCAAAAAAGCTGACAAAAAGAACCTCAACATAGCTCAACCATATTTAAACCTAGGGATTGGAACCACATAGTACCAATTGATAGATGCAGTGATCAATTGAGGACTAGCCCTAAGCAACATACGAATGTCATTGATTATGCATCTCCAAACAACCATAAGCCCAACTAAAGCTTGCATGATAGGAATCGAAGTCCAAGTCATAGAATGTGTTGGAGAAGCCCTAATATCCCTACACCTGGGAAATTCTTCGATGAAGCAAAGAGCTTTAGTATGTAAGGACAAAGACTTAATAGAAAAATATGGTCCTAGGGAAGGATTGGATTATCAACAATGAAGTGAGCATTCATTTAGCACAAGGATACATATCAGCCAAAATAGGGCATAAGGAAATATTTAGCCTGTTAGAAGAAAGACCTCCTCATGTTCATAAAAGTATCAAGTTGGAGGAAGACATCCTAGAAAAGGAAATAGAAGATGAATCACACGAGAACCTACCCAAAGAACACCCTAAGCTAGAATTGCCTACAAATATGAATGTGTTACTTGATGTTGTACCATTCTTTCCCATGAGAGATGAATCTAAGAGAGCAAGTGAGGATGATGCTCGAAAAATTATCTATACCAAAGGAAAAATATCCCCATGGAAGTCTACTACTAGAACATCATATCCATGGAATACTCATCTACAATGGATTTGGAAGAATCAAATGACTAAGCTAGATGATCCAACTCAAGAGCACACCAGTCACTCAGTGAAACCAAGGAGAGATCAACACTACTCACCACCGCAACCAGAACCACCAAGACTCCTTCATGTGTGGCTTCCAAAATCATTAGTAGAAGCCCAAAAGACAAAGCAGCATATGTTGATTCCAAAGAAAGCGAGATAGACTGCAAATCAAGAGCTAGACAAGCTCAAGGAGACATTATACCGACAAAGAAAAACAAGGATGACCAAGAGGAATTCAGCACAAGCACCAAAGGAATGAGATGTCAAACAATAAGACTTCACGTCAGAAGGCAATTAGGACCCGAGAGCGACCCGAACGATGGAACCATATATTTAAAACACCAATTGCAAAATGGATATGGAGACCCAAGATGCAGCCAAGACAAGAACAACAAACTCAACAAGATTCCACTTGCACTCATGAAAAATCCAGTGCATCTGGAGTATGCATGCCAGGGCCACATTGCAAGGCCATGCATTCAACACATTATCTGTTCAACAAAACTAGTGGTGCACCTTTCCATCATTGGAAGAGATCTTAGATTCTACTTCCATAGGAATGGACTTACAGTGTAAATAAATAAATGCTTCGACTAGAACTAGTTTTTATTTTATTTGAGGATTAAAAATCAAGAGAGGTGTGGTAAGAGGCCTTACTTACTTAAGCAAGGGGAATGGAGTGACACAATAAGCCACATCTCACTATGCCACACATAAAAAGTGACTTAATCTTTATGAGAAGTTGATTTTATTTCCATTACAAGTGCAGATGGCTTCTGAAGATTCCAAAGCAACTATTCAAGAAGAGGTGCTAGAGTTCCCATTATAGAGTGTGACAAAAGCCAAAGTTCATTGGTTTTGAGAGGACCAACCTATGGGGGATTATCTTTTCTTAGTAACAATAAGGATTATGATCACTGAACATTAGTTTCGAGTGATGTCTCAAGATTTCAAAGTCGTGCATGAACTCCCATAAATGGTAGATATAATGACAAAATCAAGCATTCAAAAATACTTTGAACTACCAATCTACAAGCCGGACTTCCAAAGATGCAGGCAAGTGATGAATACCCTCCAACCAGCTTTACACGACCCGTTAGTGCCCAAAGCAAGAGTTCTAGGTTCAGCAAGAGAATGGATAATCATCCAATTCACTCATGACTTAATCAAAGAAGCTTTCAGTTGGGAAAAAGATGGAAACACAGTTTTGAAAGATGAAATCCGAGGGACAAAGACACGAACATTCACAAACATCAATCATATTGACATAGAAGAAGAAGTCTGTCTGATTCATCAATGCTTTTGCTTTCCAAATATGCATCGATACACTGCACCACAGAATATCATAGTACAGATGCTATCTCATGCTATCAAACAAATTGGTAATCAAGTAAACATGACACAATACATTCAAGAATGTCTTTTTAAAGCTAAGAAGCAATGGAACCATAAAAAGTTCTTGAACAGAAGTGTCGCCCTAATGATACTTATCTACCATGCACTAGGTATTCGAGAAAATTTAAAAGAGATGCCCTCATCTACAGAGATGGCTAAGTATGTTAAGTTATCCATGGTCCCAAGAAAGAAAAAGGGAGTAAAAGTTGTGGAAGAAGCTGAGACGAGCTCGCAACTGAGAATGAAAGGCACCAAAAGACTACGAGAAATGATAAAGGCAGAAGAAGCCCTCCCAATGTCTAAAAGGATACATGTACTCCCAAGGACAATAATAGAAGACAATATGCCAATCATGGAAGAGGAACTAACCGAAGCAATGAAAGCAACTCATCAGTACATGGAAGGTGAGGTAAACCTACCAGTACAGGGACATCGTTACCAACAGTCTGAGGTAGACAATGAACAAAGAAAGAGGTTGCCTAAAGTACATAGATATAGAGAGTTTGGATTGACCAACGCTATTTCATCATGTGACACACAGGAAAAGCAAGAACTTTCTATGCTGAATGTGGACATTAAAAGTGACTCAAAAGATGATGGTCATTGGGAGGAATTGAATCAAGTACCAGATGACTTTGGAGTGGAAGGTACAAAGGTAGATTAAACTACTGATGACACTAAAAAAGGCACAACAAGCCATGAATTACCTAAAGAGGGAATTCATATATTCAAAATGAATGAAGCAGCGAACATTCAAATCACATAGACTCACTTAGATGGAGGAGCCCTAGTAAAGAATCCAAAGAAAGAAAAAGTAGAGGAAACAGTGGAGGAGCCCGAGCCATTCACACCAATCAAGGTGGTAGTGGAGCCCTCTCCTTTGGATGTCACTTTTCAAGGGAGTGCTACTAAATTGACCACAAATAAAGAAGAGGAAAGAGAGAGAGAGAAGTGCACCTTCAGATAAGACAACCACACAACAAAACCATACACGTGGAACAAGGCAATGACGTACGAACGGGGGAAGAACCTAACATCCCTAAAACATGGCTAAATGTGGATGTAGCTCAATTAAAACCAATCATGAAGCGAATGATGCAAATTTCTATGGACACTCAACAACAAATGCTTGAAGTCGATGCAAAATATGACAAAGCTATGAGAGAAAGAAGCCAATTCCATGTAATGAGCTAAAACTTGTTTGCACAATTAATTCAAGCTCAACATGCACTCTCAGCCAAGGCATCTGAAGCCAAAGAAGCCAACGAAAAATGCTCCATGTTAGCAACAGAAAACCAGCAACTCCAAGATCAACTTAAAGCGCTACAACGAAAATATGAAGCGGGTGAAGCTGAAAAGGCAAGAATGAATGCTAGAAGTAAGTTGCTAAAAAGTCAAATCAAAGTATATATGGAGGAAGCAGACAATCTAAGTTGCTAGAAATAGGAATAAAGGACTGATGACTGCCATAATATGCAACCAACCCATACAAGCACAAGGAACAAGCACAAGTGGCACGAAGGCATTGGAAGATCAAATCGCAAAGTATGAAGATCAGTTGAAAAAAGAGCAAGCCATCATAGACGAATGGGAGAAGAGATATATGTACGACACTAATGAACTTAGGAAAAAATGGAAGGTGGCAGAGAATAAACTCATCTAATAGTGTAATGAAGATGCTAATCAAATGGCTGCCATAGGAGAGGATCTCTTGAAAAACAAGGAAACAATCACGCGAGCCAATGATGAAATCAAAGAAAAGGATGAACTAATTGCAAAATTAAAAGCTCAAATAGAACAATAGGTGGAAACGGGGACACCAATAGTTCCAAGCTCCACAATGGCTACTGAAGAGACTGAGGTACGTCCTCTCTCTCCCCCCATGCATCATTCATCGATAAGGGAGGAAGCAGAGCCAACCATTAAACGACATAATCGGGCTATTGTAGAACTAAGCAGAAACGAGTGGGCACTACTGGTGTCCCAGCTTATGAAAAAATTTGAAGAGTAGGTGGTCAAGGTAATGAAAGAGGTAAAGATTGAGAGTAAGAGCCTAGAACAGATCTTGAAGCCTTTCAATATACCTTACGGATTACTTAAAGAAGAGACACGCCAGTATATAAAGATGACCACCAACAAAGAACCAAATAGCGATTTGCAATTTAACATGCAGACATTCACCTATACACAAGAGGAATTTGATAAGGCAGATCCTATTTGGAGATGCAAGTTTTTGGAAAAGAATCCTACATTATGAATACACTAGGAATCGGCACCATATGTGCTTCAAATCAATCCATCCTTTTGCCCAGTACCTCGAAGATGCTCCTAGATGCAATTTTGGGAAGCACGGCATCAGGGAAGCTTAAATACTCAATGGCTAAACTATTCGTTATTACCCAGTCCACCACAAAATTACTTACCGATAGAAGAATACATGGTGAAAACCATTGAGTTTTGGATCTCAAACTATGCCACCATACCGGATTTAGCCATTAAGATGACAAATAAAATCTTGAGTATGATACTTATAGTATTAAAGGTAGTCCAACATGCGCACTACAGATTTTTGAATTTCATCAGAATTAACCAGGGATGAGATGCACTAGTTTTTTATCTATCTACTATCCCTAGTCTCGTAACGCTCATGGAAATATACTCAAGACTTATGTTTCTGCCGAGTCCATACATGCAAACATTCGAAGAAGCATTCTCTAAAGCATTTTTTGAAATGGATTCGAAGATCTTTGTAAAAATATCTTCTAACATAAATGCACGATTGGTGGCCTACGAATTAAGCTTCTTTGCAGACCATAGATAGGCACCAGATGACGGAGTAAAGTCGAGCCAATGGAAGGAACTGATGATATGTCAAGGAAATTTGCTTAACCATAGAGAGTAGAAAGTCATACAAACATACGCACGTCACCACAAAAAGCCTATCGAGAATGATAGAGTTCAGGTGGAGGGAGAATCGAGCAGAAAGAGAAGAAGAAGAAGAAGATCAAAGACCAAAATGGATCAATGAAGAGCAAGCTCAATGAAAAAGAACCACTCTCTGCCCAAAGCCCAACAGGGGCATGCATCAAGCGACAACACCAAAGAACTAGGTCCTGAGGAAGGGAAATAAAGAAAGATAACAACCAAGACTTTTCATGGGAGGTTGCACACAGCTTCCTCATCCACCAAATGCATGCGATGGAAAGAAATGAATAGGCGAAGAAATGCATCAGGTCCCAAGGATGTGAAAGAAGATTTAAGAGCAGGGCCTTTAAAACGTAATGCAAGCCTGAAGGGGAGGCAAGGCTGACCAAGTCATGCATGCAGTGGAAAGAAGTAAACAGGCTCCAAAAAACACAACATTGGGAAGCATGCCACAAGCAAGGATGGATCAATGCGAGCAAATTATCTATGAAGAAGGTTGCAAGAAGATATCTAGCAGATCCCGAGCCCAAGAAGGTGCTTCAACCTCTTAATCTTCGAGAGGTTGTTGCTCTAGCACAATGGTGAGAACCACGTTAAGAAGCTCCACCTCCTTAATGTCAATCCGCGGAAGAGATAGGAGTGATATGAAGATCGTGAATATGAGATGAAGTGAGAGTGAAGGTGAGAAGCATAGAGATGCACACACACACATACACACACACAACGAAGAGACAAGCAAGACACAATGGAAGGTAGGAAATCAACTCTATTACTCAAGAACACTCTTACAAGCTCAAAATAGCTCTAAGCTCTTCTCTACTCAAACAAGCTAACCTCAAAAATGAGCTCTCTAGCTCTTTTTATAGATTCTAGACTATTTTTGACCGGTTTCACATCTAGTGTCCGGCATAGTTAAAAAATAGGTTCTAACTGCTATTTGAAAGGGTAAACGGTGTCCAAAAATAGCGAAAATTGGTAGGCTCGTTCTACCTAAGCTCCTCAAGCTCGAGGACTCCTCAGCTTGCACAAAATGGAGCTACAATTTACTAAAAGGTTGTTTCTATGTTACATATGTTACAATAGTGATGAAAATCATTGTTGGAGGTTTTTGAAAAATATTTTGAAAAAATAATTTGATTGGCTCCCGGCTACTTCGTCGTGCTCTGTCTTCACATGCTTCTGCGTCTTCTGTGCCTCTGGCTACTGCCAACGCCCCCCTCCCTCTCGCTTCTATCGTCCTCGACAGAACCTTGTTGTGAGGTCTCTCGGATATAATTTGGTAGTAGTTCCTGAGCGAGGGTGTGTTCTGACGGACGGATATCTCTGGCAAGATCGGCTTCGAGTTTCTCCCAATCGATGGGTTCAGGTTCCTCTAGTCACGAGAGTCTGTAATGTGTAGAGTACACCAGTTTCTCACAAGCAAATAATTGTAATAGATGTGTAGGCCTGCTGATGAACACCATTGAGTGATACTCCCAAAAACCTGTGGTGAACATTTCTTCGAAGGTCTACTTATAGCACATCGATAAGTATTTGATTCGATAGTGCCAGACATAACACACCCGGAGCCATGGTGTCGTTCTCATGTCATATGCTAGATCTTGGTTGCCATGCTCGAAACCCAGGGTGTTCACATGTAGTGCCTTGACGCAACGGAAGACTTTGAATACCATCTGCATCATGTCAAAGATTTTGACAATCATATGCACTGCTACATCGTCCATATGTTTTAAGCAGGGGAGCCGGTGGCGAATAGTTGCCATCATGTATCCAACTGTTGGTGGTCTTGTGGGTGGAGTGAAGTAGGGGTAATTGAACCAATCCTGGCATTGCTTGTTGTTCTATACTTTAATAGAAAATGCCTTCCAGGAGCGGCAACGTGGCCTGGGCCCCCAACATGGGTTGTACTTCAAGTGGAGTGGTGCCTTGGCCCAAGTACTCATCATCTCTGGATATTCTTGTAATAAATCCTTGCGCCAATCTGGTTGATAGATTTCTCCTCGCTGTGCATCTAGTGGCAAATCTTCAGGCTCAAATTGGGTCACGTGAGAGGGTTTGTTGCCTGTTTCTTTTTCTATGGCCAGCTGATATTCCGCCATTAACATAAAATAAGGCTTGTATTGTAGCTCATGCCCAGATATGTATCTACAAGGGGCCAAGTGAGCAAAATACGGTGATTGTAAAATTCGTTCTTCTATCATGGCCATTGCATGTAACTGAGCTTCTACACGTGCTGAGTGGGTTCTTCCTAGTTCTTCAATCGTCTTCATTCATGCGGGAGTGGGAAGTTCAAAAGTCATTTGGCCTTTGGCCGTGACTCCTCCGCCTGGGATGGGTTGGGGTTCATATGCTTCTTCAAAAGTTCCCTCCATCAGAATAGTCATTGTTTCTTCCTCTGCTGGTAGTTCTGGTGGGGATTCTGGCCTGGGAGGTGATTCATATACTGCTATCCGTGATTGAAGAGTTAATACTTGGGCCCGTAATGTGTTAAGGTCCTTTAGGATCTGAGGAGAAGGGTCCGCAAGAGCTGGTGATCCTTGCTCTATAGGTGCTCTTAATTCGAGCAATTTGTGGTCTTCTTTGAGCTTCTGCAACTCCTCGTTCATGTTGTCATTTTCATCTAGCAATCTGACATGATCGTCTAGTAACATTTTCATAGATTCTGAAGGAACAACTTTAAAGCGACTAGGGCTCAATGGTTGGTCTGGTTGATGTACGCTTCTTCAAAGCCTCCTGTGACAAGTTCTTGTTCTATAAGAACCTGGCTTTCTTCCTGAGATAGCTTCTTACGCGCCCAAACTTTTTCTATTGTGTGATATAACTTCTTGATTGCCAAAGGTGTATGCTGCTGCTTCAAATGTTTCATCTTTGTGTGTGCTTGTGTCACCTTGGGTGTCGGTTTGTTGTCCTGGTTTATCTATCTGCACATTCTCTTGGGAGTCATGAGTGCCCTGGCTGGCTTCATCATCGCCCTCGTCATCATCTATTTTTGTTCTTTCTTCTTCTAAGCTGGATAGTACTTGTCCTTGTTGTTGATCAGGTGGAGTGGTAGGGTAGCTTGGTCGTTCATATTCTTGAGAGAAAATCTGGCCTTCAGAAACCTGAAATTCATTTGAGAAAGCATTCGGCATTTTGAAATCAAACGTTGTATCTATGGGTTCCACTTCCAGGTTGGGTATCGGAAAAGAAAATGCTTCCGCACCAATAGTGGTGGGAACTTCTACTGCAGTGGTGGTAGGTTCCTGAACTGATGTTGGTTGTGAGGTAATTGCACTAGTAGTGCCTTCTGTAATGGTAGGTCATGATAATCGTATGCGAATAGGTTGTATAGTTACAGGGGCTTCCATCGGAGACTGTTCTGGAGAGGTTTGCGATGACGGTGATTCTGAAACTTGTGGGCATGGAATGGTTCCTCGCATGCGCTTTCCTGCTCGTCCTTTGCTAGCCTTCCTAGCTTTCTTTGTTGTCCCTTTGAATGCCTTCAACTCCTCACTTGTCATTGCACGCTCGATTGGCAAGTCGTATGCCAAACACATATATACAATTCTTGTAAGAGCGCAGCATCCATGGATTACCTTTTTTCTTTCCCATTTGTGTTGTGCTAGATACAACTGGCCAATGACCCAACTTGCCAGATCAACTGTCTGAGGTCCAATACAAGACAAATATAGTCCAAAGTAAATGCGCTTGTGGGGCATAGTGAATCGATCCTGAGCACGGAATGCGAAATGTTGCATACATATCCTCAATGGTTTAGAGAGCTCAGGTGTGATCGCTGAAATATCTTCCCACTTGATGACATCTCCACATTTCATTGGCTCTGGAATCAGCCTCTCTTGCTCTGTCGGAGTATGTGTTCCATGTATCTTGATTGCAGCTCTAATCAAGTCTTTGGAAAGATAAAACTTCTTAAAGGGCGGGTCATTTACCAAAGACGGCAAAATGAATGTGCCTGGTAGATCCTTGTTCTCAGAAGCTATCAAAGTGGTTACTAGATAATAGCATCTGTAGAAATCTGGTTTAGGCAAGGATCACTAAAGTATTCAGTGAAGCCAGCTCTCGCCCAAACATGCTTTAGGTCTTCTGTGTTCTGTAATGCTTCAAACTCTCTTGAGAAAAATTGGTACTTGACCCATGTACGGGTATCAAAAGTCAAATTGGCCTCAAAAAGAAAATTTGCATCCGCCAATGGGCCTGCTAAACCTCGAAACCAATGAGAGTTGCAATGAATTTTTTCAGTATATCCCCTAGGAGAATGATTGGCATGGGTCCTAGAAATCCCTGAAATTTTGGTGGTTGAGCCGTAGGATGTGGTTCAGCTAGTAATTCACCAATATTTTCCATGGGTACACTGGGGCCAGCTTCAGATGGTCCTTCTGCCTGCATGATGAGTGATGCGAGTGTGGAGAAGATCTGCTACAAAAGATTAACACATTAGCATGGAAATTAATCATGATCCCATTAAAGTGAGACCGCAATTCCTTTCCATAACCGATGTGTAACCCGTGTAGCCAAGTGTTGTGATGTGGTTTATGGAATGATTGTTGCAAAACTAATGCAGGCCTCTAGACACCTACATGCTTTCAATAATGCATACATTTCTTGATGAGATGTTATTACAAGTGATGTTGGGTTATAGTGTGTGGATTTGTACAAGGTTCAGTTGTGAACGAGTTATTACAAGGTTGTAGATTAGTCGGGGTGGGAGTTATGTTAGACAATGGGTTTTGAGGAGACAACTGGATACGTTTCGGTATCCACTTCCTAAGAGTTTTTGAGCAGGTGGAATGTTCCTTCTGAGGAACAAAAGGTGATGGTGATATGGGATGTGGAGATATTGAGGGGTGAAACGATTTCTGAGGGGTATATATTACATGGTGTTGGCATACAAGTCATAAGAAGAGCATGCAGGCACAACGGAGCAGTCATGCACAATACGACAACAAGGCCTAATCATTTTTTCCATGGACCATTCACAACTCAAGTGATTTTAATCACTACACAAACATTGTAAATTCCATTTTTGGTAGAATAGACTCCATTTTGTTCAAGCCGAGGAGTCCTCGAGCTTGAGGAGTATTAGAATTAGCTACATACCAATTTCCATAATTTTTAGACTCCGTTTGAGCCCTCAAATAGGCTCTAGAACCTAATTTTTAACTAGGCCGGACACTAGGTATGGACAAGGCCAAAGCTAGTGAGAAAACTATAAAAAGAGCTAGAGAGCTCATTTTTTAGGTTAGATTGTTTGTGAATTGAGCTTATGTAAGAGACATTTTGACTAATGCAAAAAACTCCATTGTTCCTCTCCTTGTTCTTGCCTTGTGTGCGCGTGTGTGTGTGTGCATGTTTGTGTGCTTCTCACTCATACACTTGTGCCTTCACTTGCTCATAGTCTTCATACTAGTCCTCACGTCTCCATGGATTGACAATTATGAGGTGTGTCTTCTCACGTTTGTACTCACCATTGTGCTAGAGTGACACCAAATTTGGTGCCGTTGCCGGGCAGAGAGCTTCGAGGACGAGCGTGTGATGGCAAGACGTAGAGTTGAGACATTGGAGTCAGAGGTAATATCCTTTATTTTCCTTATTTTTCTTCTATTTTTCTTGTTTTTGCATCACCATCATCACCATCATCATCCTCACCATCTCCCACCTCCATCTCCATCTTCACAAAAATTTCAGTTTTTGAGTATATTCCACTCCCCACCTCGTTTCCCTCATTTCACTTATGAGAGAGAGCGAAAGAGAGCTTGCATGCAATCTGTTTTTGTGTGTTTTTTGAGTTTTTGCTGCAGGAACTAGCTGTACCTCTGTCTATCATGACAGACAGAAAAACTTAATATTTTTTGAATGCATGTTTGGCACGGTAATCTACACCATTAGAGCATTCCAAATCACTAGAAGTTTCTAAAAAATTTGCATTTTTTCAGTCTATCGCAATAGATAGCATCTATCGCGACAGACACCCGTCTATCGCGACAGACAGAAACCCATGACAGACTTAGTCTATCGCGACAGACACCCGTCTATCGTGACAGACCAAAAGCACGATAGACGATAGACAACATCTATCGCGACAAACACCCGTCTATCGCGACAGAAAGCAGCCCATGACAGACGATAGACCCCATCTATCGCGACAGAAACCCGTCTATCGCGACAGACAGAAACCCATAACAAACTCAGTCTATCGCGACAGACACCCGTCTATCGCGACAGACCATAAGCACGATAGACGATAGACAACATCTATCGCGATAGACACCCGTCTATCATGACAGACCGGACCCCACGATAGACCGGACCCATATATCGCGAGAGACACCCGTCTATCGCGACAGACACCTGTCTATCGTGACAGACACCCGTCTATCGCGACAGAAAGGCCCACGCGACAGTCAGTGTCTATCGCGACAGACACCGTCTATCGCGATAGACAGGCATTTTCGGCAAAAAATAGAGGGGTAAATTTTTGAAAATTTAGGCTAAATTTTGGGCATATTTGCATACTTAATTACTCCCACACTCACAAAGGCCTTAGAAAAATGCACTAAACTTATGAAAGGATTTGTTTGTCAGTTTAACCCCCCAAACCCTGAATTGTCATAACTTTTTCATATGAAATCCATTTTTTGAGCTCTAGGGAATTTGAAGTTAACCCTCTGTGGGGTAGGTACACCAAGGGAGCTTTAGAGAAAATTTTTTGGCAATAGAAAAGGGGGAAAAAAAGGTCATTAAAAGTGTCTGAACTAAATTGTCTGTCAATTGAGGGTGAAAAGTGGAGCTAAACTTGGAATTCTTACAGGATTCTTAAGAGCTTTTGGAGAAAGCAAAGCAAGTGCCAGTGTGAGCAAGCTTGGGAACGCGCTTCCTCGATAGACGAGCATAGCAAGAAGGAGCGACTTGAGGTTGGAACATCTCTTAACCCCCTCAGTCCATTCTTAGCGTAGGCTAAGTGCGAGTAGTGGTTCAAATTGACTAGGGATACGATAGGAATACTCAAGTTCTAAGAGCCTCTGATTTCTCAAGTCGAAGAATAGGTTAAATTGCAGTCAAGGGACAACTTAAAGGAAAAGAACTTAAACTAAGTGGAGGAAGAACATCAAGTAGGACACACTTAAGTGCTCCTGACGATGCTAAATTAAAGACAAGGAAACACATCCAAAGGAACTTAAAGGAACAAGTGATTGGTATCAAGGAATCAACAACGTACAAAGGGCATATGAACTTGAGATCGGGTAGACACCTAGGGAGAGACCATCAAAGTGTTAGATCATCCGAGGCTAGCGTCAACCATACAACCAGATCTTGGGCCCAACAATTGAGTGATTACCCCTACGCTCTAGACTCAGAAACTAGTGACTCTAAGATGTCTTATAACATGGAAATACCTGTAGGTAGCTAAGGAGTGGCATACCTAGAAAGACCTGAGGGTCCCTACAAAACTCAATTGGAATACATCAGGACCAACCGCTTAGGTGCACGCATCTATGAGGACGGCCTGAGAAGATATGCTGTCCTAATTAAAAATCCGAATCAGCCCATTGGACCAGAACACCCTGTAGTCAAGTTCAAAAATGGTTCATACATAGATAAAGAAGGAACAATGTATGTGGTCACCAGCCAACCTGAAAGGACAGATGAGTTTGGCAACATAATCTTTGAACCTGAATTAGGTGAAAAAGAACAAGGGAACCTAGGAAAGGAGCCAAAAACCCCTCAAGGCAAGTCGGTTCTGACTAGAATAATCACTCCAGAATTGGTTCCCCAGGACAATAGGAGTATAGAATTTCTCGTGAATCGAGAGACAAATGAGGCGTTTTGGAGGTATAAGCCTGAGAAGCCTAATGAAGTAGGAGCTCTTACCATCTATGAATTCAAAGACCCTGATAGCCCAGGAAAAGTGACCTACTTAGATGATGCTTCGAAGATGATTTTTGTGGTCTCAGAGCATGGAAGACATGCATACACTTGGAAGGGTGAATTTGTTTTTCCTCAACCCCGATCCACTGTGTCTTATACTCATCAAGGAGCTGGAACATCTCAAGCTCATGGGACTCAAAGAGAACGGAGTAGAGATAGACCCGAGGTGAGCTTTGCTAACCTACTTGGAAGAGAAAGAATGAGGACTAAGATGGATAGAATGGACAGGGAGAGATATAGGGAACCAAGGAATCCAAGAAATGCAGATGAATTCCCTCTCCCAAGGCCTAGAGAACATGCTAGAACCTTAAGACCCACACAATTAGTAAAGTCCATGAAGAATTGCTTCGATGGCACAAGAGATCCATATGACCATGTAGCGGAGTTTAGGCAAGTCTTGAGAGCTGAACAAGTGGAAGACTTGTTCACTCAATACAATGCTTTTGGCCTAACACTCAAGAACACTGCATTGACTTGATTTCAACCACTTCACCAAGACTAGTAGAGAAGTCTAGACCAACTTCTGGAAGCATTCATCACGGAGTTTTCCAAGAGTGGTATTAGTCATAACACGTCCTCCCTGATATACAACTTCAAACAAACACCTCAAGAGACAGTGAGGCTCGCCGGGAGAAGATTTAGGCAATACCTAGAGAGATGCCCTGCTCTAGAGTTACCCACTCCAGCCAAACACGTGGCCTTATTCCTAGATGGATTGTTAAGTACCAAACTAAGATCATATGTGTACTTGAAGGACCCTAGATCCATAGAAGAATGTGTACGCATGTGCATAAACATTGAGGATAATCTAGGGGAGGAATTAGAGCTCTCAAAGATCTATAAAGATTCAGATAGCTCTACTAGCCTCGCTTCCTCACAATCCACATCAATTGAGGATCTAGCAGAAAAGGTAGCTCTGAAATTAGGTGTCTCTAGCAAGCAGATTCCTAGATTTGCCCCAGGAAAACGATGCTATACCTGTGCCCTATCATGGCCCAACCCCAAGTGAACCCTAACAGCCAATACTGCACCATAGAAAGGCGATACACCAATCACAATGCACAAGATTGCCCATATCACAAACAAGCTGTTAGACAAAATTATCCTCAACCATATCCACAACCAGGAAAGTACCCTAATCAGTACCCACAACAACAGTATGCTAGGCCCCAGCAAACCTATCAACCACCCTATCAAGGGCAACAAAGACCGCAACCAGTCCTAGCATAGCAACCTCCTGCCCCCACCAATGTGATTCCAGTAAAGTATGCAGCGGCAGAAGAAAATCTAAGTAGGGCTCTAGTGCCAGTGACATCCTCGCTTTCAGAAAGTGATCCAAGTGATCATAGTTTTGACTCCACCCATGTTGAGAGCCCCCAGGCCTACTACATGCAATCACTGGAGCATAGTGAGTCATATTATTATGAAGAACCGGGTGAATCTAGTTGGGAGCCAGAATACGCAAATGTCATGTATGCAAACCCCAACTCGTGATCCCAACCTAGGCCGATGAGACCTCCCTTTCCTAGAGGGCCATGCTATCGATGTCAGGGAGATCATCTCATTCGTGATTGCCCTCTACCTCCACCTACACAAAATCAATCCGTGACAATTCAAGGCTTTTGCCCGGATTGTGGAAAGGAGCATTTGTTACGAGAGTGACCCAAGAACCCTGCCAATATGCAAAAAATCGCTCCTATCAATGTCATTGGGCTAGTGGTAGACTCCATGGGCAGTGTGATTTCCACGGCCCCAGTGCAGGTCATCACGAGAGCTCAGGCACTTAAGCAAAACCAAGAGTTAGGCCAGGAAAAGAATGCGGAGGTTAGCAAGATTGAGAGCCAGAATAAGAAGAGAACAAGAGCTTGGAGAGATAGCCGTGAACGTATGAAAAGGCAATGGGCAAGGAAGATGAGCGAACTTGAGGAAAGTCTGCAAGAAACCAAAGCCAAGATCATAGAAATCACATCTCAAACGCACTCTCACACATCACTTTCACTACCATCCCCTTCACCTTCCATTTCTCAACCTTCTAATCCACCACACATATATCACCCACCACCCCAAGTAGGATCAATATTCACAGATCCCACTCCCAAGGATATAGATATGATGCTTAGAGCATATTAGGCTAGGATCCAGGAAGGGCCAAACGTGACCGATCATGAAAGATGTTACCCTAGAGCTGACCTAGAGCTTGAACGAACCAAGTTGTGTGCCAAGATGGTGGAATTTGCTGAAGCCATGTTTAAGGCCAATCGCCTCTTCAATTGCTCTAGCTCCAATAGAACACCATTGCATTTTGATGGTCTATTGGATAGATTGGAGACGATAATTGCAAAGTCTGGAAAAGAAGCCAACTCCCAGGCTAAGGAGAGGGCAAGTGATAGAATAAGCATTCCTCCCAAGGAAGCTTATGTGCCTAACTCCACTGAACTAGACAACTCTTCTTCTGTGAATCGATACTCACTAGAATTCTTGCGAGAGATTCAAGAAGAAAAATGGGCTAAAGAAAGCGAAGATCCTCCTCCAATTGAGCTTGTGGATGACGCGCATGATCAATTCCCACAAGACATTCCTTCCCTTTATGGAGAGCAGGAGAGTGCCCAATCTGAAGAGAGATTAGACTTCGAGTCTAATTCTTTACATGAACTACCCCATTTCACAGGCCCATGGGAAGCAAAGTCCACTTGTATGAGAGCACCGACGGTCATGATAAGAAACAAAGACTCAATCATACCAAGGAACACAGAGGTAGTAAAGAATACTAAAGTGTAGTGCGATCTCACTTTAGAAGAGCTACTCAAAGTTAAGCTGGAATTGTGGAAACACGTAGCCAAACAAGTGCCAGACATAGCGAAACCTCGTTCCCAGGTAGGGTCTCATAGGACAATGCCGGAAATACCTTTGGACAAGATAGGAGACATGAGCGAAGGAGAAGAAGGAAACCCATATCTCCCTATCACTCATCAGGGTTACACAACCAAGGCCATTTTGGACTCCAGTGCGGGAGTCGCAATTGCTACCGCTTCCTTATGGAAACGTTGGGGCAAGCCATCACTCAGGCAAACAAGAATGAAGTTGAAAATCGCTGACGGTCACATAGAAAGACCCTTAGGACTAATAGAATGGATAACTCTTACTACTTGTGGTGTGGAGTTTGAGCACACATTTGCTATCTGTGACTTTAGCAAAAATCAAGCCTATGAGATGATACTGGGAAGACCCTTCTTGCGACAGTTGCAAGTGGTACAAGATTGGGGGACCAATTCTTTGTATTTGCAACACTTGGGTGTCACTACCAAGGTGAATCTCAAGGACTTCTCTCATAGAGATGTGCCCCTTATTCAATGGAATCCCGTCCATAGAGCTAAGGATGATACTGAGTCAGTGCATTCCATAGGATCAGGATCCTCATGGATACATGAAGACACTCACCTGTGGATGTGTAAAGTAGCAGTAGAAGAAGAGAAGAGAGAAAAAGCCAGAGAGATAGGTGCGAAGGAAAACCATAGATCAATTCAAGACCTAGCCTATGCACCTGTAGTCTTTCCTGACAAAGAATTTAAACCTTATAGTTGGGCAAAAATTTTAGCAACTATGGATGCAGCCATCAATGAAGAGTAGTGGACACCCCATTGTGACGAGGATGGCTATGACATCTCAGTCTTCACAATAGAGCCAATCATGGGAGATTTGGTTCTGGAAGAATGTGAACTTAGCACTGATGCATTCGAGGATGCAAGTAGGGCTATTGCAGAGCTACCTAGGCCTAAGAGTGTCAAGGAAGTACAAGCTTTCATGGGGCATTGCGGTTATTACCGACGGTTTATACACATATATGCCATCATAGCAAAACCTCTATATGGACTTTTAACCCATTTCGAGTGGACTGAAGAGTGTGAGAACTCCTTCAATGAACTCAAACGATGATTATGCTCAGCACCAATCTTGACTACACCAGATTGGAGTAAGCCCTTCCATGTGCACGTGGATGCGTCCAATTATGCCATTGGATGTGTGCTTGCACAACCTACTGGTGAAGGTAATATGGATCTTCCAGTTTCCTATGCCAGTAGAAAGCTAAATGTAGCTGAACAGAATTATACCACTACTGAGAGAGAAGGATTAGGCATGATATATTGTAATTTTTCTAAGATAAGAAGTTTATCTTGGATCCGTAAACTATTCTTGAGTTGTCGTTTCAAAGACTGTACTGATCATCAGGTACTGCTATACTTAGTAAACAAGCCATGCAATACCGACAGATTGGTGAGATGGTTCCTCTTGCTAATGGAATACGAATTTGAGGTTGTGGTGAGGAAAGGAAAGACTCACTTGAGAGCAGACCATCTCTCTAGGCTCACATCTGGAGAAGCCCCACGTGGAGTATTGGATGACCTTCCTGATGCTTACTTGTTTAATTTGGAAGTCGTGCCACACTAGGCTAAGACATTAGAGCCAGTATTGACATACGGACCAAATCACCTAGTCATAAGCACTCAAGATAGAGAGGGAGTAAAGGCTCAAAAAAACCACATCATGGTGGGAAGTATGTACAAGCATACGGATCAAGGGATATTGGCTTGTTGTGTGGAAGAGGATGAGTATGCTAAATGGTTGCAATTAGCACATGTAGGTGCATTAGAGCAACACTACTCAAAGCAAAGAACCTTACAGACATTAAGGAGACTTGGAGTGCATTGGCCGACTATGGAAGCAGATGTCCATAAGTTGTGTAACGAATGCCTAGTTTGTAGCACTAAACCACCAGTCGAACATGCCACTCTTTATCGAGTGTCTTTAGTGCCAGATTGGAGTGAACCATTAGTAGCCTTTTTGAGGACAAAAACATTCCCTCCAGACATGAATCTGGCTAGGAAGAGAAGTTTAGAACAAGAAGCCCTAGACTACTCACTCATTGGAGATAATTTATACAAGCATGGCAAAGATGGTTACCTTAGATTATGTGTCCATGAGAGTGAATGTCTCAAGATCTTGGAAACTGCTCACCAAGGTGTAGCAGGAGGACATTTTGGACCAGACCGGGTGATTAAAGCAATCCTATTTGCAGGCTTGTGGTGGCCAATCCTTCACATGGATGCACATACCTATGTGAAGAGGTGTGAGATTTGTCAGCGAACTCAGTATCCTATACGCAAGGATGAGATGCCATTGAAACCTATGATGGGTGGACGTGTATTCTCTAAGTGGGGAATAGACTTCGTAGGTCCTGTTAACCCCCCAGCTAAGGGTTTAGATGCTGAATACATCATTGTGGCCACAGACTATGTAACCAAGTGGGTAGAAGTAAAAGCCACAACGAAGAACGATGCTCAAACAATAGCAAAGTTCTTATTTGAGAATGTGTTCACAAGGTACGGGCTACCTATAGAGGTATTCAGTGATAGAGGCACTCACTTCTTGAATGAAGTCATTGAAAATCTTCTCCAAGAATTCTTGGTAGTACATAAGAAGTCTGCCCCCTATCACCCACAAGCCAATGGGCAAGCCGAAAGCACAAATAAGATTCTATGCAATGTACTGATGAAATTAGTAAATAATAAACGCTCTGATTGGGACAAACAGCTACACCATGTTGTTTGGGCATATAGAGTTGCTTATAAAACGGTACTCCAAGCCACACCCTTTCAGATGGTATTTGGTCAAAATGCAGTGCTTCCATTAGACTTCTTGATACCAACACTAAGGGTAGCACAAGATCATGAGTGGACGGGTCATGAAATATCTTCGAGGATTTTTGACCTTGAGGGGAAACAAGACTCCGAGCTGCAGCAGGAATATATGCAACTAAGAAAAGACAGAAGGCGTATTTTGATGCCCATGTGAAGGATAAAGGCTTGAAAGCAGGAGATCTAGTTTTAGTCTACACTCTGAAGCAACATGCACGGAAGCTAGAGAAGAGAGGTTATGGACCTATGATCATAAATAGGATCTCTACGAGTGGAGAAGTTCAACTAGCTACACTAGAAGGGGATGTCCTCCCTAGTTACATTAGTGGATGCAGAGTCAAACTATATGAAGAACCTCTCACTGAGGAGATGCTCAATCGACTCAACACTGCCAAGAAACGTAAAGAAAAGGAAATACGAATTTGAGAAGAAGCACAGGCAGAAGCTTTAGAACGCATCCGACGAATGAAATTGAGGAGACAAGGTAGAGATCAACTGAGGCCTGACACTCAAGAATCTCTAAGCTATCACATGGCCATGTGCGAGGCTTGAGGTGACGTTCCCATAGGATAGTGGATTGGCAACCTTTTATGACCCTACAGGTAGGACAAGGAGAGAGTGCAAGGACTCTGAGAGCTTTAATTGACTCAGGAGCAGCCACTAGTGCTGTTCGACTTTCTTACTGCCAAGAATTGCAAAAGGCATATCTCAGAGGATTAGGAGGTGTGGAAACCCCTTGCATGGGCGAGGTGGTTTATCAGAGATCGCGATATTTATCAGAGATCGTGTATCGTTTCAGACTCAGAGTTCGTGTATCGTTTGGCTTAAGTATCGTGTATCGTTTCTCAGAGATCGCGATACTTACCAAAGGTCGCGTATCGTTTTGTTCAGGTATCGTCGATCGTTTCCACTTCAAAGATCGTGTATCGTTTTCGGCCAAAGATCGTTTTCGGCCAAAGATCGTTTCGGCCAGAGATCGTTTCGGCCAGAGATCGTTTCGGTCAGAGATCGCGTATCGTTTCAGGTTGAAAGATCGTGTATCGTTTTGTTCCACATCAAAGATCGTGTATCGTTTTGGGACAAAGATCGAGTATCGTGTCCTACAAATATCGTGTATCGCGTGATTTGAAGCATTTCCTGAGAGGCCCTGTTTCCTTGTTTTAACCCCCAAAACCTTGAACTGGCATAACTTTCTCATACGAAATCCGTTCGAAGTGATCTTGGGTTTGTTGGAAAGCTCGTGAGGAGTACAACAAAAACATCGACTGGTTATGTTAATATTAATACCAGGATTATTAGATAGGGTATTTTTAAGTTGACCCTCAGGTTGGACTAGGAAGCAAGGGGTTCCACAAGTTTTTGAGCAATTCAAAGGACAATTGTGGACTTGTAGACAAGGCTTATGAACCTAAGCTCAAGATGATACCTAGGAAGAGATAGATAAAGTACCATATCACTTGAAACTAAGATCAACCACACAATCAAGTCAGGGACTCATAACTCACGGGTTAACTCTACGTGCTGAGTTCATAGACAAGTGAGTAAAAAATGTCACTTAACTGGGAGAGGCTCTTCGTTTCTGAAGACATGCATAGTTCCGTACCTAGGGAAGGTTTTATGTCTAGAGTGGAAGGCGAATATCGAATGTCTCTTCAATATATATCCACTAACTTGCAAGGAATACCCATCTACCTTGATGGTCTACAGAGGTCAGTAGCAAGAATGATAAACACCACACAATCCGAAATAATTCAAAGACCAGCTGTCAAGTATGAAAGTGGAGTTTATAGGGACAAGATGGGCCAGATATATGTAGTAACTGAAAGTCCTAATCAGATTAATGAAAGAGGAGAGTTAGCTCGAGATCAGGAAACTACCTCGCAAAACCCATTCGAAACCCAACAAAGAACAGACAATGTGACGTTAGGACAAATGAGCCAAGGTAGCATACCCGATAGACTACATGAACAATTCAACATGCCAAGAATCAACCCCCACGGCCACTCTAGTCAGAGGATGGGAAATATGAATAGACCTACCTTTAGGACAGAACCGCCCCAAGGTGCCCCCATCATAACTCGATCCCCAGAACCCGACAGAAGACTGAGACCAATCCAATTGGCCAAATGTATGAGAAATCGTTACGATGGCACAGGAGAACCCTATGACCACATTGCAGAATTCAAGCAGGTATTGCGAGCAGAGCAAGTGGATGACTTTTTCATGCAATATGAATCCTTTGGGCTAACACTTACGGGAATAGCCTTAACTTGGTTTCAATCTCTGGATCTAAATTGCTTTGAACATATTGAACAATTCTTCCAAGAACTTATTTGGGAATTCACGAAGCGCGGGATCAAGCACAATTCGTCATCCTTACTACATAGTTTCAAACAAGCTCCCAATGAGACAGTAAAAAATGCAGCACGAAGGTTTAAGCAATACGTAACCCGATGCCCTCTGACAGAGAGACCTTCTCAGCAAAAAATGATATCCCTATT
This sequence comes from Ceratopteris richardii, assembly GCA_020310875.1. Classification (NCBI taxonomy): domain Eukaryota; kingdom Viridiplantae; phylum Streptophyta; class Polypodiopsida; order Polypodiales; family Pteridaceae; genus Ceratopteris; species Ceratopteris richardii. The sequence continues at coordinate 137,434,938 of CM035407.1, forward strand.
TTTAGAAGGTCTAACCAATGGAACATTGAGAGTCTTAGTATACATAAAACGACTACAAACCCTAAGTCAGTGTCTTCAGGAGTGCATAGATTTGGAAGACAACTTAGCTGAGGATCTCAAAATCACACAGGATCCTATCAAATCAGAGGAGACAAGGAGCAAGGAAACTTCTAGTTTGAGTTATGTGGAGGAAGTGACAGAGTTGGTGGCCAAGAAATTAGGAGTACAAGGACAAAGGAACTACCAGAACTCCCCCTTGAGAATGCCAATGTTAGGAAGTTGCACACTTTGCGGTGGGGATCATCCATCTCATGTCTGCAACCAAGAAGCATTAGGATTATCACAACCTTACCCGTACGATAGACGACCAACTCAAGCGCCTAACATGTACTCTTATAGTGAGCCAAAGTACCCCAACTACAACAATGAAAACTATCTAATGAATAGACAGCCACGACCATTTGTACCACCCCACTATAGACCATACGGGTACCCTCCTACAGAACAAGGAAGAGAAGTTCCTAGGTATAGCCCATGTCCAGAACCACGAGGAGCAACTAGACCATATGAACATGAAGGAAATAGCCAACCTCAATCTATGCCAAGACAAAAACCACCCCACACACTAGCTCCGACACAAGGGTAGAACATCACGATACAAGTTGTCTGTCTAGAGTGTGGCAAAGAACAGCTTTTGAGAGATTGTCTCGGACATCCCGCTAGTGTACCAAAGGTTACACCCATTAATGTTGTCGGCCTAGCAAGGGATTCAAGTTCCAGTAGTAATAATGTGGCTCCTATACACGCAGTTACTAGGGCACAAGCCTTACAACAAAATAAACCAGCTGAGCAATCAGAGCCAAGTGAATCAGGAGAGCCTAGTAAGAGAAGAACAAGAACATGGAAGGATACTAGAGAGAAGGCCAATCGTAAGTGGACCAAAAAGTTATCAGAACTAGAAGAAAGCCTGAAAGATGCAAAAACAAAAATAGAAGATATTGCCTCTCAAAGCCCCTCACAAGTCCAAACTCCATCCACATCACCTCATCCCCACTCACCAACCACGATAAATGAACCACCACAACCGGGGTCTGTTCTTGCAGATCCAACCCCAGAACACTTGGACATGATGTCCAAAGCATACCAGGCTCGACTTCAAGAAGGGCCAACACCTGCAACCCTAGATAAGAGCTACCCTAGAGCAGATTTAGAGATTGAACGGACAAAAATGTGCATTAAAATGGTGGAACTAGCTCAAGCTATGTTCGAGGCCAATCAATCATTCAATCAAACGAATGCTATTACACCGGGTTTGCACTTCTAGGGCTTACTAGATAGATTAGAGCAGTTGGTAAACAAGCCACAAGTTTCGTTACCTCCACAGGCTCAACTAATGATTGAAAGAGAAAGCTCATCACCAAAGAAAGTCTATGTTCCTGACTCCATAGATGAGGGAGAGCCTCTTTCAATTCAACAACACTCTCAAACGTTCTTGCGGGAAATACAAGAAGAGAAATGGGCCAAGGAGAAGGATAATCCTCCTCCTATCCTTGAGATTGATGACCTTCATGATCAGTTTCCACAAGACATTCCATCTATTTATGGAGAAGAAACAGAGCAACAAGAAGATGAACGGTTAGATTTTGAATCTAATTGTTTACAAGAGTTGCCACAGTTCACAGACCCATGGGAAATTGAATCTGTCCAGATTAGAGCTCCCACAATAGTGGTAAGAAATGAAGACTCGGTGATTCCAAGAAACACTGACGTCGTGAAGAACACTAAAGTTCAGTGTCATCTCACGGTAGAGGAGCTGCTCAAAGCAAAACCCGAGCTATGGAATCATGTGAAGGATCAAGTTCCCGAACTTGATTCCAAAATGCCAAAAGTAGGCTCTAAAGAGAAAGTTCCAGAGATACCTCTTGATAAAATAGGGGACATGTGTGAGGGTGACGAAGGTAATACTTATCTTCCAATCACCTACCAAGGTTACACAACCAAAGCAATCATAGATTTAGGTGCTGGTGCTGCTATTGCAACGACCTCCCTGTGGAAGCGATGGGGCAAGCCCACATTAAAACCAACTAGAATGAAGCTTCAGATGGCTGACGGCCATGTGGAAAGACCTCTAGGATTGCTCGAAGGGATAACTCTAACCACTTGTGGTGTAGAGTTTGAACACACATTTTCTATATGTAACTTTGAGAAAAATAACATCTACGAGATGATCCTAGGAAGGCCCTTCCTACGACAACTGCAAGTGGTACAGGATTGGGGAACCAACTCCTTATACTTGCAACGCTTAGGGGTCACGACCAAGGTAAATTTGAAGGATTACACCTTCAGAGATGTTCCACCCCTACAGTGGAATCCTATCCACAAGGAGCAAGAAGATTCAGTCTCTCTGCATTCTAAAAGTTCATCTGATACATCTTGGATGCATGAGGATACTCATTTGTGGATGTGCAAGGTCGCAAAGGAAGAGGAAAAACGCTTAAAGGCTAGAGAGAAAGGAACTTCTCAAGGAGATAGACTAGTTAGAGACCCAGCCTATACGCCGATGATATTTCCAGATGAGGAATTGGAGCCTCATGGTTGGGCAGAAATCCTAGCCACCATGGACATTGCTGTCAATGAAGAACAATGGACACCTCATTGTGATGAGGAGGGATATGATATTTCAGTGTTCATGTGTCAGCCCTTGCTAGAAGAATGTGACCCTAGTGAATTCATAAGAGAAGAAGAGAACGATGATGATCTAGAGTCCATTGTGATGGATAGCTGCTTTATTTCAGAGGAGCACTATCTAGAAGACATAGGAGTATTTACCCAAAAAGAAGAAGAACCTCTCACAAGCATCAAAACGGTAAATTCAAAGGATGGGAGTGAAGATAGTCAAAAGAAAAAGAAACAAAAAGTAGTGAAACAAGGAGAGGAGGAGCAAGTGTTTGAAGTACCAGAAAATTTCAAGAAATATGAAGTAGAAGACCGAAAAATTTTGGTACGAATGCCTAAGAGAGAGGCCACAACAGGAGAAGCATATGATAACAAAGAAAAGACCAAAAAAATTGTAGTCACCATCGAAGAGAACGAAGAGAGATGTACATACATAGGAGATGACCTGAGTAAAGAAGAGGAAGTAGAGTTGGTAGCGTTATTAAGGGAATATAGGGACGTATTTGCATGGCACTACAGAGACTTGAAAGGAGTAGATCCGGAAATCTGTTCTCATACGATCCCCATGATAGCAGATGCCAAGCCCACTAAACATAAGCCCTACACATATAATGACACTTATGCAGCCAAAATAAAAGAAGAAATTGATAGATTGATTGAAGCTGGATTTATCTATGAGATTGAGCATATAGAATGGGTGTCCCCCATTGTAGTGGTGCCCAAAAAGAATGGAAAATTGCGAGTGTGTATTAACCTTAAAAAAGTTAATGCTGCTACAATCAGAGATAGTTATCCACTTCCAATCACTGAACATTTATTGGAGCGTGTTGCAGGCAAGGAAGTTTATAGCTTCCTTGATGGATTTTCAGGTTACAACCAAGTAGCCATTGCCCTAGAAGATCAACACAAAACAGCTTTTGCCACAGAGTGGGGAATCTTTGCATTTCGTGTGATGCCATTTGGGCTCACCAATGCACCTGCAACATTCCAAAGACTCATGTGTCATGTCTTCAAAGAGTTCTTGCGAAAGAGCTTAGAAGTATATGTGGATGATTTATGTGCTCATTCCCAAGAGCAAAGATACCACATCCCTGAGCTTAGACATATCTTCAACAAGTGTAGAGAATATCGAGTGTGTGTGAACCCAGAGAAGTGTGTGTTCATGGTACGTCAAGGTAAAATCTTAGGTCATATTGTTTCTAAGAATGGAATATCGACAGATGAGGACAAAGTAAAAGCCATAGCGGAGTTGCCGAGACCAAAAAATGTTAAAGAGGTACAGGCCTTCATGGGCCATTGTGGATATTATCGTAGGTTCATTCACATGTATGCAATCATAGCTAAACCTCTTTATGCCTTGTTGACAAATTTTGAGTGGAACGATGAATGCGAGAAGTCCTTCAATGAGCTGAAGAGATGCTTGTGCACAACACCAATACTGACGACTCCTGATTGGAATAAGCCATTCCACGTACATGTGGATGCATCCAATTATGCAATAGGATGTGTGCTGTCACAACCAACTAGTGAAGGGAATTTAGATTTGCCTATAGCATATGCTAGCAGGCAATTGAATGTTGCTGAACGAAACTACACCACAACCGAAAGAGAAGGCTTAGGCATGGTATATGCTGTAAAGAAATTTAGACACTATTTATTGGCCAACAAGTTTAAGTTCTTCACCGATCATCAAGCCTTATTATACTTGGTCAATAAACCTTGCAATACTGGACGCTTAGTAAGATGGTTCCTCTTACTAATGGAATATGACTTTGAAGTGGTTGTTAGGCAAGGTAAGACCCACCTCAGAGCGGATCACCTTTCTCGCATCACTTCAGGAGAGCCACCGCAAGGAGTGTCGGATGAATTTCCCGATGCTTATCTGTTCAATCTAGAAGTTGTTCCTAAATGGGCAAATAAGTTGGTACCAGTCCTAACCTTTGGACCCGCAAATAAAAAGGTGAAGACGGACAGGGATGAAATTGTGCGGTCACAAAGCTATCAAATATTGGCAGGAAGCATGTATAAACAAGACACGGAAGGTGTTCTAGCTTGTTGTGTCGAGGATGATGAGCATAGTAGTTGGTTGCAACAAGCCCATGAAGGATTTCTAGGGAATCACTATTCTAAACAACGAACACTGCAAAATCTAAAACGTTTAGGAGTGTATTGGCCTAGTATGGATAAAGAAATTCATGAGTGGATGAAGAATTGTCCAATGTGCAAAGAGCGACCCCCAGTGGAGCATGCTACCCTTTATCACGTGTCGTTAATTCCTGACTGGAGTGCTCCATTGGTAGAATTCATGAGATCGAGAACATCCCCCAAGGAGGCAAGTCTAGCAAGAAAACGAAGAATGGAGCAGGAGGCTAAAGACTATGCCTTAGTAGGTGATAACCTATACCAAAGTTACAAAGATGGCTATTTAAGATTGTGCATTCATGAATCAGATTATTTGAGAGTCTTAGAAACTGCACATAGCAATGTGGCAGGTGGACGCTTTGGGCCTGACAGAGTAATCAAGTCTATTCTATTCTCAGGACTTTGGTGGCCCACTCTTCATATGGATGCACATACCTATGTGAAGAAATGTGACACATGTCAACGTGCCCAGTACCCAATTCGAAAAGATGAGATGCCTCTGAGGCCAATGATGGGAGGACGTGCATTCTCAAAGTGGGGCATAGACTTTGAGGTCCTATTAACCCCCCAGCTAGAAAATCCCATGCAGAATACATTATTGTAGCCACGGACTACCTCACAAAGTGGGTAGAAGTCAAAGCCACAACAAAGAACGATGCTCAAACTACGGTGAATTTTTTATTCGAGAACGTGTTTACGAGATATGGATTACCAATAGAATTAGTTAGTGATAGAGGCACACACTTCTTGAATGAAGTCATTGAAAATCTTCTCCAAGAATTCTTGGTGATACACAAGAAGTCTGCCCCCTATCATCCACAAGCTAATGGACAAGCTGAGAGCACGAATAAGATCCTATGTAACGTATTGAAAAAACTTGTAAATAACAAACGCTCTGATTGGGACAAACAACTTCATCATGTTGTTTGGGCCTACCGAGTTGCTTATAAAACGGTACTCAATGCCACCCCATTTCCGATGGTCTTCGGACAAAATGCTGTGCTACCATTGGATTTCCTAATCCCAACTTTAAAAGTAGCACAAGAGCATGATTGGAACGGACACGAGTTATCCTCGATGATCTTTGATTTAGAACGCTTAGGTGAGACAAGGCTACGAGCAGCGGCAGGCATCTATGCTGCAAAGAAAAGGCAAAAGGCATACTTTGATGCACATATCAAGGATAAAGGCTTGAAAGAGGGAGACCTAGTGTTGGTTTATACACTAAAGCAACATGCCTGTAAATTGGAAAAAAGAGGATATGGACCCATGATCATTAATAGAATTTCCACTAGCGGTGCAGTTCAATTGGCCACACTAGAAGGCAATGTCTTACCAAACTATATCAGTGGTTGTCGAGTCAAGCTATATCAAGAACCTCTTACAGAGGAAATGCTAATGAGACTCAACACTGCTAAGAAGCGAAAAGAAGAGGAGTTAAGGGTTAGAGAAGAAGCACAAGCGGAGGTGAGAGAGCGCATCAGAAGAAATAAGTTACGACGATTAGGCCTAGAGATCAACACAAAAGCTCCAAAATATCACATGGACATGTGCCAAAAATTGGACCTAACTGCTTCTAAAATAATTGATCGACGTCCATTTGTGACCATAGTGGTAGGGCAAGGGAAGAATGCAAAGACTGTGAGAGCATTAATTGACTCAGGTGCAGCAACTAGTGCAGTTAGACTTTCATACTGCCAAGACCTGCAATTGGACATCAAGCCCATAGAAGCCTATCTCATAGGATTGGGAGGTGTGGAAACCCCTTGTTTAGGCGAGGTGGAACTTCCCATCTACCTTCAAGATGTTCCAATAAAAGTCAAAATGCTAGTGTGTCATGATGCGGACCTTATAGAGCCACTTGTCCTAGGTCAAGATTGGATCTATGACCATGCAGTCAACTTGAACCTAAGAAGTCAACTTCTTCAAGTTTGGGTACATGAACAATGCATTACATTAGAATTAGACAAGTGCATGCTCACAAATCCAAAGATCACACATTCTCTTAGTTCTCCTGAAACTAATCTTCGTAAAGAAAATTTTGTGTGTGTCACCGACCCTATGACGCACAAGGACTCAATCATGAAAGCCAAAGCTCAAAGGCCAGCACACCTCTCTTCTTCTTCACATACTAATGCAAGTGTAACCCAACCAAGGAGGCAAGCAAAAATGACATCTGCTATATCAACTCGACAGACGGAATTCACGAAGAAAGAAGCTCCAGGCATGAAGCAGATTTGGGTACAAAAAGGAGAACAACCACTAGCTTTACCACAACCAATCCCATCTAAGCAAGCTAAGCATGCTAAAAGGAGCACCCAGAAACGAGGACAAGCTCAATCCCAAGGTCTTCAACAGGTTTGGGTACCAAAGCAATTGATGACGGCCGACCATCATCACATGCAAATTTGGGTGCCTAAGAAGTTAGCTACAGCTCAACAAGGGCGATCACAGATGTGGGTACACAAGCAACTCTTACAGACACAACGACCTATGTTCCCCACCATGCAAAAGGTCTCGACAACGAAGCCAAGGAGAGAAAAGGGTAAGAACAGAGCACAAAGACCAAAAGAAGATAAAACCAACCCTTCTGCCAAAGTAAGTAGACAATCATTAAGGATATGGGTTTGGAAGCCAAAAGCACCAACAACACCCACCGAACCAACGAACCAACCACACTGGATACCAAAGTTTGGAAAGCATCCAAAGATGAAGTGGCCTGAGGTGATCTCTACAGGGTCAAATCCTATTCTAAAATGGGTTCCAATCAGGAGGATTACCTCATTTCGAGATCCAATCGACACCTCCAAACAAAAATTGCATCAAGTCTAGAATTAACATAAAAAAGCCTCGACCAACAACAAACCATGTGCCTTTGGCATAACCTTGTCTTTTGCACCATTCAGGTCATGCATTTTCAAAGTATGCATTAATCTAGAGCCACATTACACGACCGTGCATAGATACAATTGCGAATCCCAGGCACATGTGACACATGTACAATATTTTATTGATACTAACACCTTTCTTCTTGCTTTATGCCATTGTTCCAAAAAAAAAAAAAAAAAGAGAGAGAGGAGACATGACCATGCGTTTGAAGAAGCTCATCCAGCAGCAAGGCCATCCATCAACAAAATGACAAGCCAGCGGTCAAACACAATGATGGTGTACAACACGAGGAGATAAAGATCGACAGACCTTTCAACATGGTAAGATATGCATGCTTCAACAACACTATAACCATGATACCTTAGGAACCGCCTTCGTCGGCATACCCTTGAGCACTTCACTCAAGACCCAATTTCTTGCACCATACTTCTTCCCATGCATTTCCCAAGTACGCATACATAGGGCCACATTACAAGGCCGTGCACAAGGCACCCAATGTTTTCAACCCATGCACTAATATATTTACCCATCATCATTTCTGGGTTACAAGTACTGGGCATGAAAACATGGAACACCATCTTTGGACGAACCAGCGGACATCACGGTGACAACAACAAGCGCAGAAGCAATGCACCATGGGAGTTACTCATAATCCACAGTGATAACCTCCTGTGAGTAGCTCACAATTTTTGAAAGCTCACAAAGACAATATCAAGCTGGAATACAAGGAAGAAGTCCATGCAAAGGCAGCAATGACACAGTGAAGAACCAGACAAATGACCAAGCTGCATTGGAAAGATGGACCGGTGTTGTTGACACATGAAGGGCACTACCTCTCAATGTACTACATGGAACAACCACTACAACAAGGGTCTGTCAGGGACGACAAACTCAAGAGGGGGGGGAGTGTTGCAGCTCAAGATCAAGGACAAAGCATGGAAGCGCATCAAGGAAGTGAACACATGAGAAGAAGGAGAAGTAGGGAGCTCCAAGATTCACATGTCAAATTTTCAGAAGAAATCCCGATAAAAATAGTGATTTTTATCACTAAATATCATTGTAAATACCATTTTCTATTTTTATAGCTCCATTTTGTTCAAGCCAAGGAGTCCTTGAGCTTGAGGAGTATTAGATGTATCATACTACCAATTTTCATAATTTTTAGATTCCGTTTGAGCCCCCAAATAAGCCCTAGAACCTAATTTTTAACTAGGCCGGACACTAGGTCTGGACAGGGCCAAAATCACTCAAAAACTATAAAAAGGGCTGGAGAGCTCATTTTTGAGGGTAGCTTGTGGTAGATTTCAGCTTTGTAAGAGAGTTCTTGTGTAATTCAAGTCCTTCCATTGTTCCACTCTTTGCTCTTACCTTGTGCGTGTGTGTGTGTGTATGTGTGTGTATGCTTGTGTGCTTTCACTCACGCACTTGTGCACTTCACTTGCTCTTGGTCTTCATACCGGTCCTCACATTTCCACGGATTGACATTTATGAGGTGTATCTCCTCACGTTGGTACTCGCCATTGTGCTAGAGTGACAAGGACCTTGGGAACATAATCTAGGACACTCAGATTTACCAAGACCACATGAAAACTACACTAGTACTGAGCAACAACAAGGGAGGAGGACACATGCTTCCCCAAATCCCTTTGAAAAGGAACCAGAAGGATATAATGAATTTTCACTAAGAAGAAAACATCATTGGCAACCTCATGGTAGAATGCTTAGACCATATCAAGTAGCCAAATGCATGAAAAATCAATATGAAGGGTATTATGATCCTCATGCTCATGCTGCAGAGTTTAGGCAATTAATTAGAGCTGAGGAGGTGGAAGATTACAAAGTCCAATTTGAAGCATTCGGTCTAACCCTAACAGGACCAGCATTATCTTGGTTCATCCCTTTGAGAAAGGAAATGTACCTAGATATTGAATCTTTCCTAGAAGCCTTCATTGGGGAATTCTCAAAGACTGGAATAAAACATAGCACAACCACTCTGATACACAATTTTAAACAACAAAAAGATGAAAATGTCAGAGAGGCAGCCAGAAGATTTAAGCAATACATTGACAGATGTCCTAAAGAAGAAGTACCTTCCATGGCAAGACAAGTATCCCTGTTCATAGAAGGATTAAGAAGTGCTCAATTAAGGACCCTAGTGTACTATAGGAGATGCCCCGATGTAGGAGCTTGTGTAAAAGAAGCAATAGATTTGGAAGATAACAGAGGCCAAGACCTGTTAGCATTTGATCAACCCAGATCAAATGAAGATAAAATCCCACCAGTAGAAGAATTGGCTCAGGCCATTGCTAAAGCTCTAGAGGTAAGCACTAAAACCAATTTGATCAATTCTAGGATAAACACAAGTAAAAAATGCTACAATTGTGGAGAAAGTCATTTGGTACAACAATGCCCATATCAAAAGCCCCCACATTTGTAGGATAGAAAAACACTCAAATATTGTACACTAGAGAGGAAATGGACAAATCATACCAGGGAGGAATGCTTCTATAATAAACAACCCATAAAGGAAAGAGATTATGGGGGTCAAAGAGAATCAACATATATTGAGCAACCAAGACCTGTGCTTGGGCAACAACCTCCTATACCAACAAATGTGGTACCTATCAAATACACACCAATAGAGGAGGGAAACTCAAGAACAAAGTCACCATACAAGGAAGATTATCAATGGAATGAAGGATATCAAGAAGAATGGGAAGGTTATGAATTAAGAGAACCAGAATTACAAGCCCTAGACTTGGGAAATGGAAGAATTGAGATGGACACTTCCACTTTCATGTATATAACCAATAATTATATGTCCAATCAAAAACCTCAATTCAAAGGGGGACCAAAGATAACTTGTTATAGGTGTGGGGTAGAACATTTCATTAGAGACTGTCCACAACCTCCTACATTAAGAATAGAAGGAGCTTATTGCAAGGATTGTGGCAGGGAGCATTTGATAAAGGATTGTCCAAAAAATCCTCAAAAACTACAAAACACACCTAATAACATACCACTAAAAGCAGTCAATATCATGGAACAAGAAGAATTGAGTGACATTGACCAAGTGAATGTAAATGCTATAACAAGGTCACAAACAAAACAACAAAGAACAACTAAGGAACAAAATGAAGGTTCAATCTCAAAGGTGAAGAAAAATAGACAAAAAGGGAAATGGGAAAGGAAACAAAGAATGGGTAAAAATTTGGAAGAAGAAAATAGGGAACAATCAAAGAGTACTTCTCCTCAGAAGACACAAACCCAGTTGGAGATAGGAAATTCACAAAGTCTAGACACTCTAATAAAAGCATACAAGGGAAGAATTCATGAGGGACCGAGCCCTGCTGATCATACAATGGCTTATCCTATGCCAGACTTAGAACATGAAAGGATGCAGAAGTGTAAACAAATCATACGGGAAGTGCAACTCAAAATGGGGGAAGTAGACAAATCTCAAAAAACAGTTGAGGAATCTGAGACAACAAAAACAAGAGGAAATAGTATCAAGGAAGAAAACCCACAAGTAATATTCCAGGTGAATATAGATAAACAATGTACAATTCTTTATCATACCACATGGGAAGAGTTAATGAAAGAAAATCCTCACTTACAGAACCAAATGAAAAAATGGGAAACAACACCAGAAAATCTTCACCCACAACTACAGGAAATGGAGGAGTTGTATATTCCCATTGATAAGATAGGAGGATATTGTGAAGGAGAAGAGGTAAACTCAACCTTAAAAATACAATTTGGTAAAAACCAGCCAAAGCTATTCTGGATAGTGGATCAGGAGTGGCCATCATGACTAAACAAACTTGGGAGAAATGGGGAAAAAATGAATTATTACCCACCAAAATGAGATTGCAACTTGCAGATGGACACATAGAAAAACCCCTAGGAATATGGGAAAAAGTGATTGTGGACATATGTGGGGTAGAGATAGAACATACTTTTGCTATAGTTGAATTCCCACAATCCACTTCATACGAAATTATCCTAGGAAGACCATTTATGAGACAAATGCAAATTGTGCAAGATTGGGGTAATGATTGCTTATACCTGCAGAACAAAGGAAGAATAACCAAAGTAAATCTAAGAAATGGGCACTACTGTGACATATCTCCTCAAGAATGGTATAAAATTCATCAGAATCAAGAGTTGAGTGAGGAATCAGAAATGGAAGACCAGGATGAAGCTGAATCATCAGTATGGAAGTGCAATATGATAAGAAATCTTACCAGTAGGAAAAGGAGATTAAGAAGAGAAGATTGTGTGGAAGGAAGGAAGTTACAAGATGAGAACTATGTACCACAACAATTCAAAGATGAGGAATTTGAGCCCTATGGGTGGAATCAAATTTTGGCTACCATGGATCTAGCTAGTGATGAATATGTGGGAGTGGAATTTCAAAATGAACAAGGATATGATGTCTTTCACATTGGAATTCAAATGATAAAGGTATCCGGAACAGAAGAGGACAAAGAAGAAGAAATGATATTAGAAAAAGGGAAGACTCAATTTTTGGAAGAAGTAAAAGATGAAGATGCTATTAAAGATAAAATTTCAAGCAAGTATAAGAGGAACATGCACAAGGAAATAGAAGAAAATCAGGAGGATGAGAAGAAGAAAAGGGAAACAAACAAAGATCAACAGTTTGATGTACCAGCAAATTTCAAGACTTATGAAGTAGAAAGCAAACTACTTCTCAAGAGGAAACCAAAGAGGGAAAAGAAGAAAGGGGAGGCTTATGATAATGAGGAACAAACCAAAAAGATCATGATCACTCAGGAAGAGGGAGAAGAAAGACATATTGTAGTGGCTGATGACATGACAACTCAAGAAGAGGAGGCACTAAGAAACTTGGCAAGAAACTATAGGGATGTGTTTGCTTATAGCTATAAGGATTTGAAAGGAATTGATCCTAAAATCTGTGAGCATAAGATTCCTATTACACTTGAGGCAAAACCTAGCAAATAGAGACATTACACATTCAATGATAAATACTCTGCTAAAATAAAGGAAGAAATTGACAAGCTATTAGCTGCCAATTTCATCTATGAAATTGATTATACAGAATGGATATCTCCTATAGTTGTGGTATCAAAGAAGAATGGGAAACTTAGGGTATGCATTAACTTGAAAAAGGTAAATGCAGCAACTATAAGAGATAATTATCCACTGCCTATAACAGATCATCTTCTAGAAAGAGTTGCAGGGAAGGAAGTTTATAGTTTTTTAGATGGTTTTTTAGGATACAACCAGGTTCCTATAGCATTGGAAGACCAACATAAAACTGCTTTTTCCACAGAATGGGGAATTTATGCTTTTAGGGTTATGCCCTTTGGGTTAACCAATGCTCCAACAACTTTTCAGAGGTTGATGTGTCATATCTTCAAAGAGTTCTTGAGGAATGTAATGGAAATCTATGTAGATAATCTTTGTACTTTTTCATTAAAAAGACAGGATCACTTGCTGGATTTAGAAAATATATTCAAGAAATGCAGAACCTACAGGGTATGTTTAAATCCAGAAAAATGTGTATTCTTTGTAAGACAAGGAAGAATGTTAGGTCACATAGTCTCTAAAAATGGAATTTCAACTGATGAGAAGAAAATAAAGGCCATAGTAGAGCTTCCAAGACCTTCAGGTGTAAAGGAACTTCAAACTTTCATGGGACATTGTGGGTACTATAGGAAATTTGTACACAAATTTGCTGACATAGCCAAACCCTTATATTCCCTAATTACAAAGTTTGAGTGGACCAAGGAGTGTGACCAAGCCTTTGAAACTTTAAAAACTTGTTTGGTAACAGCCCCAATTCTGAAAACACCTCAATGGGATAAAATTTTTCATGTCCATGTGGACGCTTCAAATTATGCTTTAGGATGTGTGTTAGCACAACCAATAGAAGGAAGCAAGTTAGATTTTCCAGTGGCTTATGCTAGTAGGCAATTGAATCTAGCAGAAAAAAATTACACAACCACTGAAAGAAAGGGATTGGGCATGATATTTGCTGTAAAGAAATTTAGACATTACCTCTTAGCCAACAAGTTTAAGTTCTTTGTAGACCATCAAGCTTTATTATATTTGGTAAATAAACCTTGTCACACTGGGAGAATAGTCAGATGGTTTCTTTTGCTAATGGAATTTGAGTTTGAAGTGGTGGTCAGACAAGGGAAAACACACTTGAGAGCATATCATTTATCTCGAATACATTCTAAAGAACCCAGTTCACCTTTAGATGACAACTTTCCAGACACTTATTTGTTCAAAATAGAGACTGTTCCTGAGTGGGCCATGACTTTAGTACCATTATTAACCATGGGACCTTGCAGAACAATTGGGAACAATGCACACTTAGTGTTACAAAGCAGAAACTTTATATTACTAGCTGGGCATTTGTAACATCTCAACCACACAGGCATCTTGGAATATTGTACTCCTGAGGAAGAGCAACAAGAATATCTGAGGAGAGCTCATTGTTGGAATCGTTGCACTCATGCTTCTAGGGTAGTCACCCTAAGTAATCTCAATAGGATGGGGGTACATTGGCCTAATAAGATTCAAGATGTAACAAAATACATTGCTAATTGCAAGACGTGCCAAATATTGCAAGATTCAGAATTCATAACTCTATATTGGTTCCAGAAAAATCCAGATTGGAGTGAAAATATCATTGAAGAATTGAAAAAGAAGAAGAAAGGAAAATAAGTGATAGCTGGTACAAATTAAAAAAATCTACAAGTAATCTCTGAAGAATATCAATTTATAGGAGAACAGTTGTATAAGAGAGGAATGGATGGATACCTAAGAATTTGTGTTCCTGAGAATAAATATATGGAAATGTTGGAAATGGCACATTCTAGAGTGGCAGGAGGACACTTCTCAAGTGACAGAACTGCTAAACTCATTTTATATTCTGGCTTTTGGTGGCCAACGCTATTTCCTGATGCAAGAACCTATGTGAAAAGGTGTGATGTCTGTCAGAGGGTGAGTCAACCAAATAAAAGAAATGATATGCCATTAGTTCCATTAATTTCAGCTAGAGCCTTTAGTAAATGGGGGTTGGATTTCATTGGACCCATACATCCTCCAGCAAAACAATCCCATGCTGAATACATCATAGTGGCTACAGACTACCTAACAAAGTGGGCTGAGGCCAAAGCCACAAGAAGGAATGATGCTCATACTACTGCCAGATTCCTATATGAAAATATTATCACCAGATTTGGACTTCCAATTGAATTGGTAAGTGATAGGGGGACCCATTTTGTAAACCAAATCATAGAAAACATCACTGAATATTTCTTGGTGAGTCATAGAAAGTCAGCCCCATATCACCCACAAGCCAATGGGTTAGCAGAAAGTACTAATAAAGTACTTTGCACTGCACTATCAAAATTAGTAAACACAAACAAGAATGATTGGGATTTACAACTTAATCATGTCCTATGGGCTTATAGAGTGGCTTATAAAACTGCAATAGGAAATACACCATTCAATCTAGTATATGGACAAAATGCAGTTTTACCTATGGAATTTCTTATTCCAACATTAAAAGTAGGAAGTCACTACAATTGGACTGGACATGAACTATCAGAGAGAGTAATAGAATTGGAAAAATTGGGAGCATCTAGACTCCAAGCCATTATGAGTATATATGTGGACAAGAAGAGGCAAAAAGCTTATCATGATGTTCACATAAAAGAAAAAGATCTACAGGAAGGAGATCTAGTTTTGGCTTACACAGTCAGAGAACATCAGAAAAAGTTCCAGAAAAAAGGACATGGACTGTATATTATACATCAGATAAGCAACAGTGGAGCCATTCAATTAGCTAACATAGACGGAGAAATCATGCCAAACTTCATAAGTGGATGTAGAGTTAAGAGGTATGATTGCCCATTAACTGTTGATGAATGGAGAAGGTTGCAACAAGCTCAAAACAGGAAAAGAGAAGAGGAAGACATTAGAAAAGAGGTTCAACAGGAAGCTATGGAAAGAATAAGAAAAATCAAAGAGCTTAGGGAAGCCTGTCTGTGTGAAACTTCTCTAAAACCAAAAGAACATGTGCTTGTGATGAAAATGGATTTCCAAAATGAAAGCATTAGGGTTTTGATAGATTCTGGAGCACAAGTAAATCTGATTAGTTCAGCTTTGGTAAGTAAATTTAACATAAAAATAACTAAAAGTAGGACCTTAATCAAAACTTTGGAAGGTCAAATAGTACATGGCATGTCTTCACTGTCTATTGAAGTTAGGTTTAATGAAGAATATATGAAAATAGACTGTGAAGAATGGCCTCATCATTTGATGTCTGAAAAAGTGAGTTTAGGTCAACCATGGCTCCAACAAGGTAAAGTGATTTTGGATTTTGAAAAAATGAAGCTTAAATTGAACATAAATGACAAAAGGTTATTAATATTTTTATTGATACTCATACTTCTGTTCAAATACAAGGGCTAGGAAGAACCAACTTTGGATGGAGTTCACAACCTTGAAGAAGCAACCAAAGCAAAGTGTGGCTGACTACGTGACCAAGATGAAGGATGTAGTTGACCCACGTAGGAGCATTGGAGAAGAAATAGAAGAGGCACAGATAGTAAGGTAGATCATAAATGGCATCAAGGCTGATGATAAGTGGGAATCCTTCACCACAATGATGGACCTATATATGGACATGCAGATATCTGACCTCAACACATTGATGGGGCAAATCTTCACACATGAGACAAAGCTCAACAAGAAGGGAGACAACTCTAGAGGTAGACAATCTTCTGCCCTTTACATTGATAGAAATAAGAGTAAAGATAAAGGAAAAGGTAAAAGGAATGAAGAAGATGCAAGTACCTCTCAAGTGAACTTGATAGGTAGAGGAAGAGGTACTAGAGAAAGGGGTAGGGGAGGAAAGAAAGGTAAGGGGAGATCATATAACTCTTCACCTTGCAATATCTGTGGTTTGACCAATCATAGCATAGATGAGTGTTTCAAGAACACAAAGAATTAGAGAGGTAGAGGCTTCCATAGAGGAGGCTATGGACAATCTAGAGGCAGGTTCAACAATGGAGGAAGCAATTACCATCACGACTACAACCAAGGCTACAACAACAACTATCAAGGAGGTTTTAGCGGTATAAGAGATTATAACAACTATACAGAAGACCAAGAATATTCTCTATTGATCATGAACATGACATCCAAGCAAGGTAAAGATGATGAGCATCTATTCTATATTGATTCTCGTTATTCCAATCACGTGGCTGGAAATGTAGCATTGCTATTTGATCTTGAAGAACCTAAAAGGAAGCATGAAGTCCGGACAGGTGGTGACACTAGGCACTTTGTTAAGAAGATTGGAAATGTTAAAGCATCTGAGGAACTATGAATGTTTTAAGTAAGGTATTATATGTGCCAACCATAACAAAAGACCTAATCAGTGTTGGGCAGATTGTTGAGAAGGGATTACATAGATTGGCATGGAGTATATGTGGAGGACCCTCAACATGCTTCAAGAGGATTCCAAAAGGTGAGAACCCTTTAGATTTGAAGTTTCCAAGCATGTTAGGCTTGAGGGAGAGCTGTTGGTGCAAATGAGCCCAAGCATACAAACTTGGAAATTAGCATTTATTTCATATAGTTACATATGACTATTCCCTTGTAAAAATCAAATTACTTTTATACTTGTAAAAGTGTATATGTTAATTGCACTACTCTCATGTGGAATTAGGAGGAATCAAATCTCAAATTACTTGGTAGTTGATTGATGAGAAAGTAAGTCCTAAAGTTTAGGATTCACTTTATGGTAAGAGCTTGAATTTGAATTCAATAGTTGTCTCCAACTCCAAGCTATAAAAATGGATCAAAATCTTGTGTGAGATAGAGCTTGATTTGGAGATCTTTTGAGAGGGGTTTTCTATGATTAGTGAGCTCATTCTATAGCTCCATCACTACCCTCACATTGTGAAATTACACATTGCCAAGTTCATTGTAATTCTATGTGATTTAATACATATACATTGATCACATCTCTACTTCACTTCTCTATTAAGTTCATCTCAAAATAGTGATCTTCTCAGACTTGGTTCTCAGTGCATAGTTGATCGTTTGATGTGATTTAAAGTGGTATAGATTCAACTCTATTTTATAGCTACAAAGTTTCGTTGTCATTGCTTTTCTCAATCTCGAGATATCTTCACAAATCTGCTCACTGGTCTGCATACTATTGAAGCCTCAAATTGTCAAGATGGTCTATTGATTTGCTAAACACAATTCTCACAATACACTTGATCATTTCAAATGAAATAACTTGGTAATGGTATCTATCTAAGTTAGTTAGATACTCCCAAATGAAATTTAATCAATTGCTAGTAGGTTGAGAGCATTTTTCATTTTACTAAACATGTGTAGAGACCAAAATAACAAGTCTTAGCTCATAGTTGAATTTTCTACTCATCTGTTTTGATCCATTGATTAGAGGATCATGCTCCAAGGCACTTAGGTGATTATTTATGATTATTTGGAAGCTCAAAAGCTCTAATCTACTCTCCACAAAGTGTTCTTGGTTGGTGTGAAGAAGGATTTTGCAGCACCACTTCATCTCTAGAATCTATCCACCATCTCCTTCAACATGTGTTCTGCTCATGGTGTTCATGAATAATGAAGGTTTTGTGATGGGAATGGGACCTCTTAATGGTTCTAGAATATGGAGCATGGTTTCTACTAGGGATGCCCAAAATGCTGTTAGGGTGGTTGTTGGTGCTTGAGATTGATGTAGAGATGAAGTTATGGAAGAAGCAATGGAAATATAAGGATCAGTGGTGCAAGGTATATGGATGATAGGTAATGTTGGGAATCCAAGAAGTCCTTTGGTTGGAGATGGGTGTCCTAATATAGGATGTTTGGATGGGTGGTCGATGATTACTTGGTTGGTGGTAGGTTCTCCTAAAATAGGTTGGGAAATTTTGCTTGTGGAGGGAGTGGCAAACAATGGATTGTTGATGGAGGAGAAAAGTGGCAAATGAGACATGGGTTTGTAGAAGTTTAATTTGTGGCTCTCTATGGTGATGGTTGTGATGGGTTTTGTAGGTCTAAATGGAGATGAGGGGGAAGATAAAACTATGGTGTCTTCACTGAGGGGAGTGGTTTCTATAGAAGTGGTCATGTTGATGTTCACAAGGGCTGATGTTGTGGTTTTCATGGAAGTGACAGAAATCTCAATAACTTTACCTAGTCTAGATTGTGTTATTATTCTTCTTTCATCCTATCAGATAAGGGTTTTTTGTAACATTGTATGGATTGCTTTGATACTTCCACACATCTCTGCAAGGAGGCTAAGAGACTCAATAAACTATGGATTGACACCTTCCTCTACAAATATCTGCTTGACTAGCAACTAACTTGTGTGGAATGAGAGTCTACCTCTTTCTTGTACCTTTATTTTCATATCATACAACCTTTGGATTTGTGAAGTATAGGTAGGGGATTTAGTTTCTTCTTCCTCTGATTCATGTTCTTGTTCTTCTTGTTCTTCTTGTGTTTCCTATTCTTGTTGTTGTGCCCTTTGCTCATGTTCTTCCCAATGTACATGATGGTCTCTTCTCGGTTGGTTGAGAAACATTCATGATGAGGTGTCAGTTGCCTCCATGTCTAAAAAAAACTCAACATCTGAGAATTGGGTACTCTTTAAAAATTGCTCAAAATCAAATGCCCCCACCCCTTCGAGTTTGCTAGTGGTTGTAAATTTAAAATCCAAGGGTAGAGATGGTGCTCAAGGTTCCACTACCATTGTTCATTATGAACTAGACCTTGGTATTTTTTCTACTCTTAAAGAGTTGCAACTGAGCCCAAGTAAGAGCTTGCTCGATGGGTACATCATACGATAAGCACTTGTACACAATCGATGTATTTGCACAACACCCACTCACGATTGATTTACAGAACCACCTATTGTTAGTTGCATATAATTGCTCAATAATCCATATGGGAAGAGTAACTGTTTGTGAGCCTATTTCTCCCAAATAGAGGCTATGTACCTAAGTCGTGAAGCCTTAGGGATTTTTGTCCATGAGACTAAATCTCAATCGCCCCACAAGTCCATATAGTGTTGGATCGATACACGTTTAATTATCAATCCAAGGAACCACATGAACCAAGTGTATGAGGACGAGTGCACACATGATGGAAAGTGAAGTGGCTGAGCTAGAATGTGTGTGAAAAGACTTAAATACCTCTTCGACTCACTAACTCTCTGAAAATGTATGCCGCAATACCATTTATAGCAGTAAGCTCAAATTCAAACTTTTATCCTAGCTCTGAACTCCGAATATGGCCAACAAGGGTTTTTTCAAAGCTCTCGATGAGACGCGTCTATTGATGATATTTTCACTCAAATATGACAAATGCTCTTCAAGTTATGTGCAAAATAGTGAATGGCAAGAAACACTAATACTCGCTTCGCAACTCATGATGGCTCACACACACTACAGTAGCTCAAAAATGGCGGGAAGGGATAACTAACAGTCCTACACTCACATTTCAAGCATTACACACACACAATAGACCATAGAGAAGGAGGAAATCAGCAAGAAAGAAGCAAATTTGAATTTTTGCTCTCCTTCTTCACAATGGCAAAAAGTCTTTACAAAGAGTCACAAAGTGACTTATATACATGTGCCCTAAAAATGGTCCTTCCACACAAGAGACCATAACTTTATTGACTAATCTCTAATTTCCTAATATCTTACAAGAGTTATGTTACAAGGATTTTGGCTTATGCATCTAGAGGACTCCTGTAGTGAATTTACATAGCTTCGAGGGAATTTTCCTAAGATTTTGAAGAAGAAAATTTGTGCCCATTAATTTGAAAATTTTGGGGATCCTCTTTTGTGCCTCTTTTGCGTACAACACTCTCCCCCTCTCTTTCTCTGTCATCCCTTGATAGGATTTGCTTCTTGTCTCTTGTTTTGTGCCTTTAGTCGATGTGGTTCCTTATTAACTAATAGCTTCTTTATAGTTGACCACTGCTAGCTCCTGTGGAAGTCGTAATGATATAGTTTTACCAGTGGTCAAGGAACTGATCATGACTCGAGGACTGTTGCATTGGTTTTGGCCTCTTCTTTTCTTTTGACGGCACACAACCCGTGGAGATGAACTACAATCTTTTTGTAGTCTAGCTCACCAATAACCTCTTTAACTCTGGGTTATTGTGTCAAGTTGGGCTGCCACACACACAACTAGTGAAGATGGACTACAATAACTTTGTAGTCTAATTTTCCAATCACCTCTTTGTATCTACATTGCAAGCACCATACGGAAGGTATGAAGGTCTGCATTTATAGCCTTTGATCTAGACCTCTGTTGGCAATAGCCAGAGGCACAAAAGACGCAGAAGCATGTGAAGACAGAGCATGATGAAGTAGCCGGAAGCTAGACGAATTAATTTTTTCAAAATACTTTTCAAAAACCTCCAACATTGATTTTCATCACTATTGTAACATATGTAACATAGAAACAACCTTTTAGTAAATTGTAGCTCCATTTTGTGCAAGCCAAGGAGTCCTTGAGCTTGAGGAGCTTAGGTAGAATGAGCCTACCAATTTTGGCTATTTTTAGACACCGTTTACCCTTTCAAATAGCACTTAGAACCTATTTTTTAACTATGCCGGACGCTAGATGTGAAACCAGTCAAAACTAGTCTAGAATCTATAAAAAGAGCTAGAGAGCTCATTTTTGAGGTTAGCTTGTTTGAGTAGAGAAGAGCTTAGAGCTATTTTGAGCTTGTAAGAGTGTTCTTGAGTAATAGAGTTGATTTTCTACCTTCCATTGTGTCTTTCTTGTCTCTTTGTTGTGTGTGCGTATGTGTGTGTGCATCTCTATTCTTCTCACCTTCGCTCTCACTTCATCTCATATTCATGATCTTCATATCACTCCTATCTCTTCCACGGATTGACATTAAGGAGGTGGAACTTCTTAACGTGGTTCTCACCATTGTGCTAGAGCAACACCAAATTTGGCGTCCTTGCCGGGGATCGAGTCTAGGAGAAATGTGTGTCATGGTAAGAGTATGGCAAGAAGTGGCGTTGGAAGGTAAAAAACTCAGTTTTTGTTGTTGTTTTTAGTTATTTTTTTTTGTTTTTCACCTCCCGCACACTCCATCTTCATCACCACATCATCTTCTTCCACTCTCAAAAAATAAGAAAATTCCCCATATCCACCCATTCTCCTCATTTCCCCTCATTTGTGCATGTGTGAGAGAGAGAGAGCTTTTGTGCTTGTGTGTACTTTTGTGTTTTTGAGTTTTCCTGCAGGTACAGAGCTCTAAAACATCAGAAAAGCTTCCAAAAGGTAAAAAATGTACTTTCTGTCAGAAATTGCTGACTGTGTCAGACCATCGTGATGGTCTGACAAACTCCGAATTTGAGGATTGGCTCACGCCATCACAATTGTGTCACACCATCACGATTGGCTCATGCCATCACGACGGCTCGGCCGGACCAGCCATCACGACGGTTCACTTGAGCCATCGCGACGGTCCCGTCGACCCCATGCCATTGCGATTGGCTCATGCCATCGCGACGATCCTGCCACATGTCAAGCCAGACCATCGTGATTGTTCACTAGTCACGCCATCGCGACGACACCAGGTACACCATCGTGAGGCCTCGAAAATTGGACCATCGTGATTGGCTCAAGCCATCGTGCCCCGTGACCATCACGATGGGCTCAAGCCATCGTGCCCCGTGACCATCGCGATGGGCTCACACCATCGCGATTGTTGCATTGACCGTTGACCGGAACCATTGCGATTGTTCGCCGATTGAGTCATCGTGACGGTTGATTTTTGCACCATCACGACAGTTCACATGCCATGTCATCACGACGGTTCATCTGCACCATCGCGACGGTCCTAGACCATCGCGATTGTTGCAGACCATCGCGATTGTCCACCCCAAACGCAATTTTTAGGGATTGATTTTTTGGGCAAATTTGGGGCTATTTTTTGAAAATTTTCAGGTGAGTGCACTCATAGGAGACCCCTTAGCTCATATTTGGAGAAAAACTTGTTTGTCAGATTTCACCCCTGAGGGCCTGAACAATCATATCTTCTTCATCCGAAGTCCATTGTTTGAGCTTTATAGCTCATTAGAAAGCTATATACGAGTACTCCGTGACCTCAACTGTTTTTTCAAAAAGAAATCGTTGTTTTCTAGATAGGTTAATTTGAGGTTAACATTGTGGGGACTAGGAAAGCTAGGGGGCAGCATAAAAATTTTTGGGCAAAGGAAGAAAGGATCTTAAAAGTGCATATATCAAAGTGCTTGGTCTTCCATTTGAGAATTGGTCTAATATTGAATTTTTACAGGTCTAGCAAAGACTATCAAGGTCAATCAAAGCAAGGTAGTGAAGAATGCACAGCTTGGGAAGTGCAACTTCTTGGGCATCAGAGCAACCAAAGCAGCTGACTCGAGGTTGGAAGAATACTCAACCCCCTCAGTCAATTATTAGCTTAGGCTAAACGTTAGCATTGTGGATTAACGATGATAGGAATGCATTAAGTTCAAGAGATTTAATTTTTCAAGTTCAAGATTAAAGTAAAGGTGTGCGATACAAAAACCTAAAGGAAAGAACTTAAGTTTGATGGAACAAGAACTCAAAAGTACCACAGAAAGTCGATTCCTAACGTATACATTGAGACAAGACAAGAACTTAAAGACATTTAAAAAGAAACAAGCAATAAAGAACAAAGAACCATTGATGATCATAAGTAAATTCATGAACCTTAGATTGGGCAAGCATATAGGTAAGTTAGACCGACAAAGCCGGAGATCATCAAAAGCAAGTGTAGGAACTACTGCACATTCGTGGGCACAACAACTGAATAGCTACCCTTACGAGTTGAGCTCAGATACAAGTGAATAAAAAATGGCTTTTAGCACAGAAAGACGAGAAGGAGGGTCAAACGTAGCATATTTAGAAAGACCCGAAGGACCCTATAGGACTCAATTAGAATTTCTCCGAACCAACCGCTTAGGTGCTCACATCTATGAGGATTGTTTGCAAAGACAAGTGGTGCAAATGCACAACCCTGATCAACCCATTGGATTGGAATGTCCAGTGGTGAAATTTGAGAGAGATGCGTACATAGACAAGGAAGGAACAATGTACATTGTAAGTACTCAGCCAAATAATACCAATGATTTTGGTGTAATTCAGTTAGAGACAGAAGCAAAAGCCCAAGGAAAAGAACCATTAGAAGAACCTAGGACACCTAGAGGGAAATCTATACTAATAAGAGTACTAATACCTGAGTGGATCCCTCATGATAATAGAAGCATAGAGTTTTTTGTTAACAAAGAGACAGAGGAAGCATTTTGGAGGTACAAAATGGAACAACCTAGTGAGGTAGGCTTCATCATGGTTTACGAGTTCAAGGACCCGGATACACCTGGAAAGGTTGTATACCTCGATGAAACTTCAGAAAGAGTTTTTGTGGTACCTGATCATGCGAGAAATACCTACACATGGAGAGGAAAATTAGTCTTCCCTCCATCTTGAGCAAACGTAAACGCGAGCTGTTGGCAGTGGTCAGGGCGGTCAAGGACTTACAAGACAAGGGAGCCAACGGGAAGGGCCAAGCAAGCAAACCAGTCAAAGAAGATCTGGCAAGTAGGCCATCATTTTTTCATGAAGCTGAAGGTCAAGGACAAATCACAGGAACACATCAACGAGGTGGACACACAAGAAGAAGGAGCAAGTAGGGAGCCCCAGGAAGTGTATGACAAATTGTTAGAAGAAATCCCTACAAAAATAGTGCTTTTCATCACTAAAAGCCATTGTAAATACCATTTCCTATTTTTGTAGCTGCATTTTGTGCAAGCCAAGGTGTCCTTGATCTTGAGGAGCTTTAGAAGTACCTACCTATGAATTTTCATATTTTTTAGACTCCGTTTGAGCCCTCAAATAGGCCCTAGAACCTAATTTTTAACTAGGCCGGACACTAGGTCTGGACAGGGCCAAAAGCTAGTCAAAAACTATAAATAGAGCTAGAGAGCTCATTTTTGAGGTTAGCTTGTAATAGATTTGAACCTGTAAGAGCACTTTTGAGCAATCAAAAAGAATTCCATTGTCTCTCTCTTGGTTCTTGCCGTGTGTGTGTGTGTGTATGTGTGTGCATGTTAGTGTGCTTCTCACTCACACACTTGTGCCATCACTTGTTCGAGGTCTTCATACCATCCTCACGTGTTCCCGGATTGACATTAAAGGAGGTGCTACTCATCACTGAGCTACACCAAATTTTGGCGCCATTGCCGGGGATCGAGCTTTGAGGACGAGCGTGTGATGGTAAGACGTAGAGTTGTGATGTTGGTGTCGTAGGTAATTTCTCTACTTTTTTCTTACTTTTCTCCTTCTTAATTCACCATCATCATCACCATCATCATCCTCACCATATCCGATCGCCATCTCCATCATTGCAAAAATTTCAGTTTTTGACTGTCACTCTAGCACAATGGTGAGTACCAACATGAGGAGATACACCTCATAAATTTCAATCCGTGGAGACGTGAGGACCAGTATGAAGACCAAGAGCAAGTGAAGTGCACAAGTGCGTGAGTGAAAGCACACACGCATGCACACACATACACACACATGCGCACAAGGTAAGAGCAAAGAGTGGAACAATGGAAGATCTTCGATTACCAAAGAAATCTCTTACAAAGCTGAAATCTACAACAAGCTCTCCCAAAAATGAGCTCTCCAGCCCTTTTTTATAGTTTTTTGAGTGGTTTTGGCCCTGTCCAGACCTAGTGTCCGGCCTAGTTAAAAATTAGGTTCTCGAGCTTATTTGGGGGCTCAAACGAAATCTAAAAATTATGAAAATTGGTAGTATGATACATCTAATACTCCTCAAGCTCAAGGACTCCTTGGATTGAACAAAGTGGAGTTGTAAAAATAGAAAATGGTATTTACAATGATTTTTAGTGATAAAAATCACTATTTTTATAGGGATTTCTTTTGAAAATTTGACAAGTGCTTCTTGGAGCTCCCTACTTGCTCCTTCTTCTTGTGTCTCCACTTCCTTGATGCGCTTTTACGCCAGTGCTTGACCTTGGGCTTCAACACTCCCCCCCTCTTGAGTCTGTCGTCCCTGACAGACCCTTGTTGTAGTGGGTGTTCCATGTAGTACCTTGAGAGGTAGTGTCCTTTACGTTCAACAGGAGCGATCCATCTTCCCAATGTAGCCTGATCGTTTGTCTGCTAGCTCTTGTAGTTTGTAGTCCCTTTGTATATACTTCTTCCTTGTATTCCATCTTGATGGTGCATTTGTGAGCTTTCCAAAACTGCTAGGTGCTCAAAGGAGGTGGTCAATGTTGATTATGAGCAACTCTCGGTGGTGGATGGCTTCCTTGCTCTTGTAGTGGTCACCCTGATGTCCTCTGATTCTCCCAAAGATGGCTTTCATAGTTTTCATGCCAAGTACTTGTAACCCATAATGGATGATGGGTCAGTGCATTAGTGCATGGGTTGGACGAGATATGTGTCTGGTGCATGGCCTTGTAATATAGCCCTATGCATGCATACTTGGAAAATGCATGGGAAGAAGTATGGTGCAAGAAATTGGGTCTTGAGCGAAGTGCTCAAGGGTATGCCAACGAAGAGGTTTCCTAATCTATCATGGTTATAGTGTTGTTCAAGCATGCATATCTTACCATGTTGAAAGGTCTATTGATCTTCATCTCTCCGTGTTGTACTCCATCATGATGATTGACCATCAGCTTGTCTTCCGTTGTCGATGGTTCGCATTGGGGATTTGTCAAACACACAATCCCCTTTTTTTTTTTTTATTACAAGGTCACAAAACAAGAAAAAGACGTTAGTATCAATAAAATATTTACATATATCCAATGTGTTGCATGTGCTTGGGATTCTCAATTGTGTCTATGTACGGCCGTGTAATGTGGCCCTAGATTAATGCATACTTTGGAAATGCATGACCTGAATGGTGCAAAAGACAAGGTTATGCCAAAGGCACAGGGTTTTTGCTGGTCGAGGCTTTTGATGTTACTTGTAGACTTGATGCAATCTTTGTTTGGAGGTGTTGATTGAA
Source organism: Ceratopteris richardii (assembly GCA_020310875.1). NCBI lineage: Eukaryota > Viridiplantae > Streptophyta > Polypodiopsida > Polypodiales > Pteridaceae > Ceratopteris > Ceratopteris richardii. The sequence continues at coordinate 137,461,759 of CM035407.1, forward strand.
TTCTGCAATGATGCAATCCTCCTTATAGGGATCCATTTGAGAATGGTACGTGGCTTTGTGGAGATCACTTCTGGCCCCTTCATCATGGAATGGTGTCTAAAAGTTGGTATCCAGCGTGGTTGGCTCTTTGATTTTGTGGAAGCTGCTAATACTTTGGGCTTCCAAACCCATACCCTTTTTGGTTGCCTTTTTATGATTGTCGAAGAGGTGGGTTGATCTGCTTTGGTTCTTTGTGCCTGATGTTGACCCCTTCTCCTTGGCGTCTGTGTGGAAGCTTTGCTTGGGAGGGAGATTTGTGGTGTTTGTGCATGTAAGAGTGTCTTGGGTACCCACATTTGTAATCGCCTGTGTTGAGCTGCAATTAACTTCTTTGACACCCAAATTCTTACGTTATCACGGTCAGCCTCCCTCGATTGCTTTGGTACCCAAATTTGTCGAAGACCGTAGGATTGAGCTGGTCCTCGTTTCTGGATGCTTCTTTTAGCATGGTTGGCTTGCCTCACTGGGAAGGGTTGTGGAAAAGCTGGTGGTTGTTCTTCTTTTCGTACCCAAATCTGCTTCATGCCTTGAGCGTCTTTCTTCTTGAATTTTGTCTGTCTAGTTGATATAGTAGATGTATTTTTTGCTTGCCTCTTTGGTCGAGTTACACTCGCATTAGTATGTGAGAGAGAAGAGAGGTTTGCTAGCCTATGAGCTTGTGCTTCCAAGATTGAGTCCTTTTGCTTCGTAGGGTTTGTGACACACACGACATTTTCTTTACAAAGATTAGTTTCAGAAGAACTAAGAGAATGTGTGCTACTTGGCTTTGTGCGCATGCAATTCTCTAATTCTAATGTGATACATTGTTCATGTGTCCAAACTTGAAGGATTTGACTTCTTAGGTTCAAGTTGACTGCATGGTCATAAATCCAATCTTGACCCAGGACAAGTGGCTCTATAATGTCCTCATCGTGACATACTAGCATTTTGACTTTCATGGGCATATTTTGAAGGTAGATGGGAAGTTCCACCTTGCCCAAACAAGGGGTCTCCACACCTCCCAAACCTATGAGATAGGCTTCTATAGGCTTTATGTTCACTTGCAAGTCTTGGCAGTAGGATAGTCTAACGGTGCTAGTTGCTGCACCTGAGTCAATCAATGCTCTCACAGTCTTTGCATTCTTCCCTTGTCCTACCACTATGGTCACAAATGGACGCCGATCCATTATTTGAGAAGCAATTACACGTGATGTTTGACACATGGCCATGTGGTATCTTGTGGCCTCAGGGTTAACATCTAGGCCTAGGTGTCTTAACTTATTTCTCCTAATGCATTCTCGAGCCTCTGCCTGTGCTTCTTCTCTAACCCTTAGCTCTTCTTCTTTTCGCTTCTTAGCAGTGTTGAGTCTCTTTAGCATATCCTCTGTAAGAGGTTCTTGATATAGCTTGACTCGACAACCACTGATATAGTTGGGCAAGATATCACCTTCTAGTGTGGCCAATTGAACTGCACCGCTAGTAGAAATTCTATTAATGATCATGGGTCCATATCCTCTTTTTTCCAATTTTCGGGCATGTTGCTTTAGCGAATAAACCAACACTAGGTCTCCCTCTTTCAAGCCTTTATCTTTGATATGTGCATCAAAGTATGCCTTTTGCCTTTTCTTTGCTGCATAGATGCCCGCAGCCGCACATAACCTTGTCTCACCTAAGCGTTCTAGATCAAGGATCCTAGAGGATAATTCATGTCCATTCCACTCATGCTCTTGTGCTACTTTTAAAGTTGGGATTAGGAAGTCCAATGGTAGCACAACATTCTGTCCGAAGACCATCTGAAATGGGGTGGCATTGAGTACCGTTTTATAGGCAACTCGGTAGGCCCAAACAGCATGATGAAGTTGTTTGTTCCAATCAGAGCGTTTGTTATTTACGAGTTTTGTCAATACGTTACATAGGATCTTATTCGTGCTCTCCGCTTGTCCATTAGCTTGTGGATGATAGGGGGCAGACTTCTTATGTATCACCAAGAATTCTTGGAGAAGATTTTCGATTACTTCATTCAAGAAGTGTGTGCCTCTATCACTTACTAACTCTATTGGTAATCCGTATCTTGTGAACACATTCTCGAATAAAAACTTCGCTGTAGTTTGAGCATCGTTCTTTGTTGTGGCTTTGACTTCTACCCACTTTGTGAGGTAATCTGTGGCTACAATAATGTATTCGGCATGGGAGTTTCTAGCTAGAGGGTTGATAGGACCTACAAAGTCTATACCCCATTTTGAAAATGCATGCCCTCCCATCGTTGGCCTCAAAGGCATCCCATCTTTTCGAATTGGGTACTGGGCACGTTGACATGTGTCACATTTCTTCACATAGGTATGTGCATCCATATGAAGAGTGGGCCACCAAAGTCCTGAGAATAGAATAGACTTGATTACTCTGTCAGGCCCAAAGTGTCCACCTGCCACACTGCTATGTGCAGTTTCTAAGGCTTTCAAATAATCTGATTCATGAACGCACAATCTTAAATAGCCATCTTTGCCTCTTCAGTATAGGTTATCACCTACTAAGGCATAGTCTTTAGCCTCTTGCTCCATGCTTCGTTTCCTTGCTAGACTAGCCTCCTTGGGTAAGGTTCCCGATCTCATGAATTCTACCAATTGAGCACTCCAATCTGGAATTAATGACACGTGATAAAGGGTGGCATGCTCCACGGGGGGTCTCTTTTTGCACATTGGACAATTCTTAATCCAATCATGAATTTCTTTATCCATACTAGGCCAATACACTCCTAAACGTTTTAGATTTTGCAGTGTTCGTTGTTTAGAATAGTGATTCCCTAGAAATCCTGCATGGGCTTGTTGCAACCAACTACAATGCTCATCATCCTCGACACAACAAGCTAGAACACCTTCCGTGTCTTGTTTATACATGCTTCCTACCAATATTTGATATTTTTGTGATTTTACAATTTCATCTTTTTTGGTTTTTACATTCTTATTTGCAGGTCCGAAGGTTAGGACTGGTACCAACTTATTTGCTCATTTAGGAACGACTTCTAGATTGAACAGATAGGCGTCGGGCAATTCATCAGACACTCCTTGCGGTGCCTCACCTGAGGTGATGCGAGAAAGATGATCTACCCTAAGGTGGGTCTTGCCTTTCCTGACAACCACTTCAAAGTCATATTCCATTAGTAAGAGGAACCATCTTACTAAGCGTCTTGTGTTGCAAGGTTTATTGACCAAGTATAGTAAAGCTTGATGATCAGTGAAAAATTTGAACTTGTTGGCCAATAGATAGTGTCTAAACTTCTTTACAGCATATACCATGCCTAAACCTTCTCTTTCAGTTGTGGTGTAGTTTCGTTCAGCAGCATTCAATTGCCTGCTAGCATATGCTATAGGCAAATCTAAATTCCCTTCACCAGTTGGTTATGACAGCACACATCCTATTGCATAATTGGATGCATCCACGTGTACATGGAATGGCTTATTCCAATCAGGAGTGGTCAGTATTGGTGTTGTGCACAAGCGTCTCTTCACCTCATTGAAGGACTTTTCGCATTCATCGTTCCACTCAAAATTTTTCAACAAGGCGTAAAGAGGTTTAGCTATGATTGCATACATGTGAATGAACCTACGGTAATATCCACAATGGCCCATGAAGGCTTGTACCTCTTTAACATTCCTTGGCCTCGGCAACTCCGCTATGGCTTTTACCTTGTCCTCATCTGTCGATATTCCATTCTTAGAAACAATATGACCTAAGATTTTACCTTGATGTACCATGAACACACACTTTTCTGGGTTCAGACACACTCGATATTCTGTACACTTGTTGAAGATCTGTCTGAGCTCAGGGATGTGGTATCTTCGCTCTTGGGAATGAGCACATAAATCATCCACATATACTTCTAAGCTCTTTTGCAAGAACTCTTTGAAGACATGGCACATGAGCCGTTGAAAGGTTGCAGATGCATTGGTGAGGCCAAATGGCATCACCCAAAATGCAAAGATCCCCCATTCTGTGGCAAAAGCCGTTTTGTGTTGATCTTCTGGGGCAATGGCTACTTGGTTGTAACCTAAAAATCCATCAAGGAAGCTGTAAACTTCCTTGCCTGCAACACGTTCCAATAAATGTTCAGTGATTGGAAGCAGATAACTATCTCTTATCATGGCGGCATTAACTCTTTTAAGGTTAATACACACACGTAACTTTCCATTCTTCTTGGGCACCACTACGATGGGGGACACCCATTCAGTATGCTCGATCTCATAAATGAATCCAGCTCCAATCAATTGATCAATTTCTTCTTTTATTTTGGCTGCATAAGTGTCATTATATGTGTAGGGCTTATGTTTGGTGGGCTTGGCATCTGCTATCATGGGGATCGTATGAGAACAAATTTTCGGATCTACTCCTTTCAAGTCTCTATAGTGCCATGCAAATACGTCCCTATATTCCCTTAATAACGCTACCAACTCTACTTCCTCTTCTTTACTCAGGTCATCTCCTATGTATGTACATCTCTCTTCGTTCTCTTCGATGGTGACTACAATTTTTTTGGTCTTTTCTTTGTTATCGCATGCTTCTCCTATTGTGGCCTCTCTCTTAGGCATTCGTACCAAAACTTTTCGGTCCTCAACTTCGTATTTTTTGAAATTTTCTAGTACTTCAAACAATGGCTCCTCCTTGTCCTGCTTCATTACTCTTCTTTTATTTTTCTTCTGACTACCTTTACTCCCATCCTTTGAATTCATAGTTTTGATGCTTGTGAGAGGTTCTTCTTCTTTTTGTGTAAATACTCCTATATCTTCTAGATAGTGCTCCTCTGAAATAAAGCAACTATCCATCACAATGGACTCTAGATCATCATCGTTCTCTTCTTTTTTTATGAATTCACGAGGGTCACATTCTTCTAGCAAGGGCTGACACATGAACACTGAAATATCATATCCCTCCTCATCACAATGAGGTGTCCATTGTTCTTCATTGACAGCAATGTCCATGGTGGCTAAGATTTCTGCCCAACCATGAGGCTCAAATTCCTCATCTGGAAATATCATCGGCGTATAGGCTGGGTCTCGAACTGGTCTATCTCCTTGAGAAGTTCCTTTTTCTCTTGCCTTTAAGCGTTTCTCCTCTTCCTTTGCGACCTTGCACATCCACAAATGAGTATCTTTGTTTGTTATTGATCTTTGGAGTTGTCCTCTCCAATCATTTAGCATAAAGAATTAACAATACATCTTTATTTTGTCAATCCTGGAAGTATTCAAGAGACCACAACCCCTTCTAGATGATAGAATCCAAGAAATAAGAGAATAATGGCTGAATTTCTGAGAATGGTGAAAATGAAGAGGAATTTCTAGGGTTTGGATTATCTTGAGCAAATCTCCACCATTTTCCACAATCTTGGTCTAATACATGCTATTTCATTAGCAGAACACAAATATGAAGTCAAAACTCAAAAATATTACCTGTACCATACAGAGAAGACAATCGCGATTATATGAAAACAGACGATTTTCATCTCCAACACCTTTCTTCATCAACTTATCACTCAACACATCAATATTCAGCTCTGTTCATACACATTCAACAGAATTACACAATAGAAGCTCACAAATCTCCATGGATACACAAGAATTGGACTCACAAATCAAAGAAACCACACAAAGAGGAGAAAACACGATTTTCAGCAGGAAACTCTTTCTCTATTCACTTGGATAGCATGTAAACAAATGATTAACCAACCCCCTCATAATAGAGGAAATTATCTTATATACATTTTCAAGTGTCCCTTTTCATACTTGAATTTTGGTCCTTTCCTCTATTATTCTAAAAATATGCTATCTAGGAGTTTCCAAAAATTCTAGAAAAATTACATAAGATTCTATCCTACATAAGGAAGACTCTTCCTTATTTTTACATCAGTTGCATAAATATTTTTACAAGTTTTTGTCATTCTACCATTATTTTTCATCCAAAAGGCTTCAAAAAATACATCTTCTAACATCCTTCCCCTCCTAAATCTTTTGGCTCCTGACAAAAGACTTTCCTGCCCTTCTGTGCTGATTGCTTTTCTTCACTTTTTCTTTCTTTGATAGACTTGTGACAGCAAATCATGACTTTTCCTTTCTGTAATGTTTAGGTTGTTGACCATTTCAAACAATGCCTTTCTCCACTGTACTGCAGCTTCTGGTTTATCAATGACGTCCTTCTTCAAGTACTCTGTATAGGCGGCTTCACTTAGTAACAACTGACAAATTTCCAAAAATCTCAGATTCTCTTTCAAAAAACCCGTAATCAAATGCATCTTCAAAAATTTGTAAGTAATGACTGCCCAAAAATATTACTCTGCTGTAATATGCCATTAAACAGATTCTATCAGGTGTTTCGCTAAGATCAAACAATAATGCATCTGTTGGAGAATTGAAGCCAATGTAATTTAATGTTCTGATATCTGTATCGGTGTATGTTTCTATACAGGCCAAAATTAATCTCATTATTCTGATAAGTAGAATGCATGCAGGGTCGTTTACATCTTTGTATGTAGCTATAACAGACTCAGCTGTATTCACCATGTAGTTTTTTGTAGGCCATGTGCCTGCCTTTGGACCGGCTATTTTTGGGAAATTCAACGATTTAGGTGGATTTGACCTTCTCTCCGTCTTTCCCAAAAAATTGTCCATTCTCTCCTTCTTGCCACTGGCAGTAAGCTGGATTAATTTTCAAGTGAAGAGGTGCCTCCTTCCAAATTTTCCTACATTTTTTATTTGCATCCAACCATTTGTTCCTCCACTTTGGATTGGCTCTTTCAAATAATTCTTTAGTCACATTGATATCCTCTTCATACTCTAGATATTTATTTGGAGGTAGCCCAACTCTGGCCAACTAATAGTTCTTGATACTCCCCATGATCATACAAAATGGTATACCCAATCCATCTGCGGCCCAATGATGCTGGTCTGGATTAATCCCCTTATTCAATGCAAATGTGACAATTTGATCTTCATATTCATCATGCATTTTCCTGATAAACTCCATTCTGGAATCTCTATTTGTCAGCAATTTTTTTACAAATTCTTCTGAATATTCTCCCTCTAGTCTTTTATTTGCTGGTTCACTGCCATGTTGTATTCCATCATTATTTTCTACCCCATATTCTTCTGTATATGTGGTCTCTACATGTGTTTCTTCCTGAACTTGTGGCTTATCCAGCTTTTTCTGTAATTCCTATATTGTCAACATCAGACTTCCATTCTGTTTTGCCCATAACTCTCTTTCTTTTATCCATTCATTCTTTTCCTTTTCCCTCCTTGTCTGCCAATCACTTCTTTCTTTTTCCATATCTATGTGCAACTTATTATATCCTCTCATTGATGTAGCAGCATGTATACTTGCCTGCTTCTCTAGTTCCTTGGCTTCTTTCAATTCTATCTGTAATCTCTTAATCTCTTTGTGTAATTCTTCCTTTTCTTCCTCTATCATCTGAGCTGTCTGACTTTCATCCTTTATCTGACCTTCCTCCAATAATAGCTTATTGATTTCCTCATTTGCTTTAGTCAAAATCTGATAAGAAGTCTGCAAGATTCTATATCTAGCTTCAATTTTTCTCAGCTCCATTTCCAGTTTATTATTCTGCTCTGTGAGTTTTACACTCTTTTCTTCTAAATATTGAATTCTATTTTGTTTCTGAACTTCTAACTCTTCCAAAGCAATTATTCTATTTGTAAATTCCTCATTTTCTCCTGCACCTTCCTCAATTGTTCTGACATTTGTTCCTTCTCCCTTTTGTGCTCTTTAATAATCATACTGCCTTTCTCAAATTCAGATTCTGCTACCATTCCTGAAATGATCATGTTCTTGCTTGAAGGTCTGAACTGTTCAATGTTATTCATAATAATCTGACAAGCTGATCTTATATTCTTGGGTATTCTTTCCAATCCCCCTTCCATTTCCATTTGTTTAGCTTCTATTTGTTTGTCTTCTTTGCATTCATCCTCCTCTTCCTCTTCTTCTTCATATTCTAAATCCTTGGCCTGGTGTTCCTCATTACTTGGATGAGTCTCCAATGTTTCTCGATCTGCCATGTCTTCTTCATGTTCCAAAATCTGATCACCTAGATTCTTCTGCTCTAAGACATCTGAAGCCAGCTTTATTCCCTATACTTTTTTGTTCTCCATCACCTGTTGCTTTTCTTCAGAGAGGTGTCCTTCCTTTATTTGTACCTCCTTTTCCTGGATTAGGGTTTCCTGAACCAGAGTATATTCAATTTCCTCAACAGAGTTTACTTGACCTTTACCTGTTTGCTCTTCCTGTCCTTCCTTTTCCTGGACTAGAACTGATTCAGTCTCCTCAAAAATTTGGACCTTATCATTACTTTTTTGTTCTTTGTGTTCTTCTTCCTGCACATCAATGTCCATGAGATCCATTGCTCCCTCTTGTTCTTGATCTTCATTGGTTGTAAATTCTTCATTATTCCTCAAATCATGAAGTACATCTTTTATACTTTGGATAATTTCCTTTTCCACTACTCCTCCTGTGACTTCTTGAATATTGTTTTTCACTACTATTTCCTCTTCTTCCTGAATTTGATCTTGATCTGCACCTTTTTTATTTATAACTGGACTGCTTATCTGTGCTTTTTTGGCTATTTCTGCTATGCTCTCATCTAATTTGAAATAGGTTTGTGAGGGTTTTATCCATACTGATTTTATTCCTGTATGCACCAGCCCACAACTGACTTCTTCTCTTATTTCACTTTCTTGTTCTTTCATAACTGCTTTTCCTTTCATCAACCTTCTTTCATCTTCAGAACTGAGCTGGTTCCTGCATGTGCTTCTCCTGAGATTTCTTCTTCAACTCTTCGGGTGTTTTCTGTTTCTCAGGGGCCTATGTAATCACATTAGGAGTATTTGCTATTGATAAATTCATACTCTTTAATAAAAAACTCTCAATATCACTTTCAGAATCAGAGGAAAAATGTGAAGGTCCTCCCATTTCTGGTTCTTTCAGTCTTGATGCTTCTACCACAGTGGATTGCTTCTGTGTTTCTTCCACTATCACGTCCTCCATTTCTTTTGTGATTACAGTTTCCACTACATATTTTCCCTTTCCCTTCTTGATCAACTTCTTCTTTTGCACTGGTTTCTTTGGAGCCTTCTTTTTTACAACAATAGTGGTTCTAGTTTCTGGATGTCCTTGCAATTCTTTGAAGTAAGCTAGCAACTCAACTTCCTTTCTAATAAACACCTCTTCTATTTCAGCTGCCATCATCTGATCATGAAGTGCTTCATAATGCTCTACCTCCTCTTGAACCCAATCTGTAGCCTTGCATGAATAATCTTCTAGCATCTTCTAATATTGTGCCTCATACATTGCTCTTTTGTTATTTCCTTGAGTTAGATAAGTATATAACTGTTCTTTGCTTGTTTGTGGTGGATGAGGATCACTGGAGGATTGGACCTGCTTCTGCGACTCTCCATGTTCTTCTTTTGTAGCTTCATCCATCTCTAGTTCAACCTTTCTTGGGTCCAACCTCCTTTTCTTTACAGGAATCACTTCCTCAGATATTACCTTTCTTTTCATTCCTGTTCCCCTCATACGGGTTTGTCCTTCTATTTCCCTCACAGCCATTTTCCTTGGAGGACTCTTGATTCCTGACATAAGATTTCTAAAATATTGTGCTTCTGGAGCCAGTTTCAACTTATCTTCCATTCCTAGGACATGATAAATGATCCTGGTTAAAAACTGGGCTCCATTCATGAATTTCTTCTGTTCCCAGTGTTTTGCTGCTTCTTTCAGCTGTTCATGGATGTATGGTGTCACATCCATTACTCCAAAGGGTTTGGTTCTGTCCTTGTTGTTGAACATCAACAGTGTAATAGACTTATGTGGCACGGTATACCTTGGTAGCTTTCGAAAGCAAAAATATTGTAAGAACATCCTTGTGGCATATTCCTCATTCTCTCTTCCTTTGAAATCAATGAATTTTGTATACCCTGTATAAGTTTCTTTATTCTTCTTTACGAAGCTGGGATCAAGCTTAGTTCCCATAGGGTAGAATTGTAATGCTGCTCTGATATGTTCTGCTTTGATAGTGATACCCACCTCCTGATTATCCTTGTTCTTGACTTTGCACCGGAAATAAGCATCATTCCCTTTTCCTATTTCCAGCAGACTGCTCATTACTTGTGCCACTCTTTCAAAATCAATGAAGAAGATGGGCTCTTCCAATAATTTGTGCAACCCTACTGCCTTCCATCTTTTCATATTGACAACAACTCTTTGGAACCTGTAGAACTCCTGACACAACATTGTATATTTATATCCTCCTACTCCCACTATGAATATGTGCTGACTAATTATGCTTAAGGTCTCCTTGAGTTCCTTCACCACCTTCTCAGCTTCTGGAATTTCTGGCTCTTCATCTAACTCTAGGTCCACCTGTTCTTCCACAGCTTCACTGTCTAGGAACCAATGACCTCTTGATAGAGTGACTGATTCTGCCTTGAAGTCATGAATTGCTAACTCCTTTGCATTCACCATTCTAAGAAAAATAAAATGCACAAAGAAAAACTCCACCCACATAAGTCACAAGAAATCAAAGAGTAATATTTATTTTGAGATGTCATGACATAAGAATGAAAATAAAATCCAAAATAAATTCTGTTTCTTCGGAAAGACTTAAAAAGTGATCATTACAGGTGTAGCAAGATGTCTAGTGCATTCCCTTTTCCTAACAACTCTTTTGGAGAAAAACAAAACATTTATCAATGATAGAGAAAAAAATTAATTAATAAAAAATAAATAGAACTCTACTACTCTTCTACCTAGATCTTGCTTTGTGCTATATAATTTTTGTAAAAAAGAAAGGAAAATAAACACTTTTTCTCAACTTTTCTTTCTCTCTCTTTTTTTTTCTTTTTCTCTTTATATATATATATATATATATTTCTTTTCTTCACTTCGTAATTCTCTTTTTTTGAGAAAAGAGAATCAAGGCAAATATTTTTGTCATAATTTTTCAACATGCTATGATTTTCTAAATACAGATTAAATATGGATGATCTTTTTTCCATTGGAACAACTCTGATTTTTTTACCCAATACTTCCTGACTCTAATTGTTCTGGTTTCAGGTAAACAACCATTCCCTTTAGATAAGCATTTTGTAGGATTTTTTGGTCTCCATATCCATTTTGTCCTCGATTTCTGTTTTGATGAGCAGACCTCCTGTAGACTTTGATTCCATGTGCTTCTTGTTCTGATGTTTTGATGCTTTAGACAATGCCATGATTGCCACTTTCTTCCTATCTCTCCACCCTTCTTTGTTCTTCCAATCTTTTGCTGATTTTGGTTATATGAAGCTTGATCATTTAACATTTGTATTGGTAATGTCTGTGTATCTTCAAATGCAAAAGTGAATCCTTCCAGGTGTATATCATGAACATCTTAGGGATGATGCTAGATAGTTTCTTCTCTCGAATTTGTCAATGAATGATGGAAATCCATCCCCAATTTTCTTGATGTTGCTCTAATACCACTATTGAAGGAGATGGTGTATAGATTCTAAAGATGAAGTGGTGCTGCAAAATCATGTCTTAAACTAGCCAATAACAAGTTGTGGAGAGTAGAGTAGACCTTTTGAGCTTCCCAAAAATCACAAATAATCACCTAAGTTCTTTGGAGCATGATCCTCTAAAACAAATGAATAGAAAATTCAACTATGAGCTAAGACTTGCTATTTTGGTCTCTATACATGTTCAGTAAAATGAATAGTGCTCTCAACCTAATATCAATTGATTAAATTCCTTTTTGGGAGTATCTAATTAACTTAGATAGATACCATTAAAAGGTTACTTCACTTTAAATGATCAAGTGTACTTTGAGAATTGTGCTTAGCAAATCACTAGGCCATCCCAATAATTTCGGGCTTTAGTAGTATACAAACAACTGAGCAAAGTTGTGAAGATATCTCAAGATTGAGAAAAGCAATTACAATGAAACGTTGTAGATATGAAATAGATAGTATGTTGAATCTATACCACTTTAAATCACATCAAAGGATTGACTATGCACTGCGAATCAAGTCTGAGAAGATCACTATTATGAGATGAACTTAATAGAGAAGTAAAGTAGATATGTGATCAATGTATATGTATTAAATCACGTAGAATTACAATCCCCCCCACCTTTTCACCAAACTTATAGAAGAACTGAAAAGTTCTTGTACATACCAAAAACAAAGCCATATTTTCTAAGAGAAGTCAACAAAAACATGAAGTAAATGAGGAACACCTCAAATCAAATGTGGAGTTTGAGAATTCTAGGCATAATGTACAAAACCATAACAATAGGAAAACTTATGAAAATAGAGAAGAACAAAGAGAGCAAGATAGAGAGAACACTTTTGTAAATCCACATATTCAACCAATTAGAGTCGATAGTAATCAACCCAAAGAGGCTAGAAACATGAGGAACAATAGAAAAAATGGAGAGAACCTCAACATTCTAGGAGAGAATACTAGAGAATTATATTCCTTAGTCTTCTTCTCTCTCAATTCGTGCCCTAATCCTTGATCCATGCATTTCTTGATTTGATCATATGATATTCTTCTTTTCTTAAATACTTGATTTCTTTCCATGATCTCTTGTGCAATATCAATCAATTTTTTCCACATTGTGAATCTTCCTTTTCCTTCTTCTAGTATGGGATATTCATTCTCATGTCCCTCCAATCTAGGTCCTTCTTTCAACCTTGAATGATATTTTTTTAATAGTGTTTTCATGTATTTAGCCAATGGCTTTGCCAACACAGATTCCTTTTTATTTTCTTCTTTTTTCTTTTCTAATTGATCTTTTATTTCTTGTTCATCAAGAAACTTATGTATTTTAGCTTTTTCTTTCTCTTTTCTCTTGTTCCAAGATTTTCTCTTCTTTTTTTCTTGATTTTCCTCTTTGGTAGACTTTTCATCACTTTGTTTTTCTTTATTTTTCAATGCTTGTGCTCTTGTGATTACTTTGACTTGTATCCCTTCTGATTCATTACTCATCTCATTTATTCACTCATAAGTTTGAATATTGTTTCTACTTTCATAGATTTTAAAGGAGATGCAGAAGTGATTTGTTTGTTAGGGTCATTTTGACAATCTTTTAATAGATTTTCTTTCCCACAATCCCTTTAGTACACTTCCATCTTCAATATAGGAGGTTGAAGGCAATATCTAATGAAGTGATCTCCCCCACACCTATAGCAAGTCCCCTTTTGAAAGTTTCTAGGGTTTTGTCCCCCCATACTTCTTTGTGTTTGTACAAATGTATTTGTGATGAGCATGAATGTTGCAGATCCATGTCATAATTACCATTGTTGTTTTGATAATCCATGTATTAGTTCTCTTTGCTACCATCCCATCTGTCTTGAAAAAAACCCTCATTATAAGAAGTTGGGCATCTTTCCTCTAAGTCATCCAAATACATTGATATGGATAAGATTATGGCTCTTTCCAAGTTTTCTTGCAAAGGTATGTATATAACAGACACTATATTTGTAGTCAAAGGAGGTTTTTCTCCTAGAACAGGCTGAGGTGCATCATGATTTCGTTTCTCTTTCACTTGATGAGTATTGTCATGGGCTATTCTTTCTCTTCTTGATGAATTTTTGAATGGTCCACCTTGAATGTTCTCATTTCTTTTAGGCTAAAAGAATTGTACTATTCTCTTATCTCCCTTGAAGAAGTTTCTAGGTTTTTTATAGAGATTTGTAGGATGATCTCCCCCACACTTGAAGCATCTATTGTTTTGAGGTCTTTGAGGATTATTTCGTTGTAGATTTAACCCTAAATGTTTAGTATTAGCTTTGGCTAACTCCTTATTATGTGATAGCTGATTGTTTGTCGACAAAGCACTTGTTCGTAAATCTTGACCTCTATTGTCCTCTATATCTATGGCTTCTTTTATGCACTCATTCAAGTCCTCACATCTTTTGTAATACACTATAATTCTCAACTATGCATTCGATAATCCTTTTGTGAATAGGACTATTCTTTTTTCTATGGATGGTCTCTCTTGTCTAGACATCTATCTAGGTATTGTTTAAATCTCCTTGTTACCAATCTCACTATTTCATTAGGGTTTTGTTTAAAGGTGTGTACTAGGGTAGAAGTACCATGTTTGATTCCTCTCTTTGAAAATTCACCTATAAACTCCTCTAATAGTGCTTCAATGTTGGCAAAACGCTCCATTGTGAGTGGGTGAAACAACATAAGGGTTGATTCTTTCAATGTCAATCCAAACACTTCATCTTCAACTCGTAGGATTTCTTTTTTTGAATTCTACTACATGATCATATGTATCAATGGATCGATCATATTGATTTGTCATGCTCTTTACTACTTGATAGATGTAGTTGCTTGTGAACAAAACTTAATGAAAGTGTGTGATTAAGAAGGCTATGGCATAATACCACTCAATGTTATCAAACTTGTACATACTTCCAAAGAGAAAAATAATTAGTCAAGTGAGCAAGAAGATCAAGAATCTAAATCGCAAGATAAAGGAAAGAGTATGGAAGAACAAGAAATTAAAATAGATATAGGAGAGCACTTTAAAAGATATGAGGTGGAAGAGAGCTATGAAACCTCAAAGAGAACCAAAACAAGATCAATCTTATGACAACAAGAACACGTAAAACAATTTCTTCTCACAATTGAAGAGGAAGAGGAAAGGAAAATAATCATGGCAAGTGATTTACAATAGGGTGAAAATGAAGCATTAGTGGCATTAGTAAAGGAATAAAATGAAGTGTTTGCTTGAAATTATAAGGACCTAAAGGGAGTAGATCCAAAAAATCTGTGTTCAGAGAATTCCCATATCTCCTAAACCTAAAGCTACCAAACAAAGACATTATACATATAATGATGTCTATGCTACCAAGATCAAGGAAGAGATTAATAAGTTTTTTTCCTTAGGATTTATCTATGAAATTGAACATAGAGTGGATATCCTCTATAATGGTGGTGCCAAAGAAAAATGGAAAACTTATGATTTGTATAAACCTTAAGAAAGTTAATGCAGCCACTATAAGAGATAACAACCCTTTGCCAATCACTCATCACTGAGTAGCATGAAAAGATATGTATAGCTTTCTTGATGGTTTCTCATGATACAATCACATTGCTATAGCCCCTCAAGTTCAATGTAAAACTACTTTTGCAACATAGTGGGGAGTCTATGCATTTAGGGTTATGCCTTTTGGTTTAATCATTTCACCTGCAATTTTTCAAAGGCATCAGGGAAAAAAATGAACCCATAATGGGCCTCTTGGCTTAAGGAGTGATTAGTGATGGATCAATGAGAAGAGGGTGGTGGGATTATTCTAGTCCCTTAATTATATAGGCTAGGCATAGGCTTCCCTTGTTTTTGTGTGGTAAAAAAGGAGAAATCCACTTAGAGCTCTTGATTTTGTTCATTTTAATGATTTTGAAAATCTTAAAAATGAACTAGAACCATTGGATTGGCTAAAACATCGAAAGGTTGATGTTTAATGGCAAAAGTCAAGGAACCATTACATTTAGGCCCTTGGATTGTTTTGAATTGCATGACTAAGATTTGATGGAGCTCCCAAATGTGCCTTTCATTTTAGGCCATTGGATTTGTCTATCGATAAGAGGGCATATATGGTTTTGGACTGTGATTTTGCACCATTTTTCTATGTCTTTTGGATCCCACAAGGATCATATGGCTCATGTATGTTCCCACATGTTGCTCCAAGACTTGAACGTGCCTTTTGACGAGCACCATTGGATTATACAACAATTTAATGCCTCTAAGGCCTTGTGGAATGACAATCAGCGGACTATGTTATGCCTTTGGATAGTTCACAATCCAATGACCCACAAATAAGTAGAATTACACACATGCATGCATGAAGATTCCCAAGACCTAAGAATTTTCAGGTGATTCTCTCTTAATAGTGCCAGCCACTTTGACCTTAGCCATACAATTTTAGCATCTAAAGTCTACAAAAGTTTCCATTGGACAATTGAAATTTAGAATGGCATCAAACAATATTTTATTTGATCATACCACTAGTGGTTTTGTATGCCTGCTTTAGCCCTTGGATTAAGCATTTTAATCCCTAAAACTTAGGAATCCTTACAATGCCCATGTAAGGCTCAATTTTTCCTTTCCTCTAATGGTTAATGTGTCATGTGTTCAAATAATTTCTTAGAAAAACCGTGGAAGTGTATGTTGATGATTTATGTGCTTTTTCATCAATTCGCCCAAATTACTTGGTAGATCTCAAAAACATCTTTCAAAAATGAAAACTATATAGATTGTGTTTCAACCCTGAGAAATGTATATTTTTTGTAAGACAAGGTAGAATATTGGGCCACATAGTATCCAAGAATAGCATTTCTACATATGAGGGAAAAAACAAGGATTATTTGTGAAATGTCAAGACCCACAAATGTCAAGGAATTACAAGCATTCATGAGACATTGTGGATATTATAAAAGATTTGTCCATAATTATGCAATAGTAGCTAAACCATGAGATGATATACTCACAAAAAATTGAATCGAATGAGGAGTGTGAGGAAGCTTTTATGAAGCTCAAAACATGGTTACCTTCAAACCCAATATTGATGCCTCCAAACTGGGGAAAGATTTTTCATTTTCATGTTGACGTTTCAAGTTTTGCTAGTATTTCTCATGTCTAGGCCATGCTAATGGATAGATTCGATCGATGAATTCTAATCCCTAATGCTCAAATGGTTGCCATCCGATGGAGATGGTGAGAGTACTATGGTTCATGCATGTAGGGTGAGGTCCACACCTCTGGCATGTATCACATCTTTTGGCCCAACTAGTGGCTTTTTAAGTGTTCTTTCATAGTCTTACCAATAAAGATTTCGTTTGATATATTTGTAGTGTTTACATTTTAGTAGTAATCATCTTCTTTTGAAGGGGTGGAGCTAGGAGGAAAATTTTTAGAGGCCAAAGCTTACATATCTCTTGATACTAGGAAGAAAGAATTTCGATGATGAAGAGTGAGGCATCTAGAAACTCATCTATAATTCCCTTCATCTTATCTTCTTTAGGTAATATGTGAGACACATGATCTACAATGACATGGTGTCTCCCTGATCTTAGCATAATCTCATAATCAAATTCTTGAAATAGTAAGAGCCATCATCAAATCCTCTAGTGACTTGGGACTTGTTGATTAGATATTTCAAGGCCTGATAATCAATAATCACAATGAACTTGACTCTAAGTAAGTAATGTCTAAAAATTTGTAGCGGAAATACTTTGGCCAAAGACTCTTGCTTTGTAGTACTATAGTTCCCCTCAACTTGATAAAGTAAAGTGGATCTTGCGTAGTGGATTAGTTGGTTGATTTTTCCATTTTCTCCAAGCTTTTTGAGGATTTCCTTGATTGCTATGATGATTGCATCCATGTCTACATGGAAGGGGGTATTCTAGTCTAGTACCGTCAAGATTGGAGACTTCATTTATAGTATCTTTAACTCCAAGAAATCTTTCTCTTCACCCTTAGCTCATTGAAAGGTCACATTCCTTCCAATGAGTCTAGAAAATGGCCTAGCTATATAAGCATGCATCTTAATAAAACAAATGTAGTATCTAGTGTGGCATAAGAACCCCTGAACTTTCTTTCTAGAGATGAACCTAGGCATTTTGAAAGAATGAGGAAGGCACCAAGAGATTCTCTTGTGAAGATAATGTGGGTATTCACCCTCAAGTTCAAAAAATCCTTACCATGCTTCTTATAGAGGCTCCTTGCATCACTCCTTCCGAGTGCAAGGGTTGCACATTTCTGATTTCCTAATGGATAGTACTAGTTCTGCTAGAGATTGAATAGCCAAATCCTCTATATCTACATCATTCCATCTTGTTGTCCTTAAATAGAAGAGGAGGAGCAGTGCTTGTTGAAGTTGCCAAAGGGTTTATTGTGCCCTTCCATCATGATAGATTGGAGACAACCCCCTGTAAGACCTTGATACATAAAAATTGAGGAGAAGAGACTCCACACACAAGTGAGATAGAGAGAGAGAGAGGTAATGTTACATAAGTGCTTTTGGAATTTGCCTCACATATTCCCTTGGGAAAGTGTGAACCTATACAAGATGCAGGTACTCTAAACGGGGATAGAGAGAGAGGGAGAAGTTGTACTGTTATATTAGGTCATTCTGGTATATTCTCTTTATGTAATAAGAGAAGAAGAAGAAGATCATTCTTCCTTGCCTCAATCGATGTGTGCTCCTCTCTTTGTATGTGAGAGTGTGTGAGAGCTCTCTTCATTATCTCCTTTCCCTTGACATGGTATCAGAGCTAATGTGGTTGTAGAGAGCTCATGGAGAAAGCTGACAGTGAAGAGTATCTGAGAATGCATGGACAAAGTGTGCTTCAGAAATGATCTCAGATTGCTACAAAATTTGGTGTGAAGGTATAAGGCATCACAATATTTTATGAGCCATCTCAACCTCCATTTCAAGCCCGCAAGGTGGGGCCCATGGAAAATCCAAGCGAGTTTGCAAATTGTAACTTTAAGAACTCTCAAATATTTGAGATCCAAAATTTCAAACGATTCTATGTACTATTGATACATGAAAACTCTATTTTTCTGAGATCAAACTATCAAGTCAATGTGATAGGGTTCAACAGAGGTATTGCTTCTAGTGTTTTTGCAGTATTGTGAGCTACTGCAAAAATGGAAAATGCTGATGGAATCTACGAGCAATAAGTTGGACGAGAACAAATTTCATGCTTAGAGATTTAGAATGATGAATTTCCTTATGGAAAAATGCTATTGGAAGTACATCAAAGGATACAATGAAAATGCTCCGTAGCTACCAGAGAGGAATCACACTACTGACCAATTAAGAACATATGAAGAATGGAATCAAGGAGCATGGAAGGTAATGTATTGGTTTTTTGTTATCATACAAGATAGTATGATTGGGAACATACAGGATGGAAAAACTCCAAAATAGGCTTGGAACATTTTGGTCACATTGCATAAGATAAATGTAAAAGCACCAAAATTGCAACTCAAGAATGAGATGCATACATTGGAGAAAAAGAGCATGTTGATAAGTGACGACATCCTAACAATCAAAAGCATATGTGAGTCCCTTGCATATATTGGCATCAATGTACATGATGATGATAAGATGGAAGTGTGAATTTGTGGTTTAGGAATTGCATATAGGCAATTTATAACTTCTATTCAGACTAAGGAGAATATTCTAAATTTTGCATATCTGGTATCCATGCTGATAATTTTGCATATCTACTTTGACAAAGGAAGAGGCTGAGATAGAGGCATCAAAAGTGGAAGAGGAAATAGTAACCACGACCAAAGTCAAGAGTAGAGTAATGCAGGAGGTAGAGGACAGTTTTGATGCAAGGGGAGCAAAAGAGGCCACAAAAAAATTTTCAAAGAAATGATTCAAGTAATGATAGCAAAGGATGTTGGAATTTCCTCATTGTAATTGGGTAGAAGTTGTGCAAACTTCTGTATACATCATGAACAGAACTCTGAATGCTATTGTACATCAAGTTACACCTGAAGAGAAGTTTATATGTAAAAATCCAAACTTATCACATATGAATGTATTTTTTTGTATTGCATATGTACATGCGCCATATGATATGAGGACCAAACTTGATCCAAAGGTAGAAAATTGTATCTTTCGTGTGTATTTCCTTGACCAAAAGGATATAAATGTTACAACCCAATCATATGAGAGGTGAAGGTAAGTAGAGATGTGGTGTTTGATGAAATTTCAAGCTTCTATGCACATGCTAAAGAAGGATGTAATCTTGACTCAAATGAAAAAGCAACTACTGAAATATCAAGTGCATAATCTCAATTTTTTAGTGGACCTAATGTGTCACCAAGCAATAGTTTCAATTCAAATCCATGGAGTCAAAGATTGTGTGGAAATTTCAGTCCAGAAAATTTATTGGCCACATCCAAGAAAGGTAAAGAAAAGGTTTATGTTGGTAATAAAACATCTGTAGGTTTTGAAGACATTGATGGAGATTCAAGCCATTCAAAAAAGAGACTTGATAAGGAAATTTGATTGCCCTTTATGAAGACTCTAGGAGTAAGAAAGACATAAATGCAAATGATACAACAAGAAGAAATGAACCAAGACCAAGACAATCTCTAAGGATGTGGAATTCAGTGCAGCCATTGACATATGATAGTTACATGGCTCATCATTATGCCTACATGAACAAGATAATACAAGATGTTGAACCTTATTGTTTTGAAGATTCAGTTGGACCTGTAGATTGGGAGAAAGCTATGGATGAGGAAATCATGGTTGCACTTTATGGAAGTGAAGCATGGAAGTTTCTACCATTGCTCCAAGGAGAGAAAATCATAGGCTACAAGTGGGTTTAAAAGGTGACACACAATGCTGATGGTAGCACAAGTAGGTGTAAAGCATGATTGGTAGCAAAAGGATATGCATAGACATGTGTCATTGATTATGAAGAAAATTTTAGCATTGTAGCTAAAAAATGTCTACTATCAGAGCATGTGTTGCATTAGCTATAGCAAAAGGATGAATTTTGCATCAAATGGATGTGAAGAATGTTTTTTGACATGCAAGGATTGCATATTATTTAGCCACCATTGGATTTTCTATATGTGATGCAGACCACACATTATATGCAAGGAAGGGTGATGATGGCATCATGATTATGGTTATTTATGTTGATGGCTTGATTTCGTTGATATATTTAGGTAGTGATGTGTATGAACACTCTAGGACCACCGGGACACTTTTTTCCCTCTTTAGTAGGTTTTTTCCCCCCAGCTTGTATATATGCATATTGCCCTAACGGGCTACTTATCTTTGTACATGCTAGTGGTAATACATACAGTATTGTGTGTTGTGCTCCAAGCTTCTTCTTCTTCCTTGTGTTGTTCATGTGCTTCCGTAGACATCTAACCCCAACAATTGGTATCTGCACAAGTCATCGCTTCATCTAGGGTGTCGCCGACATTCCTCCCATTGTAGTCTCAAAATCGCACGAATTTTGGTGAGCATACTTAAGTTGTTTTAGACCAGTTGTAATCATTAGCATATACATTGTGATACATTGCTTCAAGTTCATCTATGTCTACTATTCTTTGCAACATCTTCATCATTTCAGTGATTTTGGGGAATCGACTTCTCTCTAACTCATTCATTTGTTGTAGTTTAACTTGAGTTAGTTAGAGTAAAGTTTCTACTACTTGCATATCATCTTTCATCACATTTGATTTAGAGGATTGCGAGATATGAATCATAGAAGGTGACTGTGTCTGGACACCTTCTAAGTCCTAAAATGTTGAGATGACCCCTGTGACTTGATAGAATCATTTCTCAGTGTATGGTGTGGCTAAATTGATGAAATAACTTGCTTTGGTTAGCTACACACTCAAATTAGATTTGTGCAAAAGCTCTTTGGTCAATTCATACCACGTTTTGAGCAAATTACTAAGCACCTCTATTCCCAAAATAGAAGGTTTCCTCCCATATATAGTACATGTAAGTTATTTGTTTGATGCAAAATTTTGAGAATGATGCTCCAAGACACTTAGTGGTTCCAAATGCATTATTGTGAATTTAAAGGAGTCTATTAAGCATCTCTTGAGTTAACTTGGTAGGTGTAGATCAGGTTTTGTACAACACCAACTCATCTCTAGAACCTACCTATCCATCTCCTCACAGTAGTATCAAAGCAATAGCAAATCAACATGGTAGATGGATTTCCTTCATCCACCTAAAAATTGGATCAAGGTAACTACTCAGCTTGGTCAATTAGAATGGAATCTCATCTTCAAGGGAGAAACCTCTATGGTTACATATCTAGAGATGAGATGATGCCAACCTTCATAAGCAAAGGACAACCAGCTCACGAAGAACAAGAGAGGTTAACCCATGGTGCTCAAAGAATGCTCTAGCCAAGTCCTATATTCTTATCTCAATCTCTAAGTTTTTTACTTCTAGACATTAGAAATTGCAAGATTTCACAAGAGACTTGGAATGCTCTTGAAGCATTCTTCCCGTCAAGTATCAAGGCAGGAAAAAATCAACTATGGATGGAGTTCACGACACTCAAGAAGATGCCCAAGCAAAGTGTGACTGATTTCGTCACCAAAATGGACCTAGCAGATCAACTTGGAATCATTGGAAAGATCATTGATCAAGAGCAGATAATGAGCCAAGTGATCAATGGAATAAAGGCAAATGACAAATGGGAAGCTTTCACCACAGCCATGGGCCTCTACATGGACATGCAGGTTCTTGATTTTAATGGGATAATTGTTTACACATGAGGCAAAGCTTATGAAGAATGAAAATAACTCAAAAGGTAATCAATCCTCTACCTTATATACAAATAAAAACAAGAATAAAGATAGCAAAGGCAAAGGTAAAAAGTCTGATGATGAATGTAGTACCTCTCAAGCAAACTTTGCAAGAAAAGGTAGAGGCTCAAGAGGAAGAGGAAAAATGGTGAAGACAAGGCAAAGGGAGAACACAAAGCTCCTCTCCATGTGCCATATGTGCTTTAACTAATCATATTACTGAGAATTGCTTCAAGAATCCTAGAAATCAAAGAGGAAGTTGTTACAATAGAGGAGGCTATGGAAGCTAAAGAGGTAGATTCAACAACAACAATAGTTACAACAATGCATACAACAATAATAATTATAAAAGTGGATAGAGAGGATGGAAAGACTACAACAATTATGCAGATGATCAAACTCAAGAGGACTTATTACTTCTGATGAACATGACCATGAAGCAAGGTAAAGTAGATGAACATGTATTTATATAGACTCAAGCTGCTCAAATCATGTTGCAAGAAATGTAACTCTACTCTCAGACTTGGAGGACCCAAGGAATAGGCATGAAGTCCAAACAAGAGATGACACAAGGCATCTAGTGGAGAGGATAGGCAATGTGAAGACTTTAGATGGTAATATGAACCTATTGAGCAAGGTATTATATGTTCCAA